>BLBF01000065.1:8155680-8219984 GCA_015471245.1 Laticauda colubrina | reverse complement strand
TGCATGCTGTTCATCTTCCTTCGGGTATTATCCCACGTCATTGTAGTGCTTTTAAAGTTGTAGCAACGTTTCAGCAGAATCTCATCTGCCATCATCAGGCTTCTGTATTGGATAATACCCGAAAGAAGCTGAACAGCACACATGTAAGTACCCGCAAAAACTTAAAAACACAAACACACACACACACATATATACACACACACACATGCACACACACACACACACATGGAAAAGCTCTAGGGTATTAGTGAATACACTCATGAAAATTATAAAAATGTGCCTTGCATTAGGAACACAGTTTTGCAAAAACTGCATGCATTAATTAGACGTACATACAGAAATGCCTATATTTGGAGAAATGTGCATTTAATGAAAATGCATTTATTTTTTAATAATGCTTTAATTTAATAATACTTGAATTTAATTTTTTAAAATCAATTTGGATCACTAGAACTTGGCATATTCACCCAAATGAGAAACTGGAAGAAATGAAAATTCACAGATTTGTTTATCCCCTTGTCCTTGTAAGAATGATCTTGTTCCTATGACTTTTCACAAGTAACACTCAGTTTATACCAGGGTGATCACACCGTAGAGTTTCTCCACTTTCTCCCTCAGCTCCTTGAAGCAAGAGGTTAGCCTGTCATGAAGCGGCTTCAATTGCTCGGTCAGTTTCTTTCCATGGATTCTAATCCCTTCAGCCAGCAAAGGCATCTGCAAGAGGCAAGCCGGATCCGAAGGTTAAGGAAGCACAGAGGCAGACAGTTCATACCTTAGCACTTGACTGCTTCAAAACTCACTGAATTCAGTATTCAACACATTTTGAAGCAGAAATCCTGCCCTGGGACTCATCTTTCTCCTAGGAATCAACACATAAGGAAGAACTTGTTGACGTCAATTGCCTTGTGACTCACTATTTCTTCTGGCCAAAATAGCAGGTCACATGATAAATTATGTGATTTTTCTCACTACTCATTGGTTTTAGTATTCAGCACATCTTCTGGAACAAATTGCCAATGTGTACTAAAGTACCACTGCAGTTTCAAATGTAATTTGGAAAACAAGAAGGCTCATCTTGGGCATTTCTTGGCTAAGCTTACCAATGAGGTCAAGCCAGGCTTAGACATATCTAGATTCATGCTTATTTGGGTAAATTTAAATCAACTGGAGTCCTTGGTGCTCTCTGCAGACATTTTATTACCCAACTAGGTAATTTCATCAGTGCTGGGAGTGGGGTTTGCTCTCTGTTTACATACAAGTGGCTTATCTTGTTATTTCTGATCGGAGTGTTCTTATATCTCACCTAGCACTCTTCTTCCATGTTTTCTCCCATATTTCCATGGTTGAAGATGCACTTGAATCCCAATTCCTTTCAACTCTTTTTTTGTCACAATTCTGATCTATGGTTTCATGCTTTGTTTGTTTATTTGCATCCTGGTTGGGAGCTATGTTTAATTGAGGAGCAATTAAACATTTAGAACATCAGCAAGATGTTCTAAATAAATATCAATGAAGCATAATTGGGTGAGTTCACACAACATGAGAAGCTGTAGACCATGGCTTATGCCTGGTTTGCAAGTTATAAATCAAACCACAACAAACTTCATTGGGGCTTAATGTGATATGAATCAAATCTCTGATTTAGCCTGTTGGTCAGCAACTGACTGTGGGTGTCTTCATGTTTTTTTTTCCAAAGTGAAAAGGTTAGGCATGTTGGACTTGACTAGCACTTTAACCACAGATCACCAAGACATATTAGACTGAGAATAAAAGAAGAATTCCAGACAAAGACAATGCCAAACCACTTTGTATCACTGATAGCCATAGCACTTAGCAACAGCACTTAGACTTATATAGCACTTCATAGTGATTTACAGTCCTAAGTTGTTTACAGTGTCAACACATTGCCCCCAACAATCTGGGTCCTCATTTTACCCACCTTGAAAGGGTGGAAGGCTGAGTCAACCTTGAGCCAGTGAGAATCGAACTGCCAAACTGCAATCAACTGGCAGTCAGCAGAAGTAGCCTTCAGTTCTGCATTCTAACCACTGAGCCACCATGGCTCTGATAACATGGACATGATTATATAATCCCTATCAAGAATCAAACATCTGGAATGTTTACTTTTATCTCACTTCTGAAGGTTTTTAAGTTAATGCTGATAGTTATTAGTATTGTGTAAAACTTTGGCTTTAAAGGCAAAAAAGGTGCTTCAAGGGACCATGAAGGTGTGAATGTAGCATCTGTCTGCAACTCCTTCAACTTAGCTGGATTGCATAATTCTGAAAAAAAATCATTTGGTTTAAGAAGTTGCACACAAGAGACACGTGCATGCCCCTATCTATTTCAAAACACCTTTGGTCTATGAATTTGAAGCACTGGGTTGTTCTATTAGTCAGAACTTAAATATTCAACATGCAGAGCTCATGCTTTTTCACTAAGCATTATTTTCATATCTTAATAAGATTGCCTTCAAATGATTTCCTTAGCACTTTTGTGATTATTTCTAGTTTAACCAATAAATTATGTCAAATATGCCAAGAAACAATGCCTTTCTATAGCTTATGTTGCACTTCTATGCTTAGTTGTTATGTTTTGGGAAGCATTTTAGTGTTGTGTGCATGTGTGCTTCTGAATCATTATTGTCTCTGTGACTGCCTGGATTAGTCCCTGCAGTTTTCTTAACAAGATTTTGGAAGTAGTTTGTCATTGCTTCTTTCCTAGGGCTGAGAGAAACTGACTGGTCCAAGGTAATCCAACTGGTTTCGTGTCTACAATGGGACTAGAACTCACGGTCTCCTGGTTTCTAGCCTGCTGCCTTAACCATTGCACCCAACTACTAATGCTTTTTTATGGGCAATTCAAGTTGTCTGTCATCTTGCTGATATGAAGCTACAATAGCAGCAGGTAGAATCTTGGCCAGGTGAAATCCCAACATCTGCAAGATGCTACTTCAGAAAAAGTTACACCACAATGACAATATTACTTCTGCAAAACAGCCTATGGACATATTTCCACATCTGCATTCCAATAGGTACCTGTAGGGCAATTAGTTGTTTGAGTAATTCAATCTTTTCTTGATCTTCAGGATGCCTCTGAACATATTTCTCAGTAAAAAAGGCCTGCAGAGATGAAATGAAAAAAGAATACAGGCTAAATGTTTGATCCTATAATGAAGAGAACCAAATCAAGCTATATGTATAGCAAGAAAAACATATTGAAGATTATTTTTAAATACAATAACTTCAGCAAGATAAGTCAATGCTCAGAAGTGAAAAAGTTTAACATATCCTCAATAAGGAATGACTGGTGAAGATGATGGAACTTCAGAGATGGCTAAATTGACTTTCTTGATTAGGAAAAAGATGATAAATTATTGCTGATTGGAAGACACATGCCCCTTTTCTACTTTTTTCATGAACTAGAACAAAATGCAGTTAACATTTGTGGTGAAAAATAAATAATAAAAAGAGAGAGAGTTTTTTTTTTGTAACCATAGTGTAAGAAATAACTTTGTAATACTTGTATTTGCTGCAAAGGAAATTGGAAGTTTCTTTCTATTTTTTTTTCTGCCTTTCTTTTTTACTCTCTTTTTCTGTCTTTATTTTCTTTATTCAGTGTCAGTGTCTTAGTTTTTATCTTCTTCTTAAAACTTTCAATTTTACACACACACACGCACACAGAGGGAGAGGGAGAGGGAGGGAGAGAATGAATAGTCTCTGCCTATGAAGATTTAAAGTTTTCCATCTCTAGAAGTTTTTAAGAAGCAGATTGACAGCTGTCTTTTAGGGATAATTTACCTGGTTTTGCAGCAGTAAATTGGATTAGATTATTCCTACTGTCCTCTCCAACTTCATCATGACTTTACAAAAACTTCATACTATGAATAAACCTGCTTTTAAATAAGAAAGCTAAAGGCACAGGATAGAATCTTATGTATTTTTATTTTAATGCTATGCAAAATCTCACCACATTCTTTAAACTCTGATTACTAAGGATCAGCAGAAAGGGCTAGCTTCCTAAGAATGAATGAATAATGGTTCTTAGCCCTTGAAAAGTTTCAATCCTTGCACTTAAATATCACAGTTTTGTTTTAATTGTTTTGTGCTTGGTCCCCTAAGTTCTTTCATGGGATGATATACTATTTAGGGGGTTCTGACATCTCTAATCCATACCACAATACTCTGAATTTAACAGTTCTCTCCAGAAACAAGACATAAAGTAAGGATAAAGAGTACTAATTGCAGCCTGTCTGACTTCTTTGTAGAAGGATGAGTTTTAAATGGAAACAAAGAGTCAGCCACAGCATCATATAGCTGAAAAACCCAAAGAAAACATGCACAAACATTCCACACTTTCCATGGAAACAACACATTTCTTATTTTTTTATTTGAAATGCTTACTATTTTCCTTCAATGCATGAATTTCTGTTTCTGGAATTTTTGAACACCATCATAATGAATGTTATGTTATCTTTTTAAAAAAAACAAAACAACCACTTGCTCCTTGGAAATGCTGTGGATCCAGGCCGGAATCACACAGCAACTATTCATAGTCCTCCAGATTCATCTCTACTGAAAAGAAGCACGGTGGTTTGAGGGGTGGAATCAGTGGTGGAATTCAATTTTTTTTATTATTGGGTCTGTAGGCGTGGCCATGTGACTGGGTGGGCGTGGCTTTTTTGCAGCACCCGCCCTGGTTTTGTGGGCCTTCTGGGCCTCAGGAAAGCCTCCTGGGGGGTGCGTCTTTGCTCCCAGAAGGGTTGATATCCATGATATCAATCACTCCAAGACATATTCTCTCCAGTTGATTCCCTGGGGCTCAGGAAGGAAAAAAACGGAGCATGCAGCGCCTCCTGTGCTCCATTTTGGCGCCTCCTGGCCCTCAGGGAAGCCTCCTGGGCAAAGCAGTAAGACAGTGAGGGGAATCCCAGCACAGCTGATCGTAGGAACAGCTGATTGGCAGGAGGAAAAAAAAAAAGAAATACCTCAAGGAGTGATTGGGCAGGGAAGAATGCAATCAGCGATGTTGGGTATGCGCATGGAAGTTGCCTTCCTAATCTAACTTAAGATCACAGAGAGGCTGAGAAAAGGAGCAAGATGAATAGATGTGAGAAAAACACAAAGTTGGCAAATAAATCACAAACTTAATGTATCCTTGGTCAGATGTAACATGGCAGAAACACCCTTTTATATCAACTGATGAGCAGCCAAAGCAACTTGGCTCACCAAAGCCAATTTCCATAATGTTATTAAAGAAACAAATAATACTTGGGCTTAGAGTGGCAGAAATAGGAGCAGAATTGATTCTCAAAGGCAGGTATGGCGAATGTGCAGTTTTACAAATGTTGCAGAATTATAATACTAGCTTTCCTAGAATCTTTAATTGTAAGAAGATGACCAGCCTGAGGGAGGGTCAAACACGTCATCAATTAAGAGTCCCTGAGTGCCCACAAGAGAGCTAAGTCCAGCCCACCTTGAATTCCTTTCTTAATTCCTGCTAATTTCCCTTGGCTGTTAGTAGTTCAGATTCTTATAGAGAGCTTAAGCTTGCAATAATCTTTATACTCATTTGAACTGCCTGAATCTCCTCATTTCCCAGATGCTTGACATTAATCCTAGAAATTCAAGCAGGGTTTCCTGCGAGAGCAGAGGGCTGGACTGGAACAGTGGTCACCAACCAGTGGGCTGGGGACCACTGGTGGTCCATGAGAAAATTTTGGTGGTCCACACAGAAATGTCCCCCCAAAGCAATTAATCCAGGCTGCATGGGAACCCAAGGCTGTACTTGCTCACATGGCCTGCCCATCCCCTGGCCCCCACCCTTTGGCCAAGCACAAACCTTACATTCAGTAGAGCCATGCGAGCTGGAACTGGAAGGTAAGGCCAACAGTGGTAGAGGGAAATCTGCCCCTGGGGTGGCTTGCTGACATTGGTGGGAAAGTCAGTCCCATATTCCAGAGCTATAGTAATCACAGGACTGGCCTTTTGGTCATCCTGGAGCAGTTGCTCCTCCATCCGGGCCTGCCATGGACTGGAGGAGCTGCTCCGGGATTACCAAACAGCCAATCGTGTGACTACTTCAGCTCTGGAATATGGGACCGACTTTCCCACCAACGTCAGCAAGCCACCATCAGTGAAAATTCATATTAGTGGTCCGCAGGATTTGAAATTATGAGTTTGGTGGTTCCTGAAGTCCAAAAAGTTGGCAACCCCTGGACTAGAAAACCTCCAAGGTCCCATCCAACTCTGTTATTTTTTCCCCATCAATGGGCATACTGGGGATAATTTAAGAACATCTGGAAGATCTCATCTTCTCCAGTCCTACTCAGAGGTATACAACAGTACAGGACAATATATAAGCAAGTATATATATAGGACAATATATAAGCAGAAAACTAAACTGTGAAGCTGTTCACTTCTTTAAAAATAAATAAGTAAAACCCTGACTAGCAGGGGAGAAGGTATTGTGGCAACAGAATGAAACCCACAAAATTCCATCAGCTAGAATCCGAAGTGCTCAGCCTTGTCAGAAAACCACATACCCAAACAAGGGAGGCCAAATGATTTGTGCAGGACATTGATTTCTGGTTTTTAATGTGAAAGAAAGATTTAGATTATTATTATTAAGTACCCACAAAAGCCCAACTCCCTACCCTAGCTGAGTCAGAGAGAGGAAAAAGTGAGAAAAAAAAAAAAGGCTGATAGCTTTCAGATGTGGCAACCCCATTTGGAAGCCGTGACCACTTTTCCATTTTTGCAAATCTAACTTTAGCACTGAAAATAGAGAAGCGGGAGCTCAAAATATTTCCTTGGCTGAAAATGGATCCTTCCTCCACGCCACAATTGGAGCCTTTGCTGGCTGCCTGTATCACAAAGTTTTCCACTCTAATGGTACCCACTGTGCATCAAAGTGATGGTAATATGTCCTAGCTAGAAGTAAGCCCTGCTCATGGGTGATAATAGGGAGACCCAAACATTAAGATATTTCACTCGTCCTAATTTCCAGATGTGCACAGGGGTTTGCAATGATCTTTACACCTCTAGCCCAAAATCCTGTTTTCCGAAAGCACATTTGGTTGAGTGCATTGCTGCACTCTCCATAACTGAAATTCTAAGGAGCAAAAGACTTTAAACCTGGATAGGTTGGTGATGTAATATGTGTACAGGTAGTCCTTGTCCTAAAACCACAGTTGGCTTCAGAATTTCCATTGCTGAACAATGGAACAATGGCAGCGGTTAAATGAATAGTGACCTTTGCTGTCATGATTGTTGAACAAATCACTGCTGTTATTAAGTGAATCACATGGTCGTTAAGCAAATTTGGTTTCCAGCTGGGAAAGTTGCAAATAGTGATCACATGACTCAGAGACACAGCAACTGCCATAATTTTGACCCTGTGACCATGGGAATGGTATGATGGTCATAAGTGTGAGGACCAGTTGTAAGTCGCCTTTTTCAGTGCCACCATAACTTCCAATAGTTGCTAAATTAATGGTTGTAAGTTGAGGATGAGGTGGATATCATAATGTGCGTCACTGAAAAGTATCTGGAAACTGAAGATGGGTGCAAAATGCAGGATTTCTTATTCCTCCCCCAAATACATTTTGTACATTAAAAGATTGCCATTTCTATTTTGGGTAGATAATCCGCAATAGATTATCACCAGGGGTGGGATTTTACCAGTTTGCACCTATTCTCTAGAACCAGTTGTTAACCTTCTAAGCAGTTCAGAGAACCAGTTGTTAGAAGAAATTCCTGGCCTAATCCTGTAAGGAAGGCAGGAAGGAAACATTCTGGTGTTGCTTACAGAAACTGCCTCTCCGTTAACCCTTATTACATTCTTGGCAGGACTAGATTTCCTGTCTCAGGAACTTCTCTGGAGTTTTTTCCCCCTCCTTTGCTGGTACTTTGCTTGTGTGGCGTGACCATTCAAAGTTACAATGGCACTGAAAAAAGTGACTTATGACCATTTTTCACACTTATGACTATTGCAGCATCCCCACAGTCATGAGAGGCCAGGCAAGGAGATGCGTGCCTCGATGTGAGTGATATTGAGTTGGCCATGCCCAGCTAATAACATGACCAAGCCATTCCCAACAACTAAGCCACGCCCACAGAACTGTTTGTTAAAAAATTTGAATCCCACCCCTGATTATCACTATCTATATACATCTATGGAAATTCTGTCATCCAGGTCACGATTGTGCCAAAGGTGCTTTTCAAAAGGCAGCTAGGCTTTCTTTGTTTTTCCTTGAAGATGTTTCGCTTCTCATCCAAGAAGTTGAGAAATGAAGAAGTTCCTTGGATGAGAAGCAAAACATCTTCAAGGAAAAACAAAGAAAGACCAGTTGCCTTTTGAAAAAGCACCTCTGGGACGCTATTTAATATGTACAATATTTGATGAAACTTCAATAAAGGGGGAAAATGGAGGAGGGGCAGGTTAGACAAGATCTCCTATATCTGTCCTTTTTATTTAGAGTTCATCTTTGCCTATAGTCTGTCCTTTCCTTGTTCCCTTTCATTCTAAATTAAAATTCCAGAACATCAACGACTCACTAACTAAGTTTATTAAGTTATTATTATAAAATGAATGAGGTCCATAGCTCACCAAAATGAACCTATTACTACAGAAAAAATAATGCTTTAATGAATGGAAACCAAATCCTCTGACTTCCACCCTTAAATTTCGTGCCAACTGCGGCAAGGGTTCTTTTCCAAATTCTCTGTAGTGCTATTCATGTAGTTAGATTTTAGGACTCTGCCTCCCTGTTTTAGGAAGCTAACACAACTGTCCCATTCCCAAGACAGTTATGTGACCTACAACAGACAGCAAGGAGACAACCACCAACCTTCTCGTAGTTGGTATATCCACCCATTACCGCTGGATCCACAATGCCATTCAAGAGCATGGAGAGGGGATGGACGGGCAGGGCACGGTCCCAAGCATGTTGCTGGACGCAATTACTGATTTTCTCATTTGTCCGCTCCATGGTTTCAATGGCATTCTCCAAGGGGCTGATCTCCTCCTGGAAACCACCACAAAAATGAGTTACTACAATGTCAAGACTACAATGAAATAACTGATACTCGGCAATGAACATTTCAACAGAAAACCAACTTTCCCCACTCCATACCCTTCACTGGGCAATGTTCATAATTAGATCCTGGTTGTTCACTCAACCTTGAAAGCAGAGGTGGTATTCAGCCAATTCTGACAGGTTCTGGAGAACTGGTAGTGGAAATGTTCAGTAGTTTGGAGAACCGGCAAATACCATCTCTGACTGGCCCCACCCCCATCTCTTCTCTGCCTCCCACTGAGTCCCAGCTGATTGACTGGGTCTTCTTTGGTTGCCCTGCACAGGAGAACAGAGCTGAAAAGCAGGTTAGTGGGGTGGGGATGAAATGGGATTTTGCAGTATCCTTCCCCTGTCATGCCCACCAAGCCACAACACACCCACCAAGCCACACCCAAAGAACCGGTCGTAAAAATTTTTGAATACCACCACTACAAGGTCACTTAGGGACTCTACTACCTCAATTTCATAGGAGATATTAACTAAAATCTCATGTTTCAAAAAAAGGGGAAACATTAGTTTTCAAGGTTTGTCTCTGGCATGTGTTGTCCCCCTTTTTTTTCTTTTCTTTTCAACATCCAGTTTCAGGAACTAACTTAACAAATTACTCCTAGTTTCACTTTCAAGTATATACATATGAATCAGCTGTTAATTGTACAAGACTTAAACTCAGGTTAAGAGGATAGCAGTTTCTATGCTCAATGTAACAAAACTTTTAAGTCTGCACAAGTTAAGCTACTGCATAGCCAAAGCTCACCAGAGTAACCTTGGGCCAAATAAAACCCTTGAAGGATTGTGATACTATAGAGACATTTAGAGGAAGGACCAAAATAAATGTACATTCAGAGGAAGGACTAAAATAAACTGTAATAAATAAGCAAGCTGTGGCTTGCTCTGTGGGATTGGAAGGCAGCAGCTTCCCATTTCTGAGTTAGAAAATCTCACTTTACTAAATGATATGGATCTGTCCATATAATTGCCAAACTGACATTAAAGTAGGGGGAGTGAGAAGAGGAAAGCCTAGCTTAGCAAACTTTGCAGGTAAATAATGGAATTATTTCAGAGAAAAATAAAGAGGGAGACCTTTTCAATTTCATTGTAGACATGTTGTGCATTGACAAATGTTTGTTTGTTTGATTGATTGATTCCTTTAATACAAAAACTCCAGTGCTAAAAGCAAAGTGGGGTTGTGTATCCAACTGCCCTTGAATGCTTCTAAGCATTTCCTCTTGGGCACATAAGAGATATTAAATTTGGGAAAGTTGCAGAGATGGTATTCAGCAGATTCTGACCAGTTCTGGAGAACTGGTAGCGGAAATTTGGAGTAGTTCGGAGAACCGGCAAATCCCACCTCTGACTGGAGATTTTGCAGTATCCTTCCCCTGCCATGCCCACCAAGCCAGGCCCACAGAACCGGTAATAAAAAACAATTGAATCCCACCACTGGAAGGTTGGTAAGAAATCGAAGGTTCCTTGAACTTTTCTAAGGAGAAGGTGTGGAAGAAAAAAATGTCACAGTAAATCAAGCCTTCTCTAGCCTGTCAATCTCCAGAAATGATGGATTCTTAGCTCCCAAATTAGCTGAAAACTCAAGACATCTAAAGGCTACCAAGTTGGGGAGGCTGAATTAGAGATGGCTAGGAAAGCTTCTCCAGATCTCACCGTAGTGACTTGCTTGACTTCAAACCATTTGAGGATTCCGGGGAAAGAATAGGCTGTTGTGTAGGTGGTACGTTCTATCCACATAGTCTAAGAAGAGAAAAACCCCCCCGAAAGGAACAAGACATAAAACTTATGTATATTTTATATTACACCTATGCAAGGAATGTGCTCTCTTAGCCCTTCCTTAGCAGAATGAAGGGGCCAAGAATCAGAAACTCATTTTTCCCCAAATCGATCTAATGCATAAATTTGTGTCATGTTACTGTATGGGTGTCAAACTCGATCGCGTCACGTGATTCATTGTGACATATTGTAATGTTTTTTACTTTTGTGGAGCTGGTGTGGGCATGGCCTGCATGTGAGATGGAATGGGTGTGGCCTGCTCATGAGGTGATGTGGGCGTGGCCTGCTCGTGGGCCGCTAATTTGACAGGCCTGGTATAGGCTAAAATTGAATGTAGTGGGCTCATGATGTAGTGGGAACTAGGGAATCATATGAAGTCATAACAAAAGTTTGTTTGAGTACAGAAAGTCCTCGACTTACGAACACAATTGAGCCCAAAATTTGTGTTGCTAAGTGAGACATTTGTTAAATAAGTTTTGCTCCATTTTTTGACCTTTCTTTCCACAGTTGTTAAGTGAATCACTGCAGTTATTAAGTTAGTAGCATCGTTGTTAAGGCTTCTCCATGGGCTTTGCTTGTCAGAAGGTCATAAAAGGTGATCACATGATCCCAAGATATTGCAAAGGCCATAAATATGAGTCAGTTGCCCATGGTCTGAATTTTGATCATGTGATCTGGGGATGCTACAACAGTTGTTAGTGTGAAAAAATGGCCGTAAGTCACTTTTCTCAGTGATGTTGTAAAGTCACTATATGAACTACCTGTACAGTATGGAAGAATGTCATTTTGTTGGCTCTGACTCATAATCTGATATGATTATGAGTTATAATAGCGTTATTGGAGGCCAGGGATTGTCAACTTTTTTGACAATCAGGGAATGATGCTTTCATCAGTATTGACTGCCAAGTTGGGTGCAGTCATCCATCTAATATTTATCCAAGGAAAAGTGAAACTACTTAGTTCCTAAGGATGTTGTCTACTATATTATCTTTTTCCTTTTTTCAAAATATATATCAGGGCTGAGGGGTTCTACCCAATGCCTAAAGAAGTCATTGGACTTCTTGTATCTTACTGCTTATATCTGCACCTAGTTGCACATTCATTACTTGATTCAAAGAACCTAAAAATAAAACAAAACCAGAAAGAACAAGGAGTTGGGTGGCCTTTATGTAAAAACCTAGGCTACATTGAAGTCAGATCCACTGGAAAAAAGATTGTTCCAGTTTGTTTTTCAATCACCTAGACTTCCTAATGCCTCGTGAAAGGACCACCTATATTATACCAGCAATTTCCTATGTCCCCTTAGCTAGGTTGAGTGATAATGTTCTAAAAGTTGTATTTTAAAGAATAGAAGCTGGAAGGGGCCTTGGAAGTCTTCTAGTCTAGCCCCCTGCTCAAGCAGGAGAACCTATACTAGATAAGTGGCTGTCTAGTTTCTTCTTAAAAGCCTCCAGTGATGGAGCACCCACAATTTCTGAAGGTAAGCTATTCCACTGGTTAACTGTCCTCACTGTTAGGACATTTCTTCTTAATTCCAGGTTGATTAGTTGATTAATTCCTCTTTGATTAGTTTCCAATCATTGTTTCTTGTCCTGCCCTCTGGTGCTTTGGAGAATAATTTGACCCCCTCTTCTTTTTGGCAGCCTCTCAAATACTGGAATAGTGCTATCTTGTTGCCCCTAATTCTTCTTTTCTTTCCAAAGTTCTCTGATATTTTTCATTTGAAATAAGAGTTGCTCAAGACCAACTGCTAGTCAGCACAGGCAATATTAAGTAAAGTTGAAGCTGAACAACTTGGTTTAGTCAAAGAATAAGGATTTCACATTTCCCATGTGACTTAAAATAGGACTTTCTCCCTCCCCCCATTCTTTTGAAATTGAAATTAGAGTGATCATTATATTTTGGGGGTTAAACTATATTATTATCTATTCCCCACTCACTTTACTATCATACCATTTAATTTTCTTAAGGTCCCAAAAGATGCAACCCTGGCAACAAAAATAACCCTGACTTGTGTTCCATCCCTAGACAAAGGGCTTTATATGAATAAAGATTTTAGGGTTTGTATAACTGTTGATAATTATGTCCTATTGCTTGCTATGTGTTTTGTACCAAAATGCAACAATTTAAGCCTCCAAAATTGAGGAACCAAAGAATCAAACTAGAAAAGCCAACATATGAAAAGCATGGTGTCACATCATCAAAGGAAAAAGTGACAAGGATGGCAGAGAAGAAATGACTCACTGCAAATTCATTCTCGGGATCTTTTTCTCCTTTCCTGAAAGGCCGTGAGTGTTGGAACTGTTGCACTTCATTGGATCTATAAAAACTAAAGCAGCAGACAAAAACAACATAAAATCTCAGTCAACACCCAAAATCTAAATCTGATATCAGTACTATAACAATCCAGGTTAGTTAATATTGAATGCAGTAGAACACATGAATGCATGCTAAACAGATACTTCATTCAATTTCCTACATTTCTATGGTTTGTTCAATTTTGGCTAAATTACTGAATTTTATTCAACAAAAAGGCTAAACTATGGCTTAGTGGCATATAAGAAGCAGGGTGTTTAAATGATCTGATATAATGCTCCATCTAAACATTTCAAAATCATAGTTCTAGATACATCCCGATGAAATAATCAGACTTGTCTTCTATGGTGGGAATAGGTTAATTCATGCATTCAGCTGTCAAGAATGTAGAAGTTAGTCTTTCTGCATTTTGATCTTTATGGAAACAGGGTAAAGCATCCCTTGGTGAAGTAATTTATTTCTCGATGCAGGGGTTGAATCCTTACTTTAGAATCTGCTCTGGAACAGGCTTGTCTTTGTAGCTTGGGGGAAGATTCATGACAGGCTTAACTAAAAAACACTGTATATCTGTATGTACAAATTAAGGAAAAAAGGAATGAGAAGGTGGACAAGAAGATCCTACAATCCATCCCTCATTAAAAAGAATATTTAAATGGGAGGGGCTACAAGCCCAACAATTGTTTTTCCCTATGAACTAAACAAAGTAAGTTATAATCCTAGTGGTGGCATTCAGACATGTTAAGCTTGATAAATGTCAATTATGGTTAAGTTTGGAAGGTGTCTTATGGTATTGTGTAAATCCAGGCTAATGGTGAGTTTTTATTTCAGTGTTCTGCAAGAATGCAGAACCTTGGTAACCAGGTTAAGCTTTTTGTGTGAATATAGCCAAAAGCTAAGTGGATTGGGCACCTGATATGTTGAAATTGTGTTGAATATCTTTATCCAATATGAACACTTCAGATTTCATTTGTGATAGTTGTAATATCAGAATGGAAAGAGCTAGTGTAGATACTTGATACTGATTATAAAGCAGGACTGAAAGATTGTACTAAGCATATGATCACCACACTAATTGTGTAAGCAGAAAAGCACTGTGTGCAAGCTTTCCTTGCTATTTCTAATTAAAGAAGAGAAAGACATGTTTCTCTCTTTTTCATAGGTGAAAAGAGAGACATATGCTGAAAATGATACTCCCAAATTATACAGAAAATACTGGGCCAGGTTGAGAAATAATCTGAGCTAAAGCTCTGTTTACATATGTACCTACAACAAGGATGCCTTACAGTATCAACTTTCCAAGGAATATAAAGGACACCTGAAATAGTTTGGAAATATCAACCAACTTGCAGAATAAACAACCTAAATGACAGTTCAAAGAAGTCAATCTTAGGAAAACAGAAAAAGGAGTGGGGAAGTCAGACATTTAAAAATTAATAATAACCCACAAGTTGTTTTATAAAAACCCAACAATGAAATCTATGACATTAATCCGTTTTGAGCAACAGAATAATGGAAATTGGACTTGTTTTTCAAATTCTCAGAATTTAGCAGGGAACTTTAAAATGAAATCCAAATTAGTTTACAGTTGGATTCCAAGTCTTGCTTTGGATCCAAGTATCCAACCTCTGTCTTTAATGCCTAGTTTATGCTGGACTTCAGGCAAACCATTTGGATCTCAATGGCAAATAGACCAGATAAATACACTGTATAGTCCAGAAGTGGGCCAGGACTGATTCAACCCTCCCATCGTCAACTTTGCCTGTTTTCTATTCTCCATATCAACTTTGTTATCTAAGCTAGCTCCTAAACTCTTTTCCTTTCCAAAAGATACATTGCTTAAGAGAAGCTCTGACATCATCTGTTGGTGGGGCGGTGCTGCTCATTTTCTCAGCATTTGGAAACTGGGTGAGCAGTTTCACAATGAAGTCTTCCCTCCTTTCATATTCCTTTCCACGGTAGATGAACATCTTGTTCTAAAAGAGGCAAGAATTAGATATTAAATTGGGAGAACCACATTCTCAGCATTGGGGGGAATAGGAAAACAGAGCAGGCACTTCAAGCAATGGAGTTTTGTGGGTAAAAGAGTTTGATTGGGGTGGCTTGAATCTAAAACAGATTCTCAACCAATTATTAACTAAAATTAGGCAGGTCTTGGGTTAAGTTACTAAGCTTGGGGTCTTATTGTTGGAGATGGCGAGTGGACTAACTAGGAAGAGGCTGCTTCTGCATTGAACTTTCATTTCTATTTAATGTATTTAACATTTTTAATATGTTCAATATTTATTTATGATTTTAATTGCAAGAGTCTCAGAGTTATTTTTCAGATTTGGATGGGCACCATATAAATTTAGTAAATAATAAAATAAATACTGCTGGGTAATCACATGCTGCTTGCAATGTGCAAAAGCTAAAAGGAGAATCACTGAGAAACTGGCTTCACAAACAATAAACTTTTGTAGTTAGTCCTGGAATGGAATAAACAACAATATAGAGAGGTAAACATATTTTGTACTATACAGGTGAAACTCAAAAAATTAGAATATTGTGCAAAAGTTCATTTATATCAGTAATGCAACTTAAAAGGTGAAACTAATACATGAGATAAACTCATTACATGCAAAGCAAGATAGTTCAAGCTGTGATTTGTCATAATTGAGATGATTATGGCTTACAGCTCATGAAAACCCCAAATCCACAATCTCAGAAAATTAGAATATTACATGCAATCAATAAAAGAAGGACTGTACATAGAACAATACTGGACCTCTGAAAAGTATAAGCATGCAGATGTACTCAGCACTTGGTTTGGGCCCCTTATGCAGCAATTTCTGCCTCTGTGCGTTGTGGCATGGAAGCTATCAGCCTGTGGCAATGCTGACGTGTTAGGGAAGACCAGGATGCTTCAATAGCAGCCTTCAGCTCTTCTGCAGTGTTCGGTCTCATGTCTCTCATCCTTCTCTTGGCAATGCCCCATAGATTTTCTATGGGGTTCAGGTCAGGTGAGTTTGCTGGCCAATCAAGCCTAGTAATCCCAGTCATTGAACCAGGTTTTGGTTCTTTTGGCAGTGTGGGCAGGTGCCAAGTCCTGCTGGAAAATAAAGTCAGCATCCCCATAAAGCTCATCTATGGAAGGAAGCATGAAGTGCTCCAAAATCTCCTGGTAGATGGCTGCGTTGACCCTGGACTTAATGAAGCCCAGTGGACCAACACCAGCAGATGACATGGCTCCCCAAATCAACACAGACTGTGGAAACTTCACACTGGACTCCAAGCATCTTGAAGTGTGTGCCTCTCTATTCTTCCTCCAGATTCTGGGCCCTTGGTTTCCAAATGAGATGCAAAAGTTGCTCTCATCAGAAAAGAGGACCTTGGACCACTGAGCAAAAGACCAGTTCTGTTTTTCTTTAGCCCAGATAAGATGCTTCTGATGTTGTTTGTTGTTCAGGAGCAGCTTGACAAGAGGAAGACAGTATTTGAAGCCCATGTCCAGGATCCGTCTGTGTGTGGCGGCTCTTGATGCACTGACTCCAACCTCAGTCCACTCCTTGTGAAAGTCCCCAACACTTTTGAATGGCCTTTTCCTGACTATCCTCTCCAGGCTGCGGTCAGCCCTGATGTTTGTGCACCTTTTTCTTCCACACTTTCCCCTTCCACATAACTTTCTATTAATGTGCTTTGATACAGCACTTGGGGAACATCCAACTTCTTTTGCAATTACCTTTTGAGGCTTTCCCTCCTTATGGAGGGTGTCAATGATGGTTTTCTGCACAACTGTCAGGTCAGCAGCCTTTCCCATGATTATGATTGAACCAGACTGAGAGACCATTTAAAGGCTCAGGAACTCTTTGCAGGTGTTATGGCTTCATTAGCTGATTAGAGTGGAACATTTTGAACCTAGAATATTGAACCTTTTCACAACATTCTAATTTTCTGAGATTGTGGATTTGGGGTTTCCATAATCATCTCAATTATGATAAATCACAGCTTGAACTATCTTGCTTTGCATGTAATGAGTCTATGTCATATATTGGTTTCACCTTTTAAGTTGCATTACTGAAATAAATGAATTTTTGCACGATATTCTAATTTTTCGAGCTTCACCTGTACATTCAAACCCATGACCTTCTCTTTCTTTGCTCAGACAAATAAAGACCTATAAAACCCAAACACAGCTTTGAAGTCCTGCTTATCAGAAGTCTGGAACACCAGATTTTAATTGTGGATATAGTGCCAAGATTTTTCCAACTCCATCCTTCCAGGAAGAATGTATTAGGATGTTTGTTACCAATAAGCCAGAATCCCTATCACATTTGGCTAAATATGTTCGGTAAATATAGCCAATATCTTTGCTAAACATCAAGGAAAGAGAATAGAAGTTGGTAGATTTTATTTTTGAACCAATTTTGTATGGAAATAAAAACAATTCAGGAAGTATAGGCAGTCCTCGATTTACACCCCAATTGAGTCCAAAATTTCTGTTGCTAAGTTACACAGTTGTTAAGTGAGTTTTGCCCCATTTTACAGCCTTTCTTGCCACAGTCATTTAGTTAATTTCCTCACACAACTCTGGGACATTGCAACTATCATAAATACATTCCAGTTTCCAAACACCTAAATTTTGATCAAGAAGTGACCATGGGGATGTTCCAGCAATCGTTAAGTGTGAAAGTGTCGTTGTAACTTTGAACAGTCAATAAACAAATGGTTCTAAATCAAGGACTATACTTTTCTAGCATTTCTCTCTGTTTTCAGCCTAGTCTGTATTACTTCAAAGACCGTTAAAGAGGGTCGTATATAAATTGTACAATACATACATATATTCTGAGAAAGCCACAACAATTTCTCTGTGGCTAACAGGAAAACAACAAGGAGTTTGGATGAACAGTGACAGCAAAACCTGTTGGTACTTGCAGCAACATTTACCTACATGCATTACTAGAAAATGGTATTTCAGTTAACCCTTTATTAGTGGGACAAGGCGCAGCTGGTGTATCTGTGCTGCTTATTTAGAGAAGATGCTTTGGATTACCCCAAATCAAATATTCTTCTGTTCGTTTGGATTAAAGATGGGAGTTAATCATTATTACAACTTTTTAGGTTACATTCCAGGGTTATTCAGGACCATCACTTAGCATCCTTACCCGAAGAAAGGAAGGAAATCCATGCCCAAAATATCCAACAGCAAAATATTCTGGTTGAGGCCTCATTGCTTTCATAATGTTCTCATAGAAGGTGGCCCGTTTTTTCTGCACGTATATGTTAAAAAGAAAGAAGAGTAGATTGGGCAGTGATTTAAATTATTATTATTATTTTACCTTTCTTCAGTCTAAACACCCATTTGTACTACTGCTTTCCAAGCTTCTAATTTATTGCTTGTCTCTCAATCAGGAACATAAGAAATGTCTTTGGGACCCAAACCCTTGACATTCCTCTCAGTATTCTTCACTCAGTAGACAGTTAAAGACTTCCTTCTCTTACCAAGAGATTGCCAAGGCTCTCATAGTCAAAGACTTTGTTCTCGTACATGTCAGCCAATTCTTTGCTTAGCTGGATGGCTTTCTCCCACATCTTCAAGAAGTTAAAAAGAAAAAAGAGATAAAACAGATCATTCATTCATGAAAAGGGTTGAATTAAAGCATATTCTGTATGGCTACCTAATACTATTTCTGATCTTCTATTTCTACTTTAATACTGTTTGTGATCTTCCAAGTTGATTCTGGTGGGTTAAACCTTTCCTTCATTATTCCAGTGAGTCTTGCATGTTCCATTTTTGTGTTCCTGGATGGCCATGTACATTTAAACTGAAGCCTTTGTATGGATGGCAAAAACATCAGAATAATTTCTGGAGTTTCATGTTTTCCTAGTCCTTCACATGCATCATAGGTACTCGGTATTTTAAATTATAAAAAAAAATATACTGCTTTATTTTCCCAAGAATAAAGAACTTAACCAATGGTAGGATCAGAAAGGCCTTCATGGAATTTAAAAAAAAAAAAAGATGAAGGCATGTTAGGGTTGTCTGAAAATTCTAGCTCTTTGGAGAAAGCTCTATGTAGACACCAAGAGTTAATGATACATATCATATGATGATACATGTAGGCACAACTTGATGATACAAATCATTATCAGCAAATAATTGTGAAAACAAATGTGGAATGTGAAAACGAATAATTTGAGAGAAGCTACCCTATTACTTGAAATGCCAGCAAGACCAAGTTAAATAATACAGGAATCATGTCCATCCCATGTATAAAAGCTAAAAGATATTGGACTAAAATACAGAAATGGTTGGAAAATATGCTAAAACAACCTATAGACTTAAAAGCCTTGAGATATTTTTATTGGGGATTTGTGTGAGAACTATAGCAAAGAAATAACATATTTGATTATACATGTATTAACAGCAGCTAGAACTGTATTTGCTCAAAATTGGAAAAATGAGAAAATTCTGATGGAGGAGGAGGTGATTAAGAAAATATTGGAATGTGCAGAAATGAGTAGATGAACATTAGCAATTAGAGAGCAAGAAGAAAGGGAATATTGTAAGATTTGGGATCTATTCTATGGATGGTTGGAAAATAAAGCAAAAAATTAAATGATAATAATAATGTAACTGTAATCATGACATACTATGATAGACAATGCTGAATATGATAGACAATGTTGAATAGGCTACAATATGAATGTAACCCAGTAAGATTTGGGATTTGTTTCTAAGAATGAAGCAAGAAATTTAATGATGCTGTAATAGTGGTACACTATGTTATATAATGTTGAATAGATTATAATATGAATGTAAATTCAATAAGAAATGTATATAAGTATTATTATGTGCACAAGATATATGCACCCAGTTGACACATTATACAACTGAAAGATGGTTTCATTTGTTGTTTTAGTTATAAAAATAAAAAAACTTTTTTTTTTTAAAAAAAGGAATCATGTATCAAGGGTGAGGATCAGGAGTAGGATTCTGTTGTGTATAGAACTTAGTAGACTCCAAATACCTTAAACTGATTAGCCGAGAAGGCCATTCTCGGATTGGTTGCTTGGGAGCCATTCCGATTGGCCTGCCGGACGGTGGGAACACTTGAACTACTGTCATTGGCCATAAGCCGTGAGCAAGCCGCTATAAGAAGGGCTGCTGCGGCTTGGGCAAATGTTCCGTTACCAGTTGCTTTACTGTTCAATAAAAGAGCTGTTTGTTGGAACCCGGTCTCGTGCACCTTATTTTCAAATGGAACACTGGCAACAAGGATGGGATCATTGTAAAAGAGCGAGACCGAAGCACACGGCAACCAGAACCAAGTGATAGAGATGGCTGGTAACAATCCGCCGCCTGCACCGTTCAACCTAGCCGAGGAAGATTGGGAGTCGTACACTGATCGCTTTCTGATGTTTTTAGAAAGCAATGAGCTGCAGGAGATAACTGACCAGAGGAAGAGGGCTGTATTCCTCATGCACTGTGGACCAGCCATTTTAAAATGGCAAAGGCGCTAGCAAATCGAGAGACGTTAAGCAAATGGCTTGGCCTGAGCTGAACAGAATGGTCCGAGCACATGATGCGCCTGTGGTTTCCAATCTGATCAAAAGACACAAGTTTTACAAAAGAGACCAAAGAGAAGACGAGAGCATCGGAGATTTTGTAGCAGCCCAAAGACACATCAGAGGACCCTGCAAGTTCCAGAACATGGACGAGGCCATGAGGGACTGCGTGGTCCTTGGATTGAGGGATGCTACACTCCAAAGCAAGCTGCTAAACAGACCGAATATCACAGTGGCCAAGGCCATCGCAGAAGCCACCACTGGTGAAGCAGCCAAGAAATCCACAGCCACTATGCGCCAGATGAACTCAATTCCAGATCCGCTGAATCAACCCAGAGAAAAGAAGGTAGAGGGAAGCAAGAAACAGCCCACAGTGACCGCCCACTATGAAGATCTCGAACTCCCCGAGCAACACTGATGACGACAATGAAGATATACATAGGCTTCAGTCGGACAGAAAATGGTGGGAAAAAAGAAGAAGCAGGTGGGAATTCCAGTGTGCTGGATGCGGAGGCAACCACCCACGATCAGAATGCAGGTTCCTAGATGCAATTTGCAGAGCTTGTGAAAAATGGGGGCACATCACAAGGGTCTCCCGAAACAAAAAGAGCTATAGTCCTAAAAGATGCGGCAGTACCACCCCCCCAGAAATGAAGAGAGACAAGCTGGAAGCAGATGGAACCAAGAAAACATAAACTGACAAACGAGCGACAGAGAGGAAACGCACCAGACGATAACTATTGGAAATGCAGGGCACCAAACGTAAAAAAGGTCCGGATAAAGGTGAACTTCGAAGGGAAGCCCTGTGAGATGGAAGTAGACTCCAGATCATACTTATCAATGGTATCTTGGAACACTATCAGGCGCCTGATACCAGACATCAAGCAAAGAGAACTTGAACAACAAAAGTTAATATTAAAGGACTACCAGGGAAACCGAATCCCGGTAGTGGGCCTTGGACATTTCCTCGTAGAATTTAAAAATCATGCTGAAATCCTGCCTCTGACAATCGTTGACCGTGATCGCCCTAGCCTGCTGGGAATCGAATGGTTCGCGCCCCTGGGAATCGGGAAGACCGGGATGAACAGCATTGTTGTGGCCAACTTGGAAGAGAGCCTGTTGTAAGAATTCTGGGGTGTATTTGACAGGATCCTAGGGAAGTACAAGGAGACCCCAATTTCATAAACCCAAAAATAGCCCCCATCCGGCTCAAAGCCAGATGCGTTGCCTTAAAAACAAAAATAGATGAACAACTAAACAAACTAATAGCACAAGGGGTGTTAGAGCCAATCAACCATGCCAGGTGGGAAACATCCATCGTGACTCCTGTCAAACCAGATGGGTCAGTGCGCATCTGTGGAGACAATAAGGCAACCCTAAATTAGGCGCTCCAACAAAGTGCATACCCAGTACCGGTAGTGCAACACTTATTGCACTCACTAGGGGGAGGAATTTTTTGTGTGAAACTTGATCTTGCACAAGCGTATCAACAACTACCAGTTGACCCTGCAACCGCAGAGACACAGACTATAGTTACACACAGAGGGGCATTCAAGTGCAACCGACTTCAATTTGGCGTTAGCGTTGTCCCAGGCATTTTCCAAAGCCTCATGGAACGCCTTCTAAATGGGGTCAAGGGAGTCGTCCCCTCTTTTGATGATGTACTAGTGTCAACAAAAAATGCAAACCAATTAGAAAGTAGACTAAAAGAAGTACTGCGAAGATTCAGAGATGCAGGCCTTTAAAGTAAAGCAAGAAAAATGTAAACTAGCCACTGACCAGGTCGAATTTCTAGGCTATTTCATAGATGAGCAAAGGATACATCCCACTGAAAAGAAGATAAAGGCAATCAAAGATGCACCTAGACCTAGGAACAAAACTGACTTACAAGCATTCCTAGGTCTCATAAATTTCTACAATGTCTTCCTGCCCCAAAAAGCAACCATAGCAGAACCCTTACATCGGTTGTTAGACAAAAAAACTATGTGGAAATGGGGCCACCAGGAATAAGCAGCATTCCAAAATATCAAGGACTTATTAACTTCTAACACCGTTTTGATCCAGTATAGCAATACTCTGCCTTTGACAGTCACCTGTGATGCATCACCTTTCAGAATTGGTGCCATCCTGAGCCACAAGCTACCAGATGGCAGAGAGGCACCAGTCGCCTTCTATTCCAAAACGCTGTCAAAATTGGAGAGAAATTACAGCCAACTCGATCGAGAAGCCCTCGCACTCATAGCCGGCATCAAAAGATTCCACGAGTGCCTTTATGGTAGGACTTTTTCGCTCATCACTGACCACAAACCCTTGCTAGGGATCCTAGTGGGAAACAAACCAACCCCGAACATTCTATCACCAAGAATGACAAAGTGGTCTGAATTCCTCGCTGCATACAACTACACGCTCATCCATCGCCCAGGAAAGACCATCACTCTTGTAGACGCCTTGAGCCGTTCCCCGCTGCTCATCACGGAAGACGATCCAGCTCCCACCGTTTCCACTCTCCAAATTTGAGTCCTGGCTGAATCTGCCACTAACCGCAGCAGATGTCGCTAAAGCTAGCGCGAAAGACCCGCTGACAGCTCGCATTCTGCATTGGGTAGGTAAGGGCTGGCTGGATGAAAAGAAAAGCGAGACTTTTAAACCTTTTCGCAACTGACAGACTGAGCTGTCTATTGAAAAAGGCTGTATATTGTGGGGGGACAGGTTGGTAATCCCAGAAAAATTACAGGAAGAAGTGTTGTGCATGTTGCATGAGGGGCACCTGGGCGTACTTAAGATGAAAGCCTTGGCCAGGAGTTACGTCTGGTGGCCAGGGCTGGAGAAGAATATTGAACGTTGGGTGGCCACATGCCATGATTGCCAAAAATCAAGGCCTACACCCCCACTGGCACCAGTCATGGAATGGGAAACTCCCAGAGGCCCATGGTCAAAACTGCATATTGACTTTGTGGGGCCGACAAAAGGGAACACCTATTTGGTAATCGTGGACACCTACTCGAACTGGTTGGAAGTCATACTTATGGCATCCACTACCACTGAGGCAGTCATGAAACAGTTAAACAAACTTTTCGCCACGCATGGACTGCCTTATGTTATAGTCTCGGACAATGGGCCCCAGTTTACCGCTCTGGCCTTCGAGCAGTACTTGGCTGCACAGGGCATCTGACATGCCCTGACAGCACCGGCTCATCCGGCTTCAAATGGATGGGCTGAACGCATGGTTCGTTATACTGAGGAGGGCCTAGAAAAAATGGACATAGGGGACGTGCAAGATAAACTTAACAGATTGTTAACCATGCAACATATCACCCCTAGCACAACCACTAACAAGAGCCCAGCAGAACTCCTCATGGGTAGGAAATTGCGCTCCTACCTCGATAGACTGCACCCCACCTAGATCTGGGACAAACCCCCTGACTCCTCCAGTAGATATCGCTCATTTGAAATAGGCGATCTGGTTTACGCTAAAAACCTCACCGGGGACCCATTATGGCTCCCAGCCACAATTACCCAAATCACAGGCCCCCGGTTTTACCAACTTGTGTTGGACGACGGAAGAGCATGGAAGCGGCACATTGACCAGCTTCGCTCTCGAACACTAGAACGCAACACCATACCAGCGCCAAAAATAAATGAACCAAAAACAACCGGGGGGGGGACACAAAATAATAAAAAAGGGAGAGACAAACCTCCAATAACACAACAACAATCACTACACAAAGAAACCCAAATAAAACAAAAAGAGCACTCACAATTAGATGACCTCCAGAGAAGAAGTCCAGGAGCAGGAGAACAAGGCAAGGCCTTCCTGGAAGGAGACAGCCAGGCTAGCTCGACCAGCCCGGACAAACCAGGAGGGAGTGGCAGAGCCACTTCAACCAGCCAGAGAAACTCAGGCGGAAGCGGCAAGGCTAACTCACCCTTCCAGGAGGTTCCATGGAGAAGACGCAGAGAGAAAGTGATCCCATTTCAACCGCTTGAGGACCACGCTGAGACTGAGCTGCACAGGTCAACCAGGACTTGAAAAAGCCCCACCTACATGCGTGACTACGTGACGCACGTTGGACAAAACTAAGGGGGGAGGGGTGTTGTGTATAGAACTTGGTAGACTCCAAATACCTTAAACTGATTGGCCAAGAAAGCCGTTCTTGGATTGGTTACTTGGGAGCCATTCCAATTGGCCTGCCGGACGGCGGGAACACTTGAACTACTGTCATTGGCCACAAGCCACGAGCAAGCCGCTATAAGAAGGGCTGTCGTGGCTTGGGCAAATGTTCCATTACCAGTTGCTTTACTGTTTAATAAAAGAGCTGCTTGTTGGAACCCAGTCTTGCGTACCTTATTTCCAAACGGAACAGATTCCACCAGTTCGGACCGGTTCCATACAACTGGTTGTTATGATTCTCCACAGTTCGGAGAACTGGCAAATTGTGCCACTGGCTGGCCCCGCCCATCTCCACCCACCCCTCCCCTCCCCACCCAGTCAGTCCTTATTGCACGAGTGGCATTGCACGCATGCGCGACATCACTGACTGCATTCTCTCCAGCCCAGTCACTCCTTAAGGTGTTTCTTTTTTTCCCCCCTCCTGATGATCAGCTATTTTGGTGATCAGCTGTGCCGGGATCCCCCTCAATGTCTTACTGCTTCACCCAGGAGGCTTCACTGAGGCCCAGGAGGCAAAAAGGGGTGTGGATGGGGTATGGGAAGGGAATACTGGGGATGCACCCCCCACTTCATTTTTTTTGCCTTCCTAGGAAGCTTCCTGGAAGTAAAAACACCCCCCAGGAGGCTTTCCTGAGGCCCAGGAGGCCCCAGAACGGGGGTGGTGGTGCTGCTAAGAAAAAACCCATGCCCACCCAGTCACGTAGCCATGCCCACAGACCTGATTGTTAAAAAATTTGAATCCCACCCCTGGTGAGGATGCCTGTGACAGACTCACTTTGCCTCTGTCGAAGAAGACTATGATTTCTTGGTAAAGCTTCTCCTTGAGTTCCTGTTGTGAATAGACATAATAGCTGTCCCTCTGAAGCAGATGCTGAACACATGGCTGATCAGACCACTGGGATAAAAGAAAGACCAGATGGAATTAAGGACATCATATGCAATTTTGCTCTAGCTCTTCCAGAAGAGTATGTTCCATCATGTTAAGGACCTGAAGAAACAAAAAGTGTTCTTCTGGTAGATGAAGAACAGAGTAATCTCTTTATCTCCCAGAGTTAATGCCTTAGTTACTGTTGACACTTTGAATATCCATCTCAGGAGTGTATAAATTATAATCTGAAAACATAATAACAACCTAGACAAGTTGAAGTATTTTTGCTATGTGTTTGGCCAAAGAGGCAAGATTCCACTTGTTTTGGACAGCTTCAATCCTTTGAATTGTTTTTGATCCCATTCTTATTTTGGATTCTCCAGGAGCACTGGAGAAATAAAACAAGATTTTTCCTTGAAAAGAAAATCAATTTTAATCTATGTTGTTATGCCTAATCTGGTTGTACCTCCTGTGTAGATATAGTCTTAGCACACTGTTTCTCAACATTGGCAAGTTTAAGAGGTGTGGATTCAACTCTCAGAATTGGCTGGGGAGTTTTAGCCCACACGTTTTAAACTTGCCAAATGCTGCCTTAACAAAATGTACATTTGATTACTGCAAAGTGTCGTACTTGGACCTACTCTTCAAGACCCTAACCCACACTTACCTGAAGTAACTCTGCATGAAGCAAGAGTGTGTAAGCTGCCTCAGTATAGCTTTCGGAATCAGTGTGCAAATCTCGGAGCTTATATAAGTACCTAGAAAAAAAGAACATACTGTATGAAAATCAGAAGTGCTATGCTATCTTGTAACAGCTTATTCAGAAGTCTGAAAATCTACTGATGCTACCTGATGTATATATCTTCTCTTTTCTTTTCTTTATAAAAATTCTGCAAAAGAAAAAAAACAAGTTTGGGAATAACCAAATTATTTCAGTAATAGAATGTAAAAAATGTACAATTTTTGATCCAGTTCAGACATCACCTCAAGCTTGTCAGTTGAGAATCTAAACTTTTGAGCCTGGATTCAGATAGGCAAGCTATGGGTTTTCAAACTGTTGTTGATGTAAATGAAACTGTGCTAATTATTGTTGGCCAACTTAGACACCACTAAATTCTAATTCAGTCTCTATACCTATGGTTTGATGTGATTCTTGAACTGATTCTACATATAGTTCATACGACACACAACAGAACAGTGTTCAACTTGCACTAATGTAACTTTTGGTCCAAATCCTTACAAGCTATTGACCAATTAGACTAATTAATATTGGGAACTGGCATGCAAGGGAACCGTAGGAAGATGCCATTTTAAGGTTCTTGAAGGATGAAAAATGGCAGCAAATGATAATCACATGATTCCATACTGCTTTCAGAGGGGTGTAAGACAAATTGCTTCATATTGCTGGGCCCTAGGATCATTGGTAAAAGTGACACACTTATCTTCAACTTCCATCTGTAATATGGGAATAATACTGCCTTGCCTTAATGGATTGGTGGTCACACAGAGAGCTTACCAAAGTGTTAGGATTCCAAGTAACACCTCCCTCCAATGGAGTCAAAACTCCAAGGCAGCCATGTTCCTCAAAGCATAGATTAAGTAGGCATGTCCCGTTGGCTCATCTGGGGAAACCTGACTCTAAATCCCCTTGGGTTTCCCCCCCCCCCCTGTTCAAAGTAAAGTTTTATTTCCCCTGCCCATGCAATCCATCCCATGGTCCAATCAGGTCACAGTCCAAGAGTCTCAGGTCCCACTTCCTTGCACCTGGTGGGAAAGTACTTGGCTCTCGGAGGAAAGAATTTTATTTTGGCTACAACCCCGCCAGCTATCTCTTCCTCCCTTCTCCTGTTCCCCCAACTTGACACATCTCCCTTATGGCGGCCCTGAAGGTGCCTGGGAAAAAATGGCTTCAGGGATCACAAAAAGCACTATTCCTGTGAGAGGTGCTGCAGACCTTAATTACAGTGGAACTCACAGCCAAGCCAATGTGGTTTTGTGGGCGCAATGGCGGACAAAGGATCTCCCAATGGACTCATTGGGTGGCTGCATGGAAACATTTCTTAGCCCTCAACCTGTATAATGGGAACAAGAGTGACCTGCCTTGCATTGTAGTGGTGAAAGTGAGCAAAGATGATAGGCACTTTGCGAATAAGAAGACATCATGCTAAACCTATATCAGCTCCTGAGCTTCTAATGCAGGAGGTCCAAAGTGGGTCTATGGGTCTAAAGTGGTTTCACAGGAACCAAGATTTTCACTCAGCTCTACGTTCTCCCCATACCAGTAAGTTGACAGTGCAACTCATACGGTTCTCCTTGCTCCCATCATGCATAATCGCTCGGTAATCCAAAAGGTTCTCAAGCAGGCTGCTAACCAACAAGGCAAAGACTTCGCCTGAGCTGGACAGGTATTTATGCTTCCGGCAGTGCTCCAGGAGGCTGCAGACATTTCCATTGATGAGGAGTAAAAGAAAAGCAGAGAGATGAATAAGAAGACAAAAAACAGAGCTCCTGATTTTAAATAATGGGTTGAATTAGATCTAAAGATGTAGGTAGAGGCAAATATTTCTCTCTCTGGGCACAATGAGAATATATCTGCTGCAAACTCCACATTAGCGACAGGAAGGACATCTAGTCAGTAAACACTCAGCTCTGTTTAGTTGCCTCGACTCCACCCCGATGCAAGGGATTTATTACAGGGTCATTAAAAGAAGACATTAGATCCAAAGATGTGTAAGTTAAAAGCTTATAGAGAAGAGAAATATTATGACCAATCATCTGTATTAACTTTTTGGATATTACTGATTGATTTTTATTTTATTTCCAAACTATTCTTAGTATAAGAGTTCAAACCAGAAGGTAAGAATACAAGGATGTATGCTTACACACATACAAATAAACAAACCAATAAAAAATACACAGTGGCCAATCCACGCAAAATGCTTCCCTCAATGAAAATAGTGCTAGTCACTGTCTTAGCATGCAATGGAAAATGGGTCACTCACATGAAACTACAATGTGACTATTTGTACAGATGGTCCTCAATTTACAGATATTTATTTTGTGACCATTCAGAGTTACAATGGCGCTGGAGAAAGTGACTCTTGAGCAATCCTTCTCTTACAAGCATGAAGCATCCCCAATGGTCACAGGGTCAAAATTTGGATGCTTAACAATTGTCAATTGTTATTTATGTTGGCTATAGCACCCTGAGGTCGTATGATCACCATTTGTGACCTTCTCAGCCAGCTTCCAACAAGGAAAGTCAATGGGGGAAGCCAGATTCATTTAGTGACCACATGATTCAGTTAACAACTCTGATGATTTTGCTTAACAACTCTGGCAAAAAAGCTCATAAAAATCTGGCACGACTCATTTAATAACTGCCTTGCTTAGCAGTGGAAATTCTCATCCCAATCAAGGATTAGCTGCATTGGCATAGCATGTTTTGTGAACAGACCCACTGTGTTTTGCAAATAAAGCTTAAAATTTGCTAGCAAACACAGCTAGTAAATATGAAACGCTGTGCTAAATTCTGGATGAATATTAGAAAACTGAGCACCCTTCCTAAAACCTGTCTGACAATGAAATGAGTTACTGATGGAGTAGATAAGCTTCTGAGTTGTGTTCAAATAAATGCTACCTATCAAAAATGCTGTTGTTTAAATACCTCACTGGATAGTAGAAGGCTTGACCTCTAAATGGCCCCTTCCAATACTATGATGCTGTAACTCAAAATATATATATATAACTTTTGTTTCAGACTGAATGCTTACACCTCTATGAAAATTCAGTCAACGCACAGACTGACTTACAATGTGTGTGTGTGTGTGTATAAATTCATGAAAAATGTTCACGCTGGAGACTAAAAGGAATATCTGTCTCTTGCTCATCTGATAAACTTGTATGGTAAACTGATACATTCTCTGGGAAATGGAATGTGAGAAAGCAACACCACATTACAAAACGTTACCTGGAAGATAATTAAGAACACTCACACACTTACAGTTTCTCCAGCAAGATCTTGTATTGTTCATCTCCCCGACCTCCTTCTACTTCCTGATCTAATTTAGTGATCAGCTCATTTTCAAACTGCAATTTAAAGACCAAAAGGAAAAAAAACATTACTTAAAGTGTTTCCATTAAATATTTTAAAAAAAAAAACATCAGAAAACAAGGTCTCCAAACTCTTCAGCCCATCGATTCATTCAAGAAATTCCAGATTGTTCATTGTTCCCCCCATTTAATATGAAAATAATTTAATAAATATTACTTTAAGTAATAACACATTACTAAAAATAATAATAACAACAGAGACAATTCTACAGAACTATAGAACTATATAATCTGGTAAACACTGCAAATATGATTATTAAGATATAATTGGTTGTAAAAGGAATGAGGTTAAGAATATAGAGATTGACACAAAAATAACATGTTGCAATATTGAACAATCAAGATAGATAATTTAATAAAAATATGTATCAATATCAAATTTTAAAAGATTGTCAACTATATTAAACAAGAGGAATATTGTCATATTTGTATCAAAATGTAAGATACTATGGAACCACACTGTTCACACAATGATATTTTTGTTGTTACCAAAAATTAAAAGGCTGGTTTTTTTTATTACCTTTACTATCAGAGTACAACATGTGTACAATTAGATTGGCTTATTGCTGGCGCTGACCATCCAATCTTTGGTAACATATTTGTTTTCTGAGGTTTTCGCGGGTATTTGTATGTGGATATTTGTTCTCAGAGAAGCACAGAGCTGAAGAAACAAGCCTGAAGATGATGAATGAGACTTCATCGAAACGTTGCCTAGATACTTCCAATTCTACGCGGGAGAAAACCCGAATAACCAAAGATCCACATACAAATACCCGCGAAAACCTCAGAAAACAAATATATATATATATATATATATATATGTGTGTGTGTGTGTGTGTGTGTGTGTGTGTGTGTGTGCTGTTTAGCTTCCTTCGGGTATTCTCCCACGTCATTCTAGTTGTGCATTTAAAGTTGTAGCAACGTTTCAGCAGAAATACATACGAACTCAGTACAGAAGCCTAATGATGGCAGATGAGATTCTGCTGAGGCATTGCTGCAACATTAAATGCACAATTACAATGACGTGGGATAATACCCGAAGGAAGCCCCCACCTGAACAGAACACACCCTCAGCCAATCAGAACACAGCCAAACCGCTCCAAACTCGATTGCAGAAAATATGACTTCAGCAACAGAATTGTCAATGCCTGGAATGCACTACCTGACTCTGTGGTCTCTTTTCCAACCCCCCAAAACTTTAACCTTAGACTGTCTATACTGTTAACCTCACCCCTTTCCTAAGAGGTCTGTAAAGGGCATGCATAAGAGTACCAACATGCCTACTGTCCCTGTCCTAATGTCCCATTTTATTTGTACCCATTTCATGTACCCATTTCATGTTCCAAATTATATCTGTTATCTAAAACATGCTTTACAAAATAAATAAATAATAAAAATAAAAACTAGTTCTCAAAATTTCCCCACACTCTATAAGCCAATTCTGTACCATACGGAAATTTCTGCCCCCACTGAAGTTGAATTCGCATTGCATCATGTCGAAAAAGATTGGGATGGTTGCTTTCCGTAGCTCGGGCTCTGGCGTCAAGGTCACTTCCAGAATTGGGCCCACCATAGAAGGGATGAACTTGATCTTATGAGGTCCTGAGAAAACAAAAAAAGTGTGTGTGTGTGGGGGGGGAAACAGGAGTCAAGTTCAAACAGATGGGCTGCTTTGTCTAGTAGCAGCTGCTATTCAGCCACAAATCCCTTTCAACTCATTTTTTAAAAAAGTCTTTAATAGGCAAACATTGCAACAGAGACCTTCTGTCACTTCATCCTCCTTCTACTTTTTCTAAAATTCTGTAGGAATTTACCATCATACCAATATATCAGTGGAGATAAGATGAGGGAAGAGTCATTCTGAAACACTAGGAATGCTTCTTTAGTTCAAATTATTTCTCTTTCTCTTTGCACGTTGTCTTTTATTCTCTCCTGTTTAATGTGGACTTCTGAAAACTTCCTCAGGAATACCATCATGACCTATCTGGAACAGGCAACCGTTTTGAACTTGGAAAGCCTCCAGACTCATGGATTTCAGCCTCCAGAATTCTCAGCAATGGTCACTTTGGCTATTACAGGGAAGCGAAAGATAAAGATTGGGAAAAATTTGGAAAGGCTGCTCCAGATTATCCAATTTTTGTACTAGGAAGCTTATTAAGTTCACCCAGGCATTGATCTCCTGCATGCAAAACATTTATTTTTAAAAACTTTATTCGAGCAGGTGTTTTTTTTTCCTTCAGTTCTGAACTGAAGAAGCTTCTTGGATGAGAAGTGAAATGTCTTCAAGGAAAAAACAAAGGAAATCCAGTTACTTTGAAAAAAAAAATCTTCAGATAAATATGCGTATTTCCCCCTTTCAATATAATAAAGATAATACATTCCATTTTGTCTTTTTCCTGTCCTTTTATTAGTCAAAGGCAGGGGTGAGATGCTACTGGTTCAGCCTCGTTCTATAGAATCTGGAGCTGCAAAGAGCAGCTGATACCAAACCAGTTTGGTGTTTGGCCCACCTGCCTGCCTGGGCTCTAGGCTATCCTTTATTCCCTGCTTTTCCCTCTTCAGCTGCTTTGCGCGGCACAGCTGAAGTTGAAAAAGCAGGAAACAAGAGGGTTTTCAAATGCTGCACATCCAAGCTGCACACACAATTGTCTGCAGTTCGGAGAACCAGCAAATCGCTCCACTGGCTGGACCCGCCCCTCCCCACCCACTCACTCCTTAAGCCCATGTCACACTGAACCAACGGATGCAAAGAGGATATAAAACGGAAAAAAAAGCTTGCCATCCGTTGGTTAACGCGATGTATCCGTTCTGTACTCACTGCCTCCGTTTTGCTTCCTCTCTATCTGTCCAGCATCCGTTTATGGACGTTTCATCCGCTCCAAAAGTTTTGGGCTGCCTAAAACTTTTGCACGGAAAATGTATCCAGTTCGTCCGTTCTGCATCCGCTACGCATCCACTACACATCCGTTACGCATCTGCTATATCCGCTTGGCATCTGCTGCGCATCCGCGCAACTCGCATCCCCTCAGACGCAGGGAGGAAGCGGAACGGACGCGGAACAGATGCAGAACGGATGCAGCACGGAAACAAAGCGTTTAAAGCGGAAAAAACGTTCGCAGAGGGGATCAATCTCGGATATTAAGGATGTCTAGAGGATGCCTAGAGGATGCCTAGAGGATGCAAAGGGACACCTACATTGCCTATAAAAAGGGGGAGCAACTCGTCTGCATCTCACTTTCAGACCAGCAGCCCACCTGTGCAGACCTCTGCAGCCTTCATCTGACTCTTCCTCTTCTACAGCATCCAGTCATGTCCACTGTGGATCGTACCACAGTCCTTTTGGCACCCACCATCCTTCTGCAACAGTGCGAAGCCATCTACAGGCTCTGTGAACTCTACTATGGGAAGAAAAAGAGGCGGCCAAGAAGCGTCTGGGTCCGAAAATGGATCGGGAGAAGAGCAGAGTACGGACTGTACAACAAGCTGATGGTGGAGCTCAGGAACGAAGACACTCGGGCATTCCAGAACTTCATGAGGATGCATCCAGCCATGTTTGACGAAGTTGTGCAGCAGCTGACACCCAGGTTGACCAAGGCAAACACCAACTTCCAGCCCAGCCTGGAACCTGGGCTCAAGGTGGCACTCACTCTGCACCACCTGGCCTCAGGGACCACCTACAAAAGCATGCAGTACGGCTGGAGGGTGCCACACAACACCATCAGCATTGTGGTCAGAGAAGTGGTGCAGGCCATCATCGAAGAATACAAGGAGGAGCTCCTCCAGTGCCCCTCCACTGAAGAAGGATGGAAGAAAGTTGCAGAGCAGTGGTATCAGAGGTGGAACTTCCCACACACCGTTGGAGCCATAGATGGCAAGCACGTGGCCTGCAAAGCTCCAGCCAAGTCGGGGTCCACTTATTTTAACTAAAAGGGCTTCTTCAGCATCATCCTCTTCGCCATGGTCGATGCTGACTACAGTTTCATGTACATCGATGCTTCAGGCTACGGCTCATCTTCAGATGCCCAGGTATACAACGCCAGTCACCTCAAGGAGGGGCTGGAACTCAACCTCATCATGGGCTTCCCAGATCCAGACCCCCTGCCCAATGACACGCAAGATGTGCCCTACTTCATCATGGGGGATGACACCTTCTCCCTCACAACCTACCTCATGAAGCCCTACACCTCAGACTCCTCACCCGTGAAGAGAAGATCTTCAACTACAGGCTGTCCGGGGCAAGGCGGGTGGTGGAGAACGCCTTTGGCATCCTGGCCAACAGGTTCCAGGTACTTCTCACCACCATGCAGCATCACCCAGAGACCGTGAGGAGGATCATGGAAGCTTGCTGCATCCTGCACAATCTCATGCGCACTCGCTACCCAGTTTTCCAGAACAGGCTCGTGGACCATCAACAAGGCAATGGGGACATGGAGCCTGGGAAATGGAGGCAAGGACGAAACCTGATCGACACTCAGGATGTGCAAGGCCACAACAGAGCCTCACGGGAAGGGAAGAAGCAGCGCAACCTCCTGAAACACTGGTGCAACTCCCCAGCTGGAGCGGTGGAGTGCCAAGACAGGATGGTAGATGCTTAATGGATGCTTCCTTCAGCCTGTCTCATCACACGGATGAGATTGGGCCATGTATGTTGAGTGGGCCAACACTAAACAGGGCGTTTAATAAAGAGTTGTGTTTATGTTGACATGTGTGGATGATTGATTACATTATTATTGATAATAAAGGGCCATAGGTGTGGCACCTGGGAGGGTGGACCATCCAGTCCCACTATGATTGCCCTGGAGGTTTATCTATCCCACAGCTATTAGCCATCCCAAAGGTATCCCTGCTCATTCCACAGGTATCCCTGCCCATCCCATTGCTATCTTAACCCATCCCACAAGCATGCAAAGGCTTAAGCCAATTCTAAAAGTTTCCACCAAGACTTTATTGAAAAAAACAAATGAGGCAAGTTTATCAAAGATAAACTTTATTGAACAACAAGCTGTAAAAAAAAAAATGGCCCAAGTCAAGTGTCCAAATAAAGTCCACAGGTAGCCAGCTACCCGGTCTCTTGCACTCTTCTTGGTCACTCGGAGGTATGCCCAGGCTCAGGAGTGAAGGGTCCAGGTGCTGTGGTGGTGGGTGGTGCTGGAGTGCCTGGTCTCGAGAGGACAACAGGGGACGGTGTGTTGAGGAAGGTCTCAGACAGCTGGCTCAGCCCCGTGATGCTGAGAGGTCCTTCCTCCATGCCATGGGGTGTCAGCCCCAGTACTGATGACAGATGTACTGAGGCCGGGCTTGGCTGTGGGGTGGAGGAAGGAGTAGTGTAGTGGGGCTGTCTGCTCTGCAGCTGGGTGAGGACTGGCGTGGGTGGCATCGCTATCGTCGGTGGCATCATTGGCGTGGGTGGCATTGCTGTTGTCAGTGGCATCATTGGTGTGGGTGGCATCGGTGGCATCAGTGAAACAGGTGGCAATGGTGTTGCCCGATGACTCTGTGCCTGGACTGGGAAGGGCTGCTGCCTGTGTTGCTGAACCTACTGGTAGCCATAGCCCTGGTAGGTGAGGGCCTGTAGGAAGCCTTGGAATGGGAGGGACATCACCTGGGGTGGAGGAGCAGGCCTGGACTGGGTGGGAGCAGGTTCCTCTGGGTCTGGAGGGTTGTGAAGCAGCTTGGTGATCCAGTCCTTCACCTGCTGGTACTGTGGATCCGCCATTTCCTTGAGGGTCTGGTTGACATAGGTGAGGAAGGGTTTGCGGTTGGAGGATGAGGAGTCAGTGTGGACCAGCTGAGAGAGGAGATCTATGCTGGTGCAGATGGTGTCCCTGATCTCCAGCAGGACAGTGTGGCTCTACCCCTCCAGCTGTCCGGCTCTCTGCCTTTCTGCGGAGGCGGAGCTGGGGGGGTTGGATGCAGCTAGGACTGTGGTGGACTCAATGTCTCCTTTCTCCCACCGCACCAGGGAGTCCTCTACACACTCCACCACGCTTACCACACCTGTCCGCGGGTTCTCCGCCGTGGCACGCTCCACAGAAACCTGCCTGGAGACAGGGACTGACTCTCGGCCGGAAGAGGACTGGGTGGCAGCAGGCTGCCTGAGAGAGAGGGTAGTGAGAGGGGCTGCTGGTGCTCCTCGGTGGCGGATCTCACCCTCCAGGAAGCTGCACCTGGCCATGACGTAGGTCTCTCTGTCTGTCAGCTTCACAGTGGCCTGGCCAGATTTCTTCAGGTGCAGCTTCCCGTACCAGGTGTGCATATGTTTCCACCAGCTGAGGAGCACCTCCGAAGTGTAACCCATACTCTCTGCCCTCTCTCTCCAAGCAGCCTGCTTCCGCTTGGTGTCCCTGTACAGCCGGTGTCCCTTCCGCCACAGATAGTCAATCTCTCTCAGCCACTCCAGCACCTCATCCTCGTGCGTCTCCGCAATGGAGTATTGCCTCCTGTCCCGTTGTTGCATACGCCTCTTCCTCGCTTTGGCAGGACCAGATGGGCCCTCATCAGAGGGGCTCCCAGGTAGTAAGGGCTGCTCCTCCACACCACCAGCAGCAGCAGCACCAGCAGGATCATCATCATCATCATCATCCTCACCAGCAGGATCATAATCATCATCATCATCCTCACCAGCAGGATCATAATCATCATCATCATCATCATCATCATCAGCAGCAGCAGCAGCAGGAACACCAGGATCAGGATCAGCAGCAGTAGAGTAAGCACCAGCAGGGCCAGCAAGTCCAGGAGCACGAGCAGGACCAGGAGCATGAGCAGGACGAGCAAGACCAGGAGCACGAGCAGGACGAGCAAGTCCAGGAGCACAAGCAGGTCAAGCAGGTCGAGCAGGACCAGGAGCAGCTTCAACAGAGTAAGCAACAGCAGAAGCCCCAGCACCAGCAGAAGCACCACCGCCAGGAGCAGCTTCAGCAGAAGCCCCAGCAGAAGCAGAGTCAGGGGCAGGGGGTGGGAGGTTGTCCCTGTCCCTCTTGTCAGGGATGGCGGCAGGTTGCTGAGGCTTTCACTTCCTCCCCATGGTTATGGGGTTGCTGGCTGGCAGGGAAGCTGGCAGGGAAGCTGGCAGGCACCAAGGTTGGCAGGAAGGCTGGCAGGAAGGCTGGCAGAAAGCCTGGCAGGAAGGCAGGCAGGCAGGCACCAAGGCTGGCTGGAAGGCAGGCTGGCAGGGCAGGCAAGGAACTCGAAGTGTCCAGCAGCAGGTCTTTCCTCGGAATGCTGGCCATGTGCGAGCTGCTTCCCTTTATATCCGGGGGGCTTATGTAATACTTCCCCCCCGCATGCGCAATTAACGCTCGGCATCCGTTCTGCTTCCGCTGTGCATCCGCTAGGCTTCCGCTGTGCATCCGCTTCATCCGCTGTGCATCCGCTGTGCATCCGCTTCATCCGTTCGGAGTCCGCTGTACATCCGCTGTATCCGTTCCGCGTCCGCTTTGCTGAGGCCCCCCGGAAGCCCAGCGGTTGCTCCATCTGCTCCCATCCGCTTCCATCTGCTGGGCTTCCGTTCCGCATCCGCTTTGCATCCGCCCTGCGTCCTCCATGCGTCCGTGTTATCTGCTCCGGTTATGCAAATTTTTGCCCCTTTTGAGAGCGGATAACAACGGATGGAACATTTTGCTCGTCCGTTGTGTCCGTTTTGCATCCGTTGGCCAGTGTGACATGGGCTTTACCTGGCATGAGAGCCATCCAACTTGCCTGGTTTGGTAAGTTGATATTTATCTTTTTTTTCCCCCCGACCATCAGCTATTCTGCTCTGCCAGGAGATTTAGATTAGCTAGAAAGCAGGAAATCCTTGAATTTCTTGCTTTCTAGCTAATCTAAAAGCAGAGCCGAACTTTCCTTAGGACTGAAGCTTTTCAGTGCAGACTCAGGTCGCCAAGTGATGAATTTGCTTGCAAGCAAATTTTATGTGACAGACTCAGATAGCCGACTGCAGACAGATAGATCTCTTAAGTGAATCTGTGATTCTGTGAGCAACTCAATCTGCCTGCCTGCTTTGCCTGAATTTGGGTAAAAGTTGTTCTTTTTTTTTTTTTTTTCAAAAAATTCAATATTTACATAAATGTTTATAATATTTACATACAAGCCATGCCCACCCAGTCACATGACCACCAAACCATACCCACAAATTAGGCAACACTCACAGAACCAGTTGTTAAGAAATTTGAATCCCACCCCTGGTCAAAGTGATCCCCCCTTTGTGGATAGTGTTCCACAAAGTGTTCCCTTCTTTTGACACAAACAAAAGATGTTTCCAATCATTCTTTCTGCATCCATGAAGCCAAAGAGTCCAACTTTGCAAGCCAATTTGCTCTTTCAATTTGTTTCACTGCTTACCAAGATTGTACCACATGTCCCTTATCTGGAAGCCAATTTCCTTCCTCATATCTCCATATCTACAAAAGAGAGAGAGAGATAGCATTAAATGTTTTTGCTTAAATCTCTGGGAACAAAATAAATTATTGGATCAATGTTGTCCCAAGGATCCTCTTTGGCATGAAGGAGGGATGGTATTCATCAGGTTCTGACCAGTTCTGGAGAACCGGTAGCGGAAATTTTGAGTAGTTTGGAGAATCGGCAAATCCCACCTCTGACTGGAGATTTTACAGTATATTTCCCCTGCCATGCCCACCAAGCCATGCCCACAGAACAGGTAGTAAAAAAAAAATTTGAATCCCACCACTGGCATGAAGTCTAAACAGTTATTTCAAGCAAGCATTCACATTATTGTAACTACTGTTTTATTTGAAAAGTATTTGTATATATGTCCAACAGTCCAATGCTTTATTTATTTGGTTGTTCATTCATAGGATTTATATAACCGATTAATCGCACAAGTGATTCTGGGTAGCTTACCAAGATGAAAAAAAACTGATAAACCACCACATACCACCATCACCACCTCTGGTGTCCAAAGATAAATAATAATTCAATTCACCAAAACCATGTCAATAACATCAGTCAGTAACACATCAATAGCTAATTAAAGTTGAAGGCAACTGCTACAAGCCTATAAAAGTATGGAAGCCTCTGGGAATGTAGCTGTTAAGAGTGTTGGAACAGGACTGAAAAGATTCAAGTTTAAGTAGCTCCTTAATTATGGAGGGTCATCAGATTTTTAGGTGTCATATTCTTTAGTAACTTCCTAAAACCAATACTCCTGTTCCACAGACTATTGTCACATAAGTTCTCTTTAGCGGTATTTAGTGAATTGAATGGGATGAAAATAACCAAAATACCTATAGAGACAATATAATACAGTGTATATTAAGGTGAAGACTTTCTGATTTTTCTAACAATTTCCTATGATACAATAAGAAGATCACATCATAAGAAACAAGTAGATTGATACAGTATTTGCATAACTATCTCCTGGTTTCAAACCAACTAGGAAACCAACTACTACATGTGGCTACTGTCTTGTTGACCAACATCCTTCACAGGTTCATTGTTGAGGGGATAAATTGGGGCTAAGAGACCTATACTTCTTTTGATTCTCAGAAAAAAATCAGAATGTGCATTTAACAGTCAAATATGTAATAAAATAATCAACCAATCTTTATGGGCTGATTTACCATGTTTTTAGATATACCCATCCTTCAGATTTTCAGTATCATTCATTTAGAAAAATGTGATGGTGCAGAAATAATTTTAACACTAAGTAATGGTGGGAGAACTTAAATAAAAATAAAAACTCGGGTGGCAACTTACTTCTTCATTATCTTGTTCCGTTTAGCCTGTGAGAAAGTCTCCAGTTGAAGGGATTCATGAGTAAGAAAGGCCACTGCCAAATGGAAGTAATTATTCCATAGCTATGGGAGTATGGAGGAGAGAGAAATCAGATCAAATAATAAACTAATCGTAAAATAAGATAAAGTCATGTGATGGCATGCAAGATAGGAGAGTCATTAAAATTTGTCTTCTCAAAACATCTGATCCAACAAGAACTTGAAAAGCTGCCTGCTGGACCCAAATGTGTGTCTGAATCTTTAATGGACTGCTCCATATAATATGTTAAGCATTGGTTGAACTATTCAACAAATTATTGTTTAGTGCAATGTGTTTATCAATCCAGGTATTGGGTATCTATTCCAGGGATGGGATGCAAATATTTTTACTACTAATATTTTTACTATGGGCGTGGTTAGTTGGGTGTGATCATGTGACTGGATGGGTGTGTCTTCTTTTTTACCCCAGCAACACTCCCCACCTGCGCTCCATTTTTTTGCCTCCTGGGCCACAGGGTAGCCTCCTGGGAGGGCGTTTTTGCTGCAAAAAAGATCCTAAAATTGGATTGGTCATGTGAGTGATTTGATTTATGATTTTCATGACTTATTACTATGATGGGGAAAACTCCATTATGACTGTAAGTCGAGGACTATAAGATTTCAATATTCTGCAGCTAAAAGACAAGGGAATGAGTTACATGTTTCAGCATTTAAGGGAGAAGAAAACTTGACATGTTATATGGCCCTATCTGCCATGATTTTCAATGACTTAAAATGTTAAGGAGGATCCCTTGGCTGTCTCTTGACTTCTCCAAGAAGTTCTCAAATCTGATACAAATCTTTCTAAAGAAATGTGCAGTCTCGTTTCAACTGGCCATTATGGCCAATTTGGCAAATTGTAAAGACTCACCTTCCAGATAACCACCAAGCCCTTGTGATTAAAGAGAGTGGATGTTTTCTCTTACCTGGAGCTCAAAGCTTGCCTGATCCAAGAAGAAGCGATTGAGCACAGAGGCATACTGATTGATGGCTCGAAGGAAAATCCTGGAAAAGTGCAGGGGGTAAAAAAGCCATTTTAAAGAACAGCTTGGGAGAGAGGCAGAAGCTAAAAGCACCTCCTTGTCCCTGTGAAACCACAGGAAGTTCCTGCTGCGTGTTCACAAGTTCTTTGGCACAAATTCTATTTTCACTGCTCTTAAAGCAATGGTGCCAATTTTCATATAAATGTCTGTATTCTCAAATTGAAAGGTTTGATTTAGAAGGTTCTAAGAAACCACAGTCAAGAGAATTGACAAGTTAGCAAGCTACTAAAGGCAGAGAAATAAAACCACTATGAATAGCTGAGCAGTCCAGAAGGGATTCTCTCAATTGCATTTATTTTTAATCCAGACCAGACTTCAAGGATCCTGAAACAATGGTCATTGATTGATACACTGTGCTAAAAAAAATATGGAAAAAGAAACAAAGAACTGGAGGGGAGAAATATTCTGGGCTACAGATAATAAGACTTTTTACCTGCTCTGCATCATATTCATCACCATCCAGTCACTTGCATAGACATTTTTCCCAATCAGGTCTTTAAACATGATGAAAGTTTCCATCAGAAAATCCTATGGGGAAGATTACAAATCAGAATAAAGGAGAGTCACCAGATTTATATTAGCTTATAGATCAGCCTTCCAAATATAATGTTCTCCAGATGTTCTTGGACTCTACTTCCCAGAATTGGCCATACTATCTGGGAATTCTTGGAACTGTCTTCCCAATCCTTCCAGAGATCACTGGGCCATAATCTTCCAAGGCTTGCTTTGTTCCCACCCTCTACCTGCTAACACTGCCAATAAAAACTTTTTCTGAAAAATGGTACAAGTAGAAACTCTTTAAATACATGTGCCAACCGCACAATTAAACCTAACTTTTGTTCCAGTTGGGTCCTACCGATTTTTTGGAGTTAGACCCAAAGCCTTAATACCTCAGTCCTATACAGCTCAAGAAAAAGAAGATTTAAGAAAGTCTTAGAAATACTACCTAACAACCAGGTTTTCTCCCAAAGATATGCCTACTTTTAAATATACCAAGATAGTTTATACCAAGAGAGTATACTCAGTCCCATAAAAATTCTCCCCACCCAAAAACATAACCATGGGAGTTATGTACATGTAGAGCCACAGTGGCATAGTGATTAGAATGCATGACTGTAGGCTAATTCTGCTGACTGTTGACTGCAAGCAGTTTGGTAGTTTGATCCTGACCAGCTCAAGGTTGACTCAACCTTACATCTTTCCAAGGTTGGTAAAATGAGGACCTAGATTATTGGGGGCAATATGTTGTCTCTGTAAACTGCTTAGAGAGGGCTGGAAGCACTGTGAAGTGGTATACAAGTCTTAATGCTATTGCTACACATACCTATTTAGCTAAGACTGGCCTAAAGTCACTCTGGGTTTCATGAGTGAAAATCAGCTCAAAGCTGGCCCTGAACAGTCTCAAGAATATTTTCTTTTCCATCCATTTTAATTTATGTACACACACACACACTTAGATATCTAGATATTATTTTACTATTTATTGTTTCAATCTTTCTTTCATTTGTTGTATTTTTTCTTCCATTCAATCCTTTCTGATTCTTGGTGACTGCCTGGACAAATCTTTGAAGTTTTCATGGCATGATTTTTAAGAAGAGATTGGAAAACCATTTTTCTGAAATGATGTAGGCTTTCCTGCTTGAACAGGGATTGGACTAACAGAATAATAAATTTGGAAGGGACCTTGGAGGTCTTCTGGTCGAACTCCTGGACTAGAAGACTTCCAATGTCCCTTCCAATTTTATTATTCTGTTACTCAGTTTTTCAGAAGTGGTTTGCCATTGCCTCCTTCCCAGGGCTGAGAAGAAGTGGAAGCCCAAGGTCACCCATCTGGCTCCATGCTTAAGGCAGGACTAGAATTCACTGTCTCCTGGTTTGTGACCTGAGGTCTTCAACACTAGTCCAAATTAGTTTTCATATCTAGTACAGCAGCTCTAGAATTATTGAAAAAGCTACTAATCATTTCCTTTTGTTGTCAAGGAAAACACTTATTTAATACTTTCCCCTCCCTGCCAGAATTCCAGTGAAAAACAGATCTTTTTCTCAAATGTGTTATTTGCATTTTTCTTTCAAACAAAGCTGCTTTTATAGAGAATGACAGATTTAGGTTTTGCTGTGAAATCCAGAATGGTCTCACCCTCTTGGCAGTACTTGAAATTGGAACTTTTATCTTCGCAATCAGGACTTGAGTCCAAAGTCTGTTTTTTTTTCCCTCTTAAGTATTTTTCTATCATTGTTGCAAGGTTCTTTTTTTAAAAAAAGTTATTTTTACTTTGTTGGTATCCTTTATCTTGCTTTTTTATGCAGTGTAATTAAGAATGGTCTACAAACTGGAGGATGGTGAAAAATATTGAGATGTAACCACAAGATTGAAACTTTTATCTTTATGTGCCTTGTGCATATCTCACATGCAAAAAAGGGATTTGATCACATATGCTCAAGTTACAACTGTAATGGAGCCTGCCCATCACAATTGTGATTCACGACTATTGTAAAGCAGGTCAGTCATATGACCATGATGATTCTATGACCTTTTTTGCAGTGGTTGCTAAGTGAACTCTGCAGTCATTAAGGGAACAATTGTTTCCTAGATTGTCAGCTTGCTTGTGCTTCGCTGCTATGTGGTGACAGGCTGACATGAACAATGGGGAGAAGGAACGAAAGTGGGGGGGAGAATGCTTGGGGAAATGAAAGTAAGTTCTGTATCTTCTCCAGATGCTGCTTCATGATTTCCCAGCTGGAAGAAGGGAGGGAGCTGCATAGAAAACTATGCTTGCAACTGACCATTGTGAAAACATCTTGCTGAATGTCCCAAAGGTGCTTTTTTTAGGAGGCAACTGGACTTGCTTGTCCTTTTAGAGCAGGGGTCTTCAAACTTGACAACTTTAAGACTTTTGGACTTCAACTCTCCAGTCATGTTAGCTCAAAAATTCTGGAAGTTGAAGTCCACAAGTCTTAAACTTGCCAAATTTGAAGATCCTTGCTTTTAAAGGGTTGTTGCAGATAACAGGACCAGGAGGACACAGATAAACCTCCAAGTGCTTCAATGATTCTCTAAAAGGATTCAGATTACCAGCTGTCAGCAAGGAATATAAATCCTTCCATTCCCCACTGTGCTGTAACAGCTGAAGAAGCTTCTGGGATGAGAAGTGAAACGTCTTCAAAAGAAAAATCAAGAAAGCCCAGTTGCCTCCTGAAAAAGCACCTTTGGGACAATCATGACCTGGAAGACTGAGAATCTCTACAGAATCTTGCTGAACCTGACTTATAACATGGAGGTGGGCAATGGGAGTCAGTTGAAGGGAGGGAAAAGTAGAATTTAGGGATTTGGGCATGTGACTCTCAGCTCTGGCTTTGAAATACTGCAATACACTTGACTTTTAATAAAGCTATACCTTTCTCAACAAGTGGAGCCAAGGATCGTTTCTATCTAGAGGATTAAGTTGCAGCAGGTCTGACAACGCTTTTGCTGAAAACCAGAAGTAACTGGCGTTTTTCAGCAAAGCTGCCTTGAAATGCATGTGACTGTAGGATGCTGCAAACAGTCATAAATACAACCTGTGTGCTGAGTGCCTGAAGTGCAGTCACACAACAATAGAGGTGGTCGACCATCAGAATTTCAATTCCAGGTCATAAGAACCCACCAGGTAGCTTCATCAATACCTCAAATGGTCACTAAGTGAGCAGTTGGAAGTCAAGGTTACCTGTAACAGCAGTCAGCATTTTAATTAGTATTGACAAGATCCCTTGTATAATCGTCAAGCTGAAAGAATGATCTCCTTTCCAATGTACTATTTTCTAGCTATTTTCAGGGATAGAGCTCTTATTTTTACAAAAATAAATCCGACAATGGATACATTAACTACAATCAGGCATTAACTGCAAGGGAAATGCAGCCAGCACATGATTAAAGTGTACTTTTTGGGATAGCAGGAGATAGTTACATGGATTTTATTTCAGCTTTTCGGAGAAGTTCAAATAAACAGGACTTTATGAGATCAAGCAGGAACAGCCAAGACAATGTATGACTTTCCAGCTAAAGAAGCCACATAAAAGGTCATTTTAATATTGAAAAATACAGCAAGATGCATAGCTGGGCAGGACTAGAAGACTACAGGAGACATGGCTATGGCTATTTGCTAATGAAAATAGAATCAGGCATAATTATATCAGCCCTTAAATGACATAATTCTAGTTGAGAAGTTGGAGGCATTGTCAAGATAAGAACAACCAATTTAATGACGTTAGTCCAGATTCCTAGGTAGATATGATGTTTGGACCACAAACGCCAGAAGGAAACATCCTTTTATTATATATATAATCATAATAATGTATTGATTATTTAAATTAATATTTTATAATGTTTTTCCGAGAGAATCTAAAGAAGGCTCTGTGTCAATTCACATGGCTACTAAATTGTGCCTTTGGGAAGAAAGCAAAGTGTATCTCTATTCTTCAGATCTTATTATTCAAATCTTTCAGAATATACGGTGGGGACATTTACAAAGTAACTGTGATGAGATTCATAGGACACCTAATTTAATCCACTTGCTAATTCCTAATAAATCATATTTGGATACTTGGAAATCAATATCATGCTCAAATGTATTTTGCATGCAAGCTTTCTTTCTTTTTTGAAGAAAAAAAAGGCAAGAAGGAATGGAAGAACTATCCTCATGTTGGCTATACCCTTTGATGTATGGGTATCTCAAGACTTTCACAGTCAAGAATTGTGAAACAATGAAAGGATTTACATTCCTTTATATTCCTATTTACAACACGGTCCTTTCAGCAGTTCCAAGAAGGTTCCACATCCATTTGCACTATTCAGGTGAACCGGAGGGCACAGATAAATCTCCAAGTGGCCTCAATGGCTCTTAGAAAGAGTACTAATGACCAGATGACTGCAAATCCTTCTATTCTCCACTGTTCAGTTGGAGCTGAAAAAGCTTTTTGGGTGAGGAGTGAAACATCTTCAAAACAAAGAAAGTCCAGTTGCCTCTTTAAAAAGCACCCTTGGGACTACCAGTCAGAGAGTGATATGAGTAGCTAGTGAAGTTAGAAAAGGCAGCTTGAAAGAGAACTGTACCTGTGAGGTTAGAACTGGCATCTGAGCTCACATGAACAGCAAGGGTAGGGTCAAGATCATTGGCATCTTTCAAAATGACTGCATAAATCCAACTAACTCCTGGCATCTCTTCTAAAGCTAACTTGTGCCACTTTTGAATAAGAGCATCCACACCAAAGAAGCTTTCGAGTAACTCAATCCCAGGGTATGGAAATTTTGGAATGAAAACCTCAAAATACACATTTTATACAATCTGAGGAGCCCGAGGATTTGGTTGCAAATAGTTTAACTTAAATACACACACATGCACACAAATGTGCACACATACAAAATTGGCACTTTTGGAAGCCCATCCCAATAGTTCATTATTGCCAACTTCCCCAGTATACCAGCAGAGGTTTCAAAACGTCTTGGCAGAAATCCATAGCAAAAAACATCACAATCCTACTTCTTTTCTGTAACAGCAAGTTAGGCAAATGCCAGGCTCCACAAACTGCTGTGCTGGGCAATCCTTACAAATTCTTCCATGTCACAAAGTTGGCCTTAATTACTCACGCCTTAAGTCAGCCAAATGCAGATTCATGGTATCCCCGCTGAGAAGAGTAAGAAGGAATGAAGAACCCCCAACTGAGCATACCCAGCACTTAAAATTCTGAATAAAATAGGAATAGATTGAGGGAAGAAATCTATCTCATTACTTTCAACCAGGGGCACCAGGAACTGAACCTGCATGTAAAGTTGGTGTTCTGCCAATGGGCCACCAAGTATCTCCCCTGAAGTAATGAAGGAAATCTGGATTACATCAGATTCGTACATCTATTCCAATATTGTCATTTTTTATTTACAATAACTCAGTAGAGCTTCAGGCAGAAGGCAATGAAAGCTACCAAGCTTAAATGCTATGATTCAGTTCGAGGCCTTTGGAAACCATGTTCATAATCATTAAGTAATAATATTTTAGCAACTTATATGTATAAACTTGTATACTACACCGCAGTGCTTCACCTGCTTGCTCTCTGTATATTGTCCCCAACAATCTGGGTCCTCATTTTATTGACCATGGAAGGATGGAAGGCTGAGTCAATACTGAGCCTGTCAGGATCAAACTCCAGGCTGTGGGCAATTAGCCTGCAATACTGTATTCTAACACTGTGCCATCAGGACCCCTTTTACTTATGTGGAGGACTGCAACTGCTCTTCTACAAGATTTTCACCTAATCAAGGCTCATGGGCATGCACCACCTCCATTCAGTCATGAGTCTTAACAATTTTCTCCTTTGCTTCTCTGATGTTGCCTTCTTTCCATCTCCAACGTATAAGCAAGATCATCCTAAACTGTCCTTACCTATGGTGTTAATCACCCAAGGGAAGACCTCAAGATATCTCAAAATCTGTGAGGCTTTCCTTCTGATCACCTTGGAGATAAATTAGGGAACTACAGTGTCAGAGAACAGAAGCAGATAAAGGATCAGAAATGCAGAGAACAGATTTCATTCCAGCACTGTTTATGCCAACTCCATGAATGGCAGAGAGCAGATCAACTCAATGAAGCAGCAAGACCCACCTTCTAGCTGCCCTTTTTGGATTCTGAGATGGAATTAAGGATTGCTCATTACATTTCAAGCAATGCAAGCAACCAGAGAAGTCTTTGTTTTGTAACTGAACTTCTTAAGAAGATGCCTTCAAGAGTTTTTCTGCTCTTTGGGAGTCACGTCATAAACATACCAGTCTACTATCTATATGACCAAAAATTAAACACACACCAATAATCATAATAAAGAAAGCACCAATAGTAATAATTCAATCCGAAACATCTGGAGCACCTCTTAAATGCCATCAGCATTGACAAAATCACCATCAGTCAACAGCAAAAGGCAGCTTCACTTGGAACAGCTTTCATTCTCTGACATTACTTTAATATTGTCAAACAACATCTGTCTGTCCCTCGTCCTTGGGAAGGACTCAATAGGTGGATAAAAATGGCAAACCCAGTTTGAACATCTGGCTGATTGTGCGACTAACCATCATAATAAAAATTTCAATCAGACTTACAATAAGATCCTGTCTGGTTTTGAAAGTGCTGATGTAGTAATTATAATGGGAATCATCCATCTGTCTTAAGATGGCTGTCATGCAGGATACAAAACTACCCTAGAAACAAGATGGAGAAAAAAATTGTCAATTGTGCTTTTCATGAGCCATATGTTAAGATGGTCCTTATGGATTTTTAAAAAGGCAACTGGTTGGCCCTTGTGAAATCTAGGATATAGATGAGGTGGACCAGAGTTCTTTAGTCTTCTTTAGTCTACAAGACGATCAGTCTTGAGAGGTTAGTGTTCAAAACTCATAGGAAGATACACTTGGGTGGGAGACAAAATATTCAATTATAAAATATTAAACTAACTGTCTAATAGCTGATCCTATATACCTATATATTCTTATTTTAAAAAGTTACAATTTTCTAACTTTTGTTTTTCCAACAAAAGGAAAAAAAACAGGATTTTTCTCCTGCTCCCATCCAGAAATGTGATGATAGTGTCTATCCTTGCTCCTGTTGCCTCCAGACACTGAAGGCAGAAGTTGAGATAAAGAAGATCTTCCATCTCTTGTCCATGTAAAAAAAATCCCCATGTTTAGGCCCGGGGAAAAGGCAAAAGCCTCTGTGCCATTCGATACATTGTCCATCAAGTGTCAAGAGGTGGGAGAAAGACCATTTTCCAATGTGTGAGCTCATTTGAAGAATCTATGGCTGGACTCCTACCAGGAGTCTCCAAACAAGGGACATATACCCCCAAAACTCATGGGACAATAAATCAAGCACACAAGAATCAAGGAAATTGCTCTCACAATGTGAGTAGACTGTCTTCCCATTCCAATCACAGTCCGATTTATCCTCCTCAGTAGCCGCTCCATTATCAACTGGATGTGATCAGCGGTTGGACCCTGAAAGAACCAAAGAAATGGAAAGTAAGTTAGATAGAATAGAAAAGAATTGTTTATTGGCCAAGTGTGATTGGACACACAAGGAATATATCTTTGGTGCATATGCTCTCAGTGTACATACAGAAAAAATAAAATTAATTCATCGAGAATCATAACATACAACTCTTAGTGATAGTCATAGGTTACTAATAAGCAATCAAATCATACTAGGAAACAAATAGAACAATATAAATTGTAAAGATACAAGCAACACAGTTATAGTCATAAATGGGAAGAGATAGATACTAGGACAGATGAGAAGAATAGTAATACAGTCTTAGTAAATACTTTGACAGTGTTGTGGGAATTAGTTGTTTAGCAGAGTGATGGCATTCGGGGGAAAACTGTCCTTGTGTCTAGTTGTTCTGGTGTGCGTCATTTTGAGGGTAGAAGTTGAAACAATTTATGTCCAGGATGTGAGGGATCTGTAGATATTTTCACAGCCCTCTTAATGGGTTCTTATGACAGGAATTTTCACAGCCTTGTCACAAGAGGTTCTGGTGAACTTCTTGGGGTGCAAGATAACCCCCAGTATTATGCAATTATACTGAAACAGGAAGGGAGAACTTGCTTTCTCTGAATGTCTCATTCTTTGCCATTCTCCACTTGTTAAACAAATCCTTCCCTATTCCATGGTGAATCCCTTTCAGAACAAAAGTTTTCCCAGGATAGACAGCCTATTGTGGTAAGTCTCTTGTGGTAACATTGAAACCAAATTATTCTATGCTTAATTTTGGTTATTTTTGTCTTTTTTAAATTATTCTATAGATTCCCCCCCCCCCATTGACTAGGGAGCTACACAGTGAGAGAAGGTATGTAATTGTATGGTTACATGTAAACATATTCCAGCTGTTTGTCATCTTGTCTAAAAAAAAAAACATTTCCCTTGCTGCTAGATTTTTTAACAGAGCCCTCCTGCAATGTTCAGTTCTGTATAATTTTCAGACTTCAAAACCTGCCTCAAAACATCACATCCACACTATCTGTTACATGGGAAAGCTTTATGCTTTTTGAATTGATTTATTTGTAAGTGCTGAAATTAAAAAAGATAGAAAAGTAATGTCAATCAAAATTGTGGATTGACGGAGACGGTTTTTAAAAACCATTTATGTCTGTGCTATCCTTCTGCTAAAACTGCAGACTAAAAATATAAAACTAACAGGAATACCCTTCCTGTCATAACCCTAGTTTTTGCTCGGGAAGTAATATGTCAACATTATGTATATTTTGATGTGAAAAATATACATCTGAAAAGACTAGGGCTGCAAACTAGAAGTCAGCAATACATCCTGGAGAAGCACAAACTGGTTCAATTGTACTAAAATTAAACTACATATAGTAAACAAATTCATGTAAGTCATCAAAAATCAAGAGCCATCCATCCATCCCATCCGTCCATCCATCCATCCATTCTCCCATCCCATCCCATCCATCCATCCATCCTATTCTATCCATCCATCCCATCTGTCCATCCTTCCGTCTGTCCATCTATCCATCCATTCTCCCATCCATTTCATTGCATTGCATTGCATTCCGTCCATCTATCCTGCAACAGTTCGTTTTCATTTCCAAAGCAATTGCTCTACAAAGTTATAGACAATGTTACTCTCCAGGAAGAAAACAACAGGTGCTTACCACCTCTTTCCGATCAAGTATCTCAAGAATATTGCTAAGCAGCTGTGAGCAGGCTTCATGGTCAGGTTTGTGAGAATTATCATCCAGTTGTCCACTGAGCTGGTCTACCAGCAGGGGGAGAAGAATGTCACGGCATTCTGGGAAAGAAAGAAGAAGAAATATGGGAACAAGCTGACAAGGCTGACTGTGCTTAAAGTGACTCAGGTACTGATTTCCATTTTTATTTAAAAAAAAAAAAAAAAAAACTCCAAAAACAGAATCAACATTTTGCCCATAATTCAGGAATAGAGGAAAAATGTAGAACTCCAAAAGATACTGAGTTATAATTTTGAACATCCTTATGATATGGCGAACTATATTTACTCTTTCACTTACACCACTTAGAAGGCAGGGTAAGCAGACAAAAGAAATAATGCAATCCTTAAACTGTTAGCCCACAGCTCCATAGACTCCAGCTGCCTGCACTGGCTTATCTATGACCCATGGTAGAAGATGCTGTTATGCCCCATTGAGTTTGTAGAACAAGGGTGTCAAACTCAAGGCGAGATCCGGCCCACGGAATGTTTAGATCTGGTCTGTAGGACCACCTGGAAACAGTGAAGGACTGGCCTGGGAGAGCCATGAGCCCTCCCAAGCTCCATGTGCATCCCTCCCGAGCTCAGTTTTCGCTGGCAGAGTGCTGCAGCCATTGTAGCCAAAAACAGAGCCTGGGAGGGGTATCCCCAACACGAGTGATGTTGACCCCGGTCCCCAAGGTCAAACACAACCCTGATGCGGCCCTCAATGAAATAGAGTTTGACACCCCTGTTGTAGAGCAATTGGCATTTCCAGAGTTCAGTACATTACTGGAACAGTGAAAATGAGAAAGAGAACAAGAGAACAAGACCTAACTCACCAGACTGACGAAAGAGGTCACTGTCCACAATCTTGGTCATACAATTGAGCTTCTGACGGACAAGCTGATTATCAGGGATGCTTTGAATAAATTTGCTAAAAAGGACACTGAATGGGGAAGAAAGGGAATGGGGGTGGAAATAATATTTCATTCCATTAATATTCTGGACACCGGTTTAGTTAAGTTATAGAAGGCAGCAACCTGACACACTTGTAAAATCAATTTCCAAGGTAATATAATGGAATAACATGCATTGTGGTATTGTTACACAAATGGTGGAATTGTGATGTCATGATGTCTGATGTAAATACATTGTTGTTGTTCAGTTGCCAAGTCAAGCCTGACTCTTGGAGACCCCATGGACCACAGCATGCTGGACTTCCCTGTCTCCACTGTCACCCAGAGTTTGCCCAAATTCACATTCATTGTGTTGATGACACTATCTAATCTTCTCATCCTCAGCCATCCATTTCTCCTTTTGCCTTCTATCTTTTTCAACATCACAGTCTTTTCCAATGAGTCATCTCTTCTGATTTGGTGGCCAAAGTATGTAAGTTATAATCCTTTGCACCATGATGTCATGATGCACTTGTCATTCATTTCTCTTTGTCCCCTCTCCCCATGGATGCCCTTGTTCATAGTGATTCCTTAACCAAACATCCTGACTCAATTTTATCTTCCCATATCCAAAACTTTGTGCCATTCCCCTCCAATAAGAAAAGATACAGTACGACATAACTGTTATCGTGAGCTGTTTGCAACAACTCATTTAATTTGAAATCTACTTGTCATAGATAAAGGGTGAGAAATATGGTACCTGAGTTCCACTGGATCAAAGACTAATTTGACATCATTAATAATGCTTGGCAAATACTTCAAGGCAGCACCCTGGAACAGATGAAAAGAAGGCAAATTAAGGTTGAGGTCTCCATTCTAAAGAAATGATTCTCAAATAAAGGATTCTTTAGATGTGTGAACTTTTCTGCCACATAGACCCTGATGAGAATTCTATGAACTCAAAAAGTTCCTACTTTTTGTAAAACCCCGGACCTGGCTTTCTCAGCCCTGAAATACTTTAGAACCTCAACCCTCAGAACTTCCAGGAGAATGGTCCTAACCAACTGAGAAGTCTGAGACTTGTATAAGACCAACATGCTGGAGATGTCCATGGGTGGAGAAGGCTCTAAGAATGAATTAGATCAAGGGTAGGAAATCAGGCTACTGGTCTGTAAAACTTTGGTATAGAACTTGTAAAAACAAGTTCTATACCAATGCTTCCTTAGTGTTCCTCTGAAGATCCCTTCAGAGTGTCCCATCTGGAACAACTGACTGTTGTAAACAGGCTACAGAGACCCATATGTCTTAATTGCAGTGGAATGGCTGCAAATAAGTAGATCCAAGCAAAAAAATACAGGGAGACCTGGGCTCTTTTTTCCCATGCATCCTAACCTGCTGCCTGAAGCAACTCCCCTTTTCCTTCACCCCAAGAGCAGAATTGTCCCTATCACAATAAATTCAGACAAAGGGTTTGCACCCACCTTGATTTTGACTGCTTCTTCAAGCGGTCTATCCATGAGGACATTAAAGGAGAGGAATAGCTTGCGAATGGCATTGTTAAACTCATCCCCATCTTCACTTTTACCATAAAATCTGCAAAAAAAAAAAAAAGGGGGGGGGAGTAAGAAAGTATGCAGAGCATGACTTTTGAAATTCCTTTTGACCCCTTTACCAGCAGAGGTTAAATGTTTCTCAGTATAAGTGACGCTGGAAGAATAGGAAAGGTTGCATAAGCTGAACTCTGGATCACATTAGAGAATGGGATTTAGAATACAGCAGTTACTAACATCCAAACTGCAGTTCAACTGCCTTCTCCATAGGGATGCTCTCAGGGAATTGGGGATGCATGAGTGGGTGTCCCCCTCCTTTATAGATTTCAAGTTAATCTGGTCTAATTTTGATCTTGATTCTTCTTTTACTGGCTTCTCTCCATACCTCATTTGGCCCAATTCTAATCATGTTTTTGGAAAATTATGCTGATACAAAGACAATGTATCAAATCCATTTATATAATTTATAAATGTGCCAACTCCTAGGTTGGCACATTTAAAGAGTAAGAATATCTACTTGCAGGTCCCAGCTATTTATTTCTGCATTGCTGATTTATTTTAGTTGCCAGTCGTGAAACTGAAAGTGATGGGAATTGGAAGGCATGAAATAAATCCTTAAAGTATCTTCTCATTCTCTGCAGCTGTAATGATTCAGTGACTATATATTAAATAATATCCTTCCCTTTCAATGATGGCCAATGTCACTTGGCTCAAGCAGCCATTTGTCATGCAAAGTAATGATAGGACTGGTCCTCACACCACCTCAATTCATGCTGAACCATTCTGTGTTTTCTATATCTCCCAATTGTTGACCGTAATCATGCACTGTTAAACCTACTTTTAGACCCCAAAGCAATAATCATAAAATTTGTTAAATTGAGTGGTAAAATCAAATTTGGCATAAAATTCTCATCCTTCATCGATCCAGCATGCATTTCTTCATTTGAATAATATAGTCAGAGCATCCAAATTAATGGGGAGAGGGTATCACAATGGCCCACAATAGCAGTTAAAACTCTGGGCTTGTTGACCAGAAGGTTGTCCTTTTGAGACCCAGGCACCCCGGGTCAGGGTAAGCTCCTGTTCTTGCCCTAGCTCTGCCCATCTAGCAGTTTGAAAGCATGCAAATGTGAGTAGATAAAAAGGTAGCACTTTGGTAAAAAGGTAACAGCATTCTGTGTGCCCAGAGGGCCGGATCAGCATTGTAGTTCTCTTCTACAGTGTGGATGGGGATTGGAGGGACACTCTGCCAGCCAAAACAGGGTGTGGGGGCCACATGTGGGACCCCCACACCCCATTTTTCGGCCTGAATGGCCTCCTGCAGCATTTTGCTAGCCAAAACAGAGCACAGAGGGCCTCATGTGGTCCCCTCGTACCCCATTTGGGCTGGCAGAGTGCTGCAGGAGGCCATCCAGGCCAAAAATGGAGCTCGAGAAGATGCACGTGGCCCCCGTGTCCCATTTTGGCTACCAGAGCTGCCATGGGCCAGCCATTTGCAATTTCCAGGCCCACCCCATGGGCCAGATTTAAACCTTGAGTTTGACACCCCTATCCTAAAGTAATACACAATTGGGTAGGGCAAACCTTGATCTTCTTTTACCTTTTTATCCATATTAATAATGGTTGCCTCATAGCTGAAAGGAAACATTTGAATGGAATCTGTTGGGTTGTTCTGGTTTTCTCACTTACCCTAAGTAAAGAACTCTCGATTGTACTATGAACCTAAAGAGGTACTTCAAAGCTTTCAGAGCAGCAAAAAGTAAATCAGTCTTAGTAGAATCATCTGCATTTCCAACATAGAAATTCAGAACCTTGGTGAGTTTTCTAATGAGAAAGAGAGAAAGACAAAGAGAAATTATAAATACAGTATCAGAACTTGGCTACTTTTTCCTAATCTCCTACTACCCTGGATCTATATTATTGATCTATGGTACTACCCTAGATCCATATTATTTACAAGGCTAGAAAGATTACAGGTGAATAACAGCAACCTTCTCACTGGGCAGGCAAGTCACCATGTGGAACTTAAACTCAAACATCAACAAATATTTATTTGGCAGAGGGAGAATCAAGCTTTATTGGGAGTGGCTTAGAAATCATTCACTGGTTGCAGGTCTTCAAAAAGACATGAAGGAAGGGTGTCGAAAAGCAATCCTTGCATTTATACCACCTCTTTACTTTTCGGGATTATTCTCTTACCTTTCCATCCCAAAGGGCATTCAAAGTGGAGGGTGCAAGGATCAGAGGAATAAATTTGAATAAATATTGTTTGCTCATCATAAGTAAGGTTACTTTGCATTCGGTGTAAATGCATTTGTAAAAGATCCTTCACATGTAAGAACATTATAACTTATTTATCAAGAGCCTGGAAGAATAGTAAGCACTAAATGACTCTTGTTGGGGTACAAAGTATAGCCATTCATGAAACACTATACTTACACGTAGGCCAAGGTGGCGCTAAAGTGTTTATAAATGTAGGTTTCCAGTACGGGATTAAAATGCTGAAACTTGATATCTCCAATCAGGGAAATAATAAATACCTAATTACAAAAAGAAAAAAATAGTATTCATAAATGATTTAACCCAGCAAAACAGGCATGCTATATTTGATTTTGATTTCATTTCTCTCAGTGCCAAGAATGAAGGGTTTTATCCTTTCTGAACTGTTTGAAGCAGCTGGATTCATGATTATCCAGGAATTTCTATAATTCTGTATTGGTGCCCTGAGCAATAGTAACACTGAGAAATCCAGTGTGCAAAGAAAAAGCTGCCTTAACTTGTTGCAATATGCATCTTGAGGCATAGTTCTCATGCCTAAATGTTTGAGGAATAAATGTTTGTGTGGTTGCACAACACCAAGTGTGAGCATTATAGAAGTGGTGAACCATCCCCCTTTCCCAATAATACTCTTGACAGCTTAATCTATTCCTTTTTTTTATCATATGTTCATGGTTATGCATTATCATCATCATCATCATCATCGTCGTCGTCATCATCATCATCATCATCATCATCATCATCATCATCATCATCACCACTATCTAGATTTTACAGACCACCCTTTTTCCAGGGGCCCCAAGCAGCCTATATGGGAATTCTACTTATTTTATTCTCACAGTCCTATGAAATGGGATGGACTGAAAGAGAAAACATGTCCTATTGGATCATAATTACCAGTTTGTTTTCACATAGGAGAATGGAACTAATTGGCCCTATACAAGTTCAAGAAAGTATAAGTTCCTAATTTGTTAATGACGTCCTTTATAAATCCATCCTCAAATTACTGATAGGTTATTCAAATATCCACAATACTAAAGTCTCTTAATTATTCATCTGAGGATGCAGAAAAATTTGGAGACTGAATCAAATCTATCTTTCTCACATAGATCTCAACCATATTATCTAGGAAATTCTGGGAGTTGAAGTCCACACATCTTAAAGTTGAGAATGAGAAACAAAGGTGGGCAGTGTAGTGAAGTGGCTGGAATATTAGATTTGAACAAATGAGCTCTAGATTAAAATCCCATTGATTCTCACTGAATAACTTTGGCCTAATCACTCTTCTTATCAGTTCAATCTCAGATTGAATGGCAAGGTTGTTTTAATGGCCTAAAATTAGGGAAAGTTTGATGGATAGTGCCCTTGAGTGTGTATCAATGAAAGACATCAATAGAGCACTTGTTAAAGCATACACTTAACACAGAGGATGATAGGGAATGTGATTAGGCCAAATGTCTGAATTGAAACTATGCTACTACTGGTAAATAAAGACATGATGAGCGGCATCCAGATAAGAGAGAAAACTTACCAATGCATCAAATACAAGAAAATCATAGGATTCATTGTCAGACATCTCCATCATTATACTGAAAAGTGCATCAAGTGTATCTTGTAGAAACTAGAAAAAGGAATAAGAAGGGAGTTGAAGATAAAGAAAAAATTCAAGTTACCTGCTGGACATCTTGCCTTATCTCTTCAATCTTTTTCCTAATCAATTTTATTAATTTGAGCTCAAGGATTATTGTTCCTTTTTTCCAGTCATGATTGATACTAGAGAAATATCACATCAATACTGAAAAAGTGGTGTTTTGATATGAGTAACATAGATAAATTTGTGGGATGAAAATAGGCTTGGCCAAGAAAAATACTACATTTTTCCTCCCAAATACTTTTGTTTCATCTTATTTCCCCAAAATATTTTAAATGGGACTCTGGTCCTTAAAAGACTTGCCCATCCCAAAGGTTTGCTGCCATGTGGCCCCTTTGTACCTTAACAATTTCTCCTCCTTCCACGTCCATCAGCTTCTTCAGGTTTTGTCCTATATTCTGAGAGTTTGAACGCCAATTCAACAATCCTAGCAAGTCAACTGGCAAAGGCAAAGTAGCAAAAGTCAGACCACAATAAGGAACAGGTATCTGAGGTCCAGCAATGGCCTTATTTAAGAAGTACCCACAAGAGACTTGTTTTCTGGTATTGAACAACATTTTTGGAAAAGAGATACGTAGTTTATTGCTGGAAACCAGAATTCATTTTTCTGAAAATCACCACTTTGGATTGTTTCATGTCTATGGAGATTCTCAGTCATCCAGGCCATGGTTGTCACAAAGGTGCTTTTTCAAGAGGCAACTGGACTTTCTGGTTTTCTTTGAAGATGTTTCATTTCTCATCTAAGAAGCTTCTTCAGCTCTTTAGGGTTCAAGCTTCAGAGGTGAAGAAGCTTCTTGGCTGAGAAAGCATCTTTGGGACATCACTTTGGATTGTTTTAGAACAAGCAAGTTTCTAGGCTTGGGGGACACAGAAGATAGGCAGGAGGGTAATCAGGGAAGATTAAGTCAAGTCTCAGAAGACAAAAAGTGATGTAGACTTTCTGTTTATACCCAGAAGGATAGACATGGCTGAATATTCTACTAACTGCATAGGATTTCTCCCTCAGTCTGAATAAGAAATATGGCTTTCATAAATGATTTAACCTATCAAAACAGATGTGCTATATTTGATTTCAGAAAGAAGTAAAAAGTGCCCAAAGTGAGTCTTCTTGGAACATTGTTTACTTTATAACATGCAGTAAAATCAAAATTTGGGAAACCCTGTCCATATAGCATATAGCTCCCCCATCTTGATGGTGATATTCACAATTTCTGAAAAAAATAAAATAAAATGGGATGGAACTTTTCCCCCTTGTGTCCATAATTCAAACAGTGATTATTCAATAACCCCAAAATATATAATATTCCAGAATAACAAAAAGTAGATGTTGGCACAGTACAACACTAAAATGAAATTAGCTGTCACGAGGTGGAGCGGCGGTCACCACTTCGAAAAACGTAGGGCCAGAATTACAGAAAATACAGAGAGCAATGGCGACACCCAATTTTGTTATTGTGGTTTCATAGGATAGTTCAAGAAGTCTAATCACAATTTCCCGACCATTTTTCCAATTTGCCCACAGTGGAACCTACCATTCTGTGTCAGTTTTGTCGAGCAAATGAGTGTTGCAATCTGAAAGCTGTCCTTGGTGCTATCTTTATTCAGAGTAAAATTGGCTGTGTGTTGCTTGGATACAATTCCATCTCTGTCTTCCACCTCCATCTTGGTGCTGGGAAGTGTCAAGTAAAACTTAGCATCTTCCATTTTTTTGTTCTCACCCTGACAACAGGAAACAAGGGACACCAAAAACAGCATGAATTATTGACAGTATTGAGTACTAACCATCAATAGTCCAGGATCAAATGGCAAGAGCCCTGGTGGCGCAGTGGTTGGAATGCAGTATTTCAGACTAACTCTCACTGTTCACTTTCAGGAGTTCTATCTTAACCAGCTCAAGGTTGACTCAGGTTTCCATCTTCCCAAGTGGGTAAAATGAGGAGCCAGATTTATAGACTGGGTTGACAGAATCAAAAATGAGGAGGTGATAAACCACCTGGGAAAGCCAAGGGAAATCATCAAAACAATAAAAAAGTGAAAGTTACAATATTTCAGACATGGGATGTGACACCCTGAAAAATACGGCATCCTTCACTTAATCCTCTAGGGAAAGATGGAAGGCAAATGAGGTCCAGACAGAAGAAGAACATTATGGTTTCAACATCAAAGGGGCTGGTTTGGACAAAACTCAACAGCACTTTTTGGTGCGGCTGTTGATAAAAATAGGATCGCCAACATGATCACCAATGTTCGATGACAGATACGGCACAAGAAGAAGAACTGCTGTAAATAACCATGAAACGGTATATAAATCTAAGTGTTATTGCTATTGCTATTTTTCTAAGGAAGGAGAGTGTAAAAAAGGGGTTGCATGGTTTCTTTTACATATACTCAAGTCAATGGACTCCGAAACTCAAGGGAAGCAACACAATCTTATGCAACTGACACACAAGCATTCAATACTAGTAACAACACTGATCACTACTCCATTTTTTCCCAGTCCTACTCCAACTAGTGCTCCTCTAACTTCTTATGAGTCCTGTTGCTGGAGAACAAAATCTCTTTCTATTTGCTTTTAGGCAGGTTCAGACTGTTTTACGAAAACACACACCTCTTTCCCACTCCCCCAAACACTAACATCATCACTCCAACACTGTCATCCCCAGCTGCCTCTCTGCTCAACTTTTATAGCCATAGAAAAGTTGAGCATTCCTGGGCTAGCCAAAAAGGGATCTTAAATAGATAGGGTACAAGCAGTCTAGGTGTTGGCTATTTTGTAGGCAGCCTGTCTCTCACACAGAGATATGAATGGATTAAAGAATCAAGATCTTCTAGGAAAAGTAAACAAGTAAATAAATAAAACAAATAGAACCACACCTTGTAGACTACTAAATTATGCCTGCCATCCTGCAGAGTGGTGCCATCTACATTCATCAGCTTCAGAAAGGCCATCCCAAAAGCCCGTTCGGATTTATCTCTTGCTGCAGAGAAACAAACATCAGTAGAAATCTCTTGCTAGTGCTTTTTTCTTTTTCCACTGTGTGATGCACCCAGCAATTTTATGGCAGATATTTTTTCCTGCACAAAAGGCATTAGAGCAGTGATGACGATTCTATCTTCATTTACATGAAGCTACAAAACTGTATTGTAATCTGCTTCTATTTAGGTAATTTCTAAAATGCTTTTGCACTGTCTCTTTGCAAAACTCATCATAAATATTTATGCATCTGTAGTTATTTAATTTAGGGGCAGCTCAGTGGCTCAGTGGTTAAGATGCTGGGTTGTCGGCTGGAAAGTCAGGAGCCCAGGTTCGAGACCTGAGTGCCATGTGAGAGTGTGAGCTCCTGTCCTTGCCCCAGTCTCTGCCAATCTAACAGTTCGAAAGCATGCAAAATGCGAGTAGATAAATAGGTACCATTTTGGTGAGAAGCTTACAGTACTCTGTGTTGTCATGTTGGACACTTGACAGTGGAAATGTCTTCAGACAGTGATGGCTCAATGGCCTTGAAACAGAGATGAACACCACCCCCTAAAGTCAGCAATGATTAGCAGAGTAAAACCTGCAGGGATTCCTTTACCTTTTATTTATTTATTTTAGATTTTTCCTTTTGTGCAGAGTGGCAGCTGTGGCTAGTGGACATCCTCATCTCAATTGATTATTGCTTTTTCTGATGTAATGTTTACTCATGTGAACCTCTAAAAATTTCTCCCTTGTGTGGAATAATACTATTTTGGTTGCACCAAGGAAAGGTGTTTTTAAGTTAAATGTCAAAATTAGAAGGGTTGATGTTATAAGGCATTATGTCTGTCTATTCAAAGAGAGTTTTGATAAAAAATAGGGTGAGCATCTTCGGAGCTTTTAGTTGATTTGAGGGATTTCAAAGAGAACAGCCAGATGCAATTTCACACCATAAGTATTTGGAAATTGTAATTTTCTTCTTTTAATAAAAATTGAGACACAACATTATTTGATTTGTTTTTTAAAGATGTGCTGACATCATCTCAGGATTTAACAAAGTTATGCACCCATACAGGGAGCCAAATTAGGTTGGTGGTTGCTTTTGTTAAATAAAAAGTTTCTTTGCCCCAAAGGTGTGTCTCCAAAAGGCAACAGGACTTTCTTGTTTTTTTCCCCCTTGAAAACATTTTGCTTCTCAGCCAAGAAGCTTCTTCAGTTCTTAGAATTAAAGAAGCTTCTTGGATGAGAAGTGAAACATTTTCAAGGAAAAATATTGAAAAAGTCCAGTTGCCTTTTGGAAAAACAATTTTGGGACAACCATGACCTAGATGACTGAGAATCTCCATAGACATTTGCAAACAAATGGTTCAGAAAAGTACAATTTGTGGTGGAAAGAATAATCCAAAACTCACAATCTTTGCTTTCCCTCCAAACCCTTTTGTGCTTCTAAATCAAACAAATATTGTCATTCTTATATGCTTACATTCCTGTGATGAACGGTGACGGAATGTAAATCTTAAATGGTAGCGGCCCACCTCTTTTATTTCTATGGAAACCTGTATGTGAAAAGAAAATAAGTAATAATTTTATAGAAATGATGAACAGTAACAAGCATTGCAAATAACAAAGTGTATAGAATTCAGATGAATCTCAGTTTCACAGTTTTTCCACCCCTGTTTATTTGGTAGCATTTCCTCATCATTTTATAAATCCATATGCATTTTTGTTTAACATGCAGGTAATTCTCAACTTACAACTATTTATTTAGAGACTGTTAAAAGTTACAACAACAATGAAAAAGTGACTTATGACCAGTTCTTGTGCTTACAACCATTGCAGCATTCCCATAGTCAGTGATCAAAATTTGATCACTGTTTGGAAACTGGTATGTATTTACTATGGTTGCAGTGTCCTGTGGTTATGTGATTATCATTTGTGACCTTACTAGCTGGCTTCCAACAAACACAGTTGTTTGAGAAATTCAGATTTGTTTGATGGCTATGATTGATTTAAGAACTGCAGTGATTAGCTTAACAAACATGGAAAAAAGAGCCATGTTGGCGCAGTGGTTATTGCAGGCTAACTCACTGCTCACTGCCAGTAGTTTGATCCTAATTGGCTCAAGGTTGACTTAGCCTTCTATCCCTTTGAGGTAGGTAAAATGAGGACCCAAATTGTTGGAGGCAATAGGTTGACTCTGTAAACCACTTAGAGAAGACTGTAAAGCACTCTGAAACAGTATATAAGTCTAAGTGCTATTGCTAAAAGAAAGTTGTAAAATTGGCCATAACTCATGTAACAACTGCCTTGCTTATAAACAGAAATTCTGATCTCAGTTGTGGTCACAACTCAAGGACTACCTGTAGATGACAGTGTGTACATCTGCCTGATGTATAGATTTTTATTAGCTTCCCTTAGTATGTATTTCCTGTGTGATAAACCTGACACTTTCCCCTTAAATATGAATGTTTTTATATTCAAGGTAACTGCTTTGTATGAATGAAGGATAAATGTGCCGACCAGATAAACCAAATTTGTTAGATCCTTATGTTAAAAAAAGTCTCACTCCCCTAACCCCCCAGCCTAGGTTTTCAGCTATGGAATTTCAATTAACTCCTCCATTAAAATACTTGCCTAATTATACTTGGAACTTTTAAAACTGACTATTGCATATTTTAAATTGCCTGCTAAAAACCCGACAAGATTTGTGGGAGATTGTTCTCTGGATATTAGGATTTACATCAATCTGAAACCATTCTGTTTAAATGCAGGATGTGATTTCCAACTTAAAAAAAAAGATAGCCAAGTTGCCTTGACCATAACCATTTCTTAAGTCATAATCTTTTTAACATCAGGAATTCAGGACATACTTTTTTTCCCATTACAAAACTTATGGGATATAAACAGAAGACCAACTTAAAGAAAATTAATTTTACCTCAGTAGAAAAAAAAACCCAAAGTCAGTTTTTTAAATCTTAGTGACCTATATAAAGGATATTTTAAAAGAGTTCATACATTTAGGTGGGCACAAATTCACTACAGGCTGATTTGTTATAAATTTATTGGCAGAGTATTTTATTATACAGAAGTTTGAATCTGGATTTTTCTTGAATTTAATTGCTTCTATTCAAGGTTATTACCAGAAGTTTGATAGGTTTCTCTACATGGTATACTGAAAATAAAGTGTATGATCTCCTGCCATGGGCAGGAGACAGACTAGAACAGGGTCTCCAACCTTGTCAATTTTAAGACTTGTGGACTTCAACTTTAGCTTGCTGGGTGAAGAATTCTGGGAGTTGAAGTCCACAAGTCTTAAAGTTGACAAGGTTGGAGACCCCTGGACTAGAAGACTTCCAAGATTCCTTCCAACCCTATTATTCTATGTTCTATTTATGACTTTTCTCCAGGCTATTACAAGTGAAATTCCATATTTTATAAGATATCCGATGTCATTCCCTCTTCAAGGATACATCCATTTCAGTTTTCATACTTTTCCTACTTGAATAATAAACTAACATTCCAACATCTACTGAACATGTTTGCAACTGCTTCGCTCTCTTTAATATTGTTGTACTTTTCCAAATATTTGAACTCCTCCAAGCTCTTCTTACATCTAAATGTTGTTTGTTTGGCTGCACAAAAATCCCATGTTAAGATAAATGAGATTGCTAACTTGTGTATGAGATATACAACTCATGTCTGCAATAAGAAGGATGTATCCTAACCAAGTCAATTTCCCATTAGATAATCTCACCTTTACAGTTTCATACCAGCAAGGTTGCTTAACTTGGTAGTAGACAACTGATTTGTATTCTGAAATACCTTCATAACCAGCACCCGGATGGATAGCTTTCTTTGGAGCACATTGGAAACAAAAACAAAAGGAACAAGTGACAGAAAATGAGACTTAATCAGTGACAGGGGAGAAAAACTTTCAGTTATAAAAGAAAGTTTTCACATAACTTCCAAAGAGGGACCAAAATATTCCACAAATTTTAGAAGTGCTTTCAACTTATGTAATGCTTAGGGTCCCTGGTGCTCTCTGAGCTTGCTGTTTTTCTTAATGTATGTTACCATTCAACTGTTTTACTAGTGCTTTTTATTTTGAATGCAGATATAAATGGAGAAGAAAAAACCCCAGAAGCTGTAAAGGTAAAGAACTCAAATCCACACACCTGGTGATTAACCAGGAGTGGGGGAAAAGAGAGTTAAAGCATGCATTCTGTGAGTGAAAGTATTTTATCAGATTATCTAGCTTTTGATAAAAGCATCTATTTGCAGTAGTTTCTGAACAATATTTCTTTCTTTTCTTTTTTGTCCAATTTACTCTGGGCAGCATACAATAAAACCATCAACGAAAACATTCTACAAGGCACGGATCAAGAGAAATAACACAAGGCCACAAAGAGAATGCATCAGAATATTATACATGATGCAGCCAGTGCGTGGGGCGTCTGTTACCAGATGATCCCAGGCCTGCTAAATTATCCACATTCTAAGGATTTTGTAATTGGTCCAAAGGATTGGTAAGAAGATCCAAAAA
>BLBF01000065.1:8134504-8155670 GCA_015471245.1 Laticauda colubrina | reverse complement strand
TAAGGATTTTGTAATTGGTCCAAAGGATTGGTAAGAAGATCCAAAAATATTCCCAACTTTGGGGGAGAGACACTGAACATCTATGCATTTCTTTGGTTTATCTCCAATTTACTACTCTGGAAATCCCTTCCTACCTCTAAAATGTTTCCATCTTCATCATGAACAGACATGGTAACCTCAACATTCTTAGGAGTCTTCTTTTTCCCTTTGTCAAACTCTCCATGCATCAGCGTGACATAGATATCATTCCGAACTTCACCTGCAAATTAAAATAAAGAATTATAAGAACACTATTTTTTTCTAACTTGGAAATTGGAATACGATCTTACTCTTTTCTCCAGAAATTGCCCACCATTTGCAGGATCTGGACTCAACTATTTCTTTTTTTAGTAGAGGTAATCTCATTCTTGTTTTCTATTGAATTACTCACCAGGCAATATAATCTCTGGGAATCCCATTTTGCGGGCAACAGCTGTTGATCTGTCAATGAGATGAGAAAAATCCTTCTGAACCTGAACTAAATCACCAGGCAGCAGTTTCAGAGAAACCCAGAGGCCTAAAAGGGGATGGAGAACAAAAAATATAACAAAAAGCAGCATTAGTGCGATTGGAAAAAAGTAGCAGCCCATAAAGTAAGAGAATTATGGCTTCCTAAAATTGAAAAGGTTTTTTTGTTTTGTTTACTAGGTTTTTTTTTTTCTTTTTTCACTTTTTTTTTGGGGGGGGGTGTTAATAAGCATTATAATTATAATTATAATATAATTATAAATTGTAAAATTATAATTTATATACAATTTTATATAATTATAAAAAATTATAATTTTTTATAAAAATTACTGTTGTATTTAAGACATTTCCAGCTCAAGCGTGCAACGTATTTGTAAATGTTTTAGGAGGGGCACGATAATTTTCACAGGGCATGATTTGAACTTCTCATCAACAAATTCAGACCGTTGAAAAGGGTTCCAATGGGAGCTGTACTTAATGATTGTTCTTAGAATTTTTAAATTACAAAGGTGAAAATGAGTGTGCAAATCCATGCACAGAAGAGAGCCAATAGGAGAAACTCCAACTTGGCAGATGTTGAACTTAACAGGATGGCAACATACCTAACCAGGTAGATTCCTCTGTGTTTTACTTTGACTTTTGAGGATTTAGCGCCAAATTTTTTTGTCCTTCTTGCTCATATAAAACAGGATTCATTTAGGGATCTCTTTTCTCATTTTTTTCTCCTTGGAGAACATTGTTTCTTTCACGCCATTCTTTCAACCCCTCCTGCAACTGCCCACTAACATAATTTTATTGTCGTTTGTTACCTACACATCATCAAGGTACCTGCTAAAATTGTGTGCCTCTCCCCATTCATCAGGAAAACTGAATCAAATGGATGAAAGATTTTCTGAGCCCAAGCCAATGTCCTTGATCAGTGAACCATCCAAAGCCATGAATCAGTTTTCACCTCAAAGGAATGTCCCTCCTCCTCCCCTCCCCTCTTTCCAATGCTTCCAGGAGCCATCTTTCCAGTGCGTACCTTGCCCTTTATGATTCACTTCCTTGGCCGCAATAACTTTGTTGAAGACTGACGTGAGGGGCTCATTCTCTCCAATCACATGAGATGTTATTAAAGGTGCCATGATTAACTGCCGTTGCCTGATGTATGTTTCCATGGCAATCCTGAAGAGGAAAGAAGGAGAAAAAGAAGAGGTAAATTTCCAGATTGTCAACATTATCAGATTATGAATGAAAAATAAGAAGATTCCTCTTGCAAGAAGAAGATCTGAAAGACCAGATGAGGAACAGATTTTCCTGTCTGACCCTATTATGTGGTCATTTAGAGTAAAAGATGTGTTGATGGCACATCATCCATCCATCCATCCATCCATCCATCCATCCATCCATCCATCCATCCACCCATTGTTCCAATGTTGCAGGGACTGGGTGAATAAGAATAGTTGGTAAATCTCTTCAAGTTGATTCACAAAACTTTTTAATCTCATAACAAACATAATTTGTTCATTCATGAGAATGGTTGAAAGTGAAAACCATATTGGGGGGGAGGGGAGGGGCAGAGCTGTAACTACTCATGTGCCACTTCCTGTGCCTCTGGACATGAAATCCCTGCATTATTTTATCCCTCTTTATTTCAGCCCTGTCCTGTGCAGGGAAGGTCTAACCATGAGTTTGCATGCATGCTGGTCTGAATACTAGGACACGGCCCTTTCCATGCTGAGAACTCTGATCAAATGTAATTCCAGTCAAGTAAGGAAGTGATTCCATGTAGGCCTGTGGCAGAAGCTCACTGAGATAACTTCTGATAAACCACATTCACTGCTTCAATTTAATTCACAGATTTTGTCTTAATCTCATTTCTTGTCTTGGACCTGCCCACTTTCTGGAAAGCATATAGACATAACCACCAGCTCCCCCAAAATTGTGCATTCTTTTTTATTTTTTTATTTAGATTTTTAACTACTCACTGCTGAAAGGGAACAAAATGCTGCTTCTCTTCATCGTCCACCTTCCCATGAATGATATCTGTAATGTCCATCACTAAAGGGAAAAAATATAGGCTTTTACTGATTACAGCAAAAATGTCTTAATTGGTTGGAAGCTCTTGATATAAATTTCAAACCTGTAAAAACTCATGCCTTCCAAATGTACTGGTTTATCAATTTTCAGAAATCCTAACAACATTATCAAAGGCCATGTTAGCTAGGAATTCTAAACCCCTAATGTATCTAAGATTACACAACCTTGTTGAAACCAAGACTTAAACCAAACTCAGGAAACATTGGTTGGTTGACCATCTATCAATCATGCAAACAGATAAAACTACCTATTTCAATGCTTTGCAAATAAATCACACAAAGTATGAAGCATGCCTTACTTGGTTGATTGGTTGGTTCCTTCCTTTTTTCATTTAAATGATTAATCTGGCCACCAATCTCATAACAGCAACTTTACATGGATAACAGAAAAAACCTTTAATTAGGTTTTCTATTCTCCACATAAAGTTGCTGTTGTGTGATTGGTTGATTAAAGAAAAAAACAGAAGTAGTTTTGTTTCCACATGAGACTGTTTCTGAACTTCATGCTTAATGTGGAGAAGAATGAAACTTTGACTTTGGGATTTACCGATTAAATTGATAGAAGCAAAAGTTGTGATTTGATGTTAATGTCTTATTTTACTGCAACAGAGAGAGTCGGAAGTCAACACTTCTTTTTCTTTCTCTCTTATCTTTCCTCACTTCTCCTTCCCCTTTCCATCCCCACTGCTTTCCTATTTACTTTGTATTTTATATTACTTTATAACTCAATAATCTTAACCCAAAAAAAGAAGAGAACAGAAAAAATAAACCAAAAGACAACCTCCCTAAAGATCTGTTCTCTTGGCCATTTATAAAAAGGATAGTGGGATTCAGACCATCTATAAACTTCCATTCAAGATCTTCTCTTAGCATGAAAGATTTAAAATAAATTATTATGAAACAATGACCTAATGTCTTTTAATTTATTATAGGCATACCAGCACATTTATATTTGGAACGGCTTTACAATGTAGGTTCCGGCTTATACTATATCTCTTTTTTCGGTCCAGAAATTACTTTTAGAGGACATAGGAAAAGACAACTATTAAGAGAGCAAAAACTTGCTAACTTGCCCTAAGAACATTTTTTTAACCCTGGCCATGTCCTCATGACCTCTTAATCTCATCCACAGCTCATTTGAGAGGCAACTTTAAGTTGTCCTTATACACACCAGGGTCAATTTACCAGTAGTATTTGTCCTGCAATTCCAATATCATCTAAAAGCCACCTCAAAGTACCCAAAGTGTCTTTGTCTTCCATTCCTTGAGGGAAACTCAGATGATTGCAACGATGGGGAACAGATGAATCAGCAGCAAGACAGGGACAGCGAGTTTCATATCACTGTAGTCGCCTGATAGATCAAGGATGATGAAGACCACTTCAACTCTGCAGTAGAGAAAGGGGCCTTCATCTTGCTTTCATCTTCTTATCGTGTTGAACCTCAGCATGCAACTGGCCAGATGAAGAACTGAATCCAGCACTTCAACTGTTATTTTCCAGGACACATTTCTTGAAAGGAAGAACTTAGTACCAACAACAAAGCTTTGTACCTGCTACTCCAAAAGGTCTCCGGAGGCCACAAGTATGCTTCTTGCCTTCTTTCAACTCCATGTGGCCAACTCTCACTATTTGACACACTAGGCTGACCCGAGGCCGGATCAAGTCAGAACTGCTGAGGTCCTGGGGAGCGGGGACAACAGAAGTGATCACTGAAGTATCAAAGCACTTGGAGCATATTGAATTGGCTTATGAAGACGTGGAAAGAATCTCATTTATTTATTTATATTGGCCCAAAATCACCAGCTGGCTTTCATTAATAAGGCAGGACTAGAACTCATGATCTCCTGCTTTCTAGCCTGATGCTTTTATCACTAGATCAAACTCTCTTAGAGTGGGGGGAGGGAGGGAAGGAGGGAGAGAGAGAGAAAGAGACTCTCTCTCTCTCTCCCTCTCCCACCCCTCTCTCTCTCTCTCTGTGTGTGTGTGTGTCTCTGTCTCTCTGTCAATCATCTTTTTGCTAATTTAGATGGCCACCCATCTTAAGCAACACATCTCTGGAAAGTTAATAAATCACAACATGAGAAACAAACATAATTTATTCTAGTTTAGTTATATTATATAGTCCAAAACTCATGAATGTATGTTGGGTTTTTTTTTTCTTTTCTTTTTGCCTCCAAGTCAGCTTTGACTTGTGGTGAGTGCCTGGACAAGTCTCTGCAATTTCCTTGGCAAGATTTTATAAGCCTCCTTCCCAGGGCTGGAAGAGAAGGATTGGGACAAGGTCACCCAGCTGGCTTTCATGACTAAGGTGGGACTAGAATTCACAGTCTCCTGCTTTCTAGCTTGGTGCCTATATATATATAGGCATCAAGCTAGCACACACACACACACACACACACACCAGCTTTGATATAACTATCTCTCTATAGATATATGATAAATAAATAGATAGATAGATGTATATCAAAACTGGTATGTGTGTGTGTGTGTGTGTGTAAAATTTGCCCCCAAGTCAGCTTTGAGTCCTGGTGATTGCCTGAACAATTTTCTTGGCAAGATTTCAGAAGTGGTTTGCCTCCTTCCCAGGGCTGGGTTGGGACAAGGTCACCCTGCTAGTTTTGTGCCTAAGGTAGGACTAACACTCATGGTCTCCTGGTTCCTGAACTGCAGCTTTAACCATTATGCCAAACGAACTCTTATGCCAATTTCTATTAGGAGTGTTCAAATGACCAACATTTATGCAAAGAGTATTTTTTTGTGCCAAGGGGAAATGAATCAGCAGAATGAACTTCTACTTTATGTTTGCAATCTTTATTAGCTGGATTAGGTAAATTCACTCCTCCTCCCTGCTTCAGCGGAAATACCTCTGTCTCTTGGACTTTCTGCCAAAGTGAAATTGAAAACAGGAATGGACATTGTTCCAACAACAGTGAAGCAATATCAATTCTCCCATAGCTCCATGGGTGGGAAGAGGTTGGGGTGAATTGGGCATGTGTGGGGGGGGGAGGGTAGTCATTGCCAAGATGCCCCAAAGAAATTGGGCTACATTGATGCAGGTATGCCCAAAATTTCTGCTGCTGAGACATTTGTGTAGTGAATTTTGCTCCATTTTATGACTTTCCTGGCCACAGTAGTGAATCACTGCAGTTCTTAAGTTAGTAACATGGTTGTTAAGTGAATCTGGCTTCCCCATTGACTTTGTTCATGAGGTAGGATTCTGCAATAATCATAAATATGAGTCTGTCTTGCCCCTGGTGGAGACTGACTCTGAGGGAGAATAGGAACAGCCGACAGGGAGTGGAGGTGTAGCTCTGGAGGTTGTGGAGGAGGCTGGGGAAGGGAAGACCCTAGCTGACCAGTCAGAGGAGGACCCAGGCCCATCCCCTCCATCCGAGGGAACACAGGGAGGAGAGCATAAGGGAGAGACATGGTCTCTTCAGGAGGAGAGGACCTTGATCCTCTTCATGGGCTGCAGCTGCGACAACCAGGTAAGAGGAGGAACATGTGTACGGGCAAGTGCTGGAAACAACATGTGGAAATATCTCTAATTTATTGTTAATCTCTGAGTTTGGCATTCTTCCCAGTGTGTGTTCTGATATCCATGGACATTTTCAAGCCCTTATCTTGCCTGGTTTGTGTTGTTTTGTACTCTTTATAATTTAAATGGCATTTTTAGTTTAAACGGCATTTCATCCTTCTTGTAACTGCTTGTGTGGGAGTTTTTTGTCTCCAATCAAGGATATTTGGAGCTTGGACACAAAGTGAAGGAATAAAAGGGGCTTCACCTGTTTTTTGTGACTGTGTTTATTTTGTATGCCACCCTGGGTCATCACAGAGTCGGTTGCCAAGCGTCTGCATTTTGATCATTTGACCATGGGGATGCTGCTATAGTTGTTCATGTGAAAAATAATCATAAGACACTTTTTTCAGTTCCGTTGTAACTTTCAACAGTCACTAAATGAACTGTTGTAAGTCAAGGATTACCTGTAATCATCTTCTTCCTCTAGGGAAGACTGCATTATTTAGCAGTTGTTAAGAATGCTCATTATCAACCACTGTTGGTATAAATAAACTAACTTTAGAATACAGAACCTTGCCTAATGATTATGTTCCTATACATACTAGCTTTTAAAGTGACTTAATTTTCCAGAATGTATCTTAAGCATCATTGGCTAGGATTGGGGGCAGTTCCAAGATCTTAGGGAAGCTTTTTTCCCCAAAATTGAAAGATTAGGGGATAAAACACACCAAATATGCCAGGGCTACCAAAATTCTTCTGCTCCTTGGCCCCTTTATGAATGTTCTGACTGTTCATCAACTCCTGAAGATTTATTACATGAAATCAACTTAACAAATGCTACTTTAACTAGAAAATACTCTGAATAACAACAGTGAAAATCCAGTTGACTTTTGGGATTCAATATTAATCACTTTGGAAAACCCTGAGATACACCATAAGGAACACACTAAAATCAAAGATCAGAGATTGCATGGCCGACTGATTGGAAAAAGCTCTTATTCAAGGTATGGCTGAGAATCAAAGCAGCCAGGAACATGTTGATGTCAAAATGACCTTTTTGAAAAGTTAGTTGGCTTTGTTATAGAGATAAATATGAGACATCTTTCAAAACCATTGTGCTTGTTAGACAATGAAATAGATTATGTTGACCCTTCCCATTCACATCATGGCTCCTTGCCCAATGATGCTATCACAACAAAAATATCAAAGGATCACAGTTATAAAAATGAAGTTAGCTGCCAGTAGCTAGAACTCAGAAGGCAAAGAGAAAATTTACCGTAAAGACAGCTTGAAGGTTGTTAAGCTTTTCAATTTCCTTCGGCATTCCATTACTTCCCCAACGAACCAGGTAGTTTTCACTAAAATAATAGTAATAATATAATAATAAAAGACCTGCAAATAGAAATAGAACGACTGTGGCAAAAGAAAGCAAAGGTAGTACTTTTAATATTGCAAATAGTAATACTGTGTAGGTGCTTTGAATGTAATCCCAAAACAATGGACCACCACTTGAACACATTAGAAGTGACAAAATGACCATTGGTCTATCAAACATCTGGATCTGCCTGTCCTTGGTAAAGACTCAAGAGGTTGACAAAAGTGTCAAATCCAGTCTGAACATTTGGCTGACTGTGTGATGAACCATAATAAGAGACAACCGTCAGGCTGTTCATGACATACAAATCACTTTGCCCAGCATTAAAACAATGCCAAGGCAATTTTATGTCCAAAATGAATGTCAAAGGGAAACAGATTTTTCAGGTGCTTTGGCTTTTATAGAAATCAAACAAGGAAGTCCTTCTGATCCTAAACATACCTAATAAATTTGGATTGGTCTGGATCATAAAGGCTCATAAGCAGCTCTGCATCCTCACCAATATTGCAGACAAAATTCTTGAAATTGATGTACAGGCTGTAAGTGTGGGTGTTATTAAAGATAGACTGTCCTCGTCGATCTACATTCTGCTGAAGAGACTTGTTGGGAATAAGAAATTAAAGGAAAAGTTAGAATGTAGGAAGAGCTAAATTATCCAATAAAACTGTCTGTTTTTCTAGCCATTATCTAAGTAAGACTATTTTAGTTTCCTTAAAAGTGAAAGCATGGTATGCTCACACATCATGGAAACATGTATGCAGAATCAGGGCTATGATTAAATGAAATTTGTGGTCAACTAAAAGAAGATCAAAATATCTGAATACACACTCACACCTTCAGTAGTCAATGCATATTCATTCATTCATTCAAATTCTATTGCTGCCCAACTCAATCCAGTGACTTTGGGTGGCTTACAGTTCAAATTCTACTTATAAAAGCTGGAACTATTTTAAATAAATAAATACATTTATTATAATTCAAATTCTACTTCTAAAAGCTGGAGCTAGCAAGCACTCTCTTTTCTCAGTTCTGAGATGATGCCAGGCACCACAATATATCAACCATCATGTAAACTGAAAGTGCAAAAGTAGGGTTAGAAAGCAGTACTTCACAGGAAGAGTGGTGAAAGCTTGAAACCAATGTCTCGTGGATGAGGTGGATCAAACATCACTAATTGAGATGACATGACAGTCATCTAACAAAAATAAAATCGAAGTAGATAAAATATAAAAATGAAAAGAAGGGAAAGAAAGAGAGAGAAAAAGAAAGGAAGAAAGAGAGTGAGAGAAAGAAAAAAAAAAGAAAGAGAGTGAGAAAGAAAGAAAGAGGAAGCAAGGGAGGGAGGGAAGGATGGAAAGAAGACAGATTTGATGGACCACTAGGTCTTTTTTCTGCCATTTTCTATGTTTCTAAGTACACATTTTCTCCTTCCAAAAATATTATTCTACTTGTACATTTGAATCAAGAGGTTAATCAAACAAAACTCCCAGAAAGTCTGAAATTTTTATCTCATCACGTGGGAGTTTTAATTAAACTTTCTTCCATGGGTTATTAGCAATGCTAAAACAGCATAATTTTTTTAATGAACATGCATTAAACCCAGCTCTATCTTATTTATGCTTGCAACATCATGAAGCAAATATCAGAATTTCCCTTTTGCTGCTAGATGAATTCAATCTGCTGGGCTTCAAATCCAGTGTAAGGTACATATAGAAGGCTGAACTAAATCAGAAACCAGGGTTCAATAGACTCAGGAAGATGCTTATATAACAGGAGAAATCTGAGCAAGTTAATCCTTTCTCTACCATTGGTGAATGCATGTTCAGCATGTACACCAGAGTTCAGCCTTTAAACTCCACCCCAGATAAAGTATTGGATGTCTTTCTGATTTTTTTTTCATCTAAGGGATTTCTTCAGTAAAATGGTGAAATGTTCATTTCGGGCCAGAAAATATTTTCAATTCTTCTTCCCTTAAAAACAAAATATTTGTAAAATTTCCAGGTTAATCCTAGGCAAGCAGAAAGTCTGATGACCATTTCTAAAAAAAGCACAGCTATTATTGATTGTACTGATATTGAAATGTTGAGAAGGAAGTACAAGTTCTATTTGTTGATGCATAGCCTCACCACAGACTTACAACATTTTAGATCACTGTGAAACTCTTTTGGGTTCCATTATTGCATAAAGTTACTTCTGGCCAACTTCCTGATCAGAAAACTATATACTAAAAAAAACCCTGTACCTTTTCTTCTTGGATCCTGTCATCAATTCTTTTGGATGCTGTCTCATGTGCTTTAAAGAGTGAAATCATGCTGGCAACATCGGGATCCAGTATGTTCCCATTATCATCTCGCACCACCAGGTCCAGTCCCAAAATCCTTGCAAATAATCCAAAAAAAACAAGAAGGTAATCAAGAGCAAAGAGGAGACATAGAAGAACACAGGAGAATAAACCCATCAGGACAAAATTCAGCAGTCAGATTCTGCATTTGAAGACAGCAAAGTCCACATTCTGGACAGAGAGGACTGCTGATTTGAAAGATAGGTCAAAAAGGCCATCAACATTAAACTGATGTTGAGACTCTAGAAAAAGTACAGAGAAGAGCAACCAGGATAATTAGGGGACTGGAGGCTAAAACATATGAAGAATGGTTGCAGGAATTGGGCCTGGCTACTCTAGTGAAGAGAAGGACCAGGGGAGACATGAGAGCAGTCTTCCAATATTTGAGGGGCTGCCACATGGAGGAAGGGGTCAAGCTATTTTCTAAAGTGCCTCTAGGCCAGACAAAGAATAATGGATGGAAACTGGACAAGGAGAGATTTAACCTGGAAATAAGGAGAAACTTTCTGACAGTGGGAACAATCACCAATGAGTAAGCTTGTCCTCGGAAGTTGTGGGAGCTTCATCACTGGAAGCTTTCAAGAAGAGATTGGACTGCTATTTGTCAAAAATGGTGTAGGGTCTCCTGCTTGGGTGGGGGGTTGGAGTAGATGACCTACAAGGTCCCTTCCAACTCTGTTAATCTGTATCTGTACAGTTGTCTCTCAACAGAAGGGGAGGGATGTGACACCATCTATCTCCTGTTTACAACACAGTCCTTTCATCAGTTCCAAGAAGGCTCTACACCTATTTGCACTATTCAGGTGACTCTGAGGCAATAGATAAGCCTCCAAGTGGCTTCAATGATTTGCAGATTGAATGCCAATGACCAGAAGACTGCAAGGAATATAAATCCTTCCATTCTTCACCATTCAGTCAGAACTGAAGAAGCTTCTTGGATGAGAAGTGAAACATCTTCAAGGAAAAAAATAAGAAAGCACAGTTGCCTTTTGAAAAAGTGCCTTTAGGACAAGAGCAAAGAAAGAGACCTAAAAAATCTGGACAGATAACATTTGCCCTCTGCAACTTAAAGACAATATTTTTTCAATTCAACTAAGAGCCCAAATCCTAGAGCAAGTGTTTCCTGCACGTGTTTTCCTGCACGTGTTTTTAAAAGTCTTCTTTTATCTGCGTATCACTGAAAACTAACTGAACACTTCATATAAGGGAAAGTAACACTGCCCAGACTAAAGGAAAATGTGAAAGAATTTTGCATAGCTAAAGGAAGTGCACATACACTTTAATAATTTACAAACAAAATTTGGAACAGGAAGTAGGGAAGTTCCTCACTACAAAGGTCCCACTTTAAAAGTAGCTGTATCCATGAGTTATCCAAATTTTCCCCTATGCAGTTCTAGGATTTTTAGGAAGCTTCTAATAAGAATTAAAATGTCCAGCAAATGCTTCTCATGAAGCAACATTGTGGCTACAAATAAATGTAGTATATAAGGCAAGGGTGTCTAACCCCGCATCTTTAAGACCTGTGAATATCATCTCCCAGGGGAATTATGGGAATTGAAGTACACAGATCTTAAAGCTGCCCAAGTTGGACACTCCCGATCTAAGGGTTTCTTTTACATTTTATTCGTCTGATCCATTATATAACTGTCTGTCTCACTCTAAGCAGCGAACAAAACAAAACAGGAAACATGAACCAAACCAAAACATGACATAAGCGAAATGGAAGAGAATGGAACACTGAAGATATTACCAGTTTGTTAATGAAAACAACCAAGCTTTGAAAGCATCAAGAACCCCACATAAACTAAACATCCAAAAACTAACTGATTTGGATGGGCATTAATATCTGCAGTAACTAAATGGCATACAAAATCTGGATATTGCTAGTGTTGGATTCAAAGCATCCTTGCCTACTTGTGATCCAAATGTCAGACCTGTCTAGAATAAATCTATATCACGGCTCTAAAAGTGGGCGATAGCCGAAGACCAGAATGTCGCTATAACAAGACCCAGATATTCACTGCTTCTCATATCCCAAAATTTGCAGATTCTTAGCCCGCTGCACCATCCCAGTAGAGGAGAAGGTGCAAAATTAGTAGTTTGCTTCTACTTTAAACAGAATTTACATTTTACACTTTGTAGTTACTGGATTTACTCCTGAAAAGCTTTCCTAGGTGTTCCGTTCGGAAAAACGCGAGGTAGACCGGGTTCCAACAACAAAGTCTTTATTAGTTGATTTACAAGTGAAAACGGAACATTGGCTCAAGCCGCGGCAGCCCTTTTATAGAGGCTTGCCTGCCGGCTTGTAGCCAATGACATTAGTTTGGTTTTGCCGCCTTTTTAGCGGCTCCTAGGATTGGTTCCTAGTGAACCAATCCCTATAGTGGCTTTCTTAGCCAATCAGAATGTGAGGTTAGGAGTCAACCATTTTAATACAGTACACCCCTCCCCTCTTGGTTTGGTCCTTATGAGGTGACGTAGTCGCGCAGGTAGGTGGGGCTTTTCCTGGTTCTATTGGACCTGCGCGGTTCATTGTTGCTGGCGACTTCGACCGGTTCGGAGGGGTTTGCTGTGTCTCCGTCTCTTCTCCATGGAACTGCCTGGAAGGGTGAGTCAGCCATTTTGCTGCCACCTGAGTTTCTCAGGTCGGCGGCCTTGCCGCTCCCTCCTGGTTTTTCCGGGCAGGTTGAGCTGGCCTGGCTGGCCCCTTCGCTTGGATGCTTCCCGCAAGTTTCCTCTAAATGTAAGTCTCTATTTTGCTCTTTTTGTTTTTTGTAATATTCTGGGTTTATTTCAAACAGTTCTTTATTGTTTCTTTGAATTCCCCCCCCCCTCGTTGGTTTGTTTTTCGTCGGTTTTTATTGTTTCTGGTTGAGCGTTCGTGTTCCTTTCTATGTATCGGGAACAAAGCTGGTCTATGTGCCGCTTCCATTCCCTGCCATCGTCCACGGTTAGTCGGTCGGATCGGGGGCCTGTGATTTTGGTTATTGTGCCTGGAAGCCATAAGGGGTCCCCGGTGAAATTTTTTGCATAGACTAGGTCACTTATTTCAAATGTTCTGGAGCGGGTGGAGGAGTTGGGGGGTCTTTCTGGTGTGTAATTTGGATGCAACCTGTCTAGTTGTGACCTGAGTTTCCTTCCCATTAATAGTTCTGCCGGGCTTTTGTTGGTAACGGTACTGGGTGTGATATGTTGGAGGGTGAGTAGGCGGTTAATTTTATCTTGGACATCCCCATTGTCCATTCTTTCTAAACCCTCCTTGGTAAACCTGACCATTCTCTCTGCTCTACCATTTGCGGCCGGGTGAGCCGGCACGGTTAGAGCATGGCGTATCCCCAGGGAGGCTAGGTGTTGTTCGAATTGGATGCTTGTCAATCGTGGCCCGTTGTCGGACACTAGGACGTCTGGTAGTCCATGGGTTGCGAATAGTTTGTCAAGTTGTTTAATGACCATTTCCATTGTCGTGGATGGCATAACTACAACTTCCAGCCAATTTGAGTATGCATCCATGACAATTAAGAAAGTATTCCCTTTAGTAGGTCCCGCAAAATCAATGTGGATTTGAGACCAGGGGCCCCTTGGGGTTTCCCACTCCCTTATGGGTGCTTGTGGTGGGGAGGGTCTGGTTTTTTTGGCATTTGTTGCAAGAATTTACCCAGTATTCGATGTCCCTATCTATACCCGGCCACCAGACATAGCTTCTAGCAAGGCTTTTCATTTTAACAATACCAGGGTGGCCTTCGTGAAGCATACCCAGTACCCTGGTTTGTAATTTAGAAGGGATGACTACCCGATCACCCCACAATAAACAACCCTTTTGGATAGAGAGTTCTGTCTGTCTGGTCCGGAAAGGTTTAAAGTGTTCAGTTTTTTGATTTTCCGGCCAGCCTTTACCTACCCAGTTCAGTATGCGGGCAGTCACTGGGTCTTTCGCTGTGGCTCTGGTGACATCGTTGGCGGATATTGGTAGCTCGGGGCATGTCTCAATCCGTAGGGTGGTCATCGTTGGTGCCGGGTCTTCTTCCGCTGTTGGTAGCGGCGATCTGCTTAATGCATCTGCATGGGAGATTTGCTTCCCGGGGCGATGCATTAATGTATACGAGTAGGCTGCCAGGAATTCCCACCATCTGGTCATTCTCGGGGACAAAATGTTCGGTGTAGGCTTGTTTCTCACCAAAATTCCTAGTAACGGTTTATGATCCGTTACTATTGAAAATGTCCTTCCATATAAATATTCATGGAAGCATTTTACTCCAGCGACGATTGCTAGGGCTTCTCTGTCTAGTTGACTATAGTTACGTTCTGTTTTAGACAGAGTCTTTGAATAATAGGCGACGGGTGCCTCTCTTCCATCTGGTAATTGGTGGCTCAGGATGGCACTGACTCCGAATGGCGAGGCGTCGCAGGTCACCGTCAATGGCAGTGTGTTGCGAAACTGGATAAGAACGGTGTTTGATGTTAATAATTTTTTTATTTGTTGAAAAGCTTCTTGCTCTCTATGACCCCAAGTCCAATTTGTTTTTTAATCCAGTAAACGGTGTAATGGTTCCGCTATTGTTGCTTTGTGGGGAAGGAATACGTTATAAAAGTTTATTAGTCCCAAAAATGCTTGCAACTCGGTTTTGTTTCTTGGTCGTGGTACGTCTTTAATGGCTTTAACTTTTTTTTCAGTAGGGTGTATACCCTCTCCGTCTATTAAATAACCTAAAAATTTGACGCGATCCGTCCTTAAACAGCATTTTTCTTTCTTTACTTTCAGGCCAGGTTCTCTAAATTTTGTTAGTACGTTTCTCAGTCTTTTTTTTGGTTTGTATTTTTGGCCGAAATTAGGACGTCGTCAAAATATGGCATGACCCCTTGTATTCCATTCAGTAGGCATTCCATGAGGCTTTGGAACATTCCTGGGGCCACACTTACTCCAAACTGGAGTCTGTTACACTTGAACGCTCCTTTATGGGTTACTATTGTTTGTGCTTCCACTGTTAGGGTGTCTACTGGAAGCTGTTGGTAAGCTTGTGCTAAATCTAATTTACGAAAACTTTTCCTCCCTCAAGTGAGTGTAACAAGTGTTGTACGACTGGCACCGGGTATGCGCTTTGTTGCAGCGCATGGTTCAGGGCAGCCTTGTAGTCACCGCAGATTCGAACCGACCCGTCAGGTTTAACTGGTGTTACAATAGGCGTCTCCCATCTGGCATGGTCAACAGGTTCCAAAACCCCTTGGTCAACCAATTTGTTTCGTTGTTCCTCTATTTTTGCCTTTAGTGCAAAAGGAACTTGTCTGGCTTTTAGCCTTCTAGGGGCTACCTGGGGGTCTAAGCTAAAGGAAATTGGGGTCCCCTGGTACCTGTCTAGTGAGCCGTCGAAAACGTCCTGGAATTCGTGGATCAGGTTTTCTTCCCAGTCAGTTGTGGCCACCTGGTCTACTCCAGTCATTCCAATCCCTAATGGTGCTAACCATTCGATGCCCAGGAGGCTTGGGCGGTCTCGGTCAACTATTGTCAATGGCAGTACTTCATCATGGTGTTTGCAGGTGACTCGGAAATGTCCAAAACCTACCACAGGGATTCGATTCCCTTGGTAGTCCTTTAGGGTTAATCGCTGCTTCTGGAGCTTTTTTGGGTTGATGTTAGGGACCAGTTGTTTGATTTTGTCCCATGACACCATTGACAAAAAGGACCCTGAGTCTACCTCCATTTCGCATGGGTTTCCTTCGATTTTCACTATTATTTTGACTTTCTTGCCACTTTCCGTCTGCGCGCTCCCGATAGTGAAAGTCTGGTGTGTTTTCTCCTGGTTATTGGCTCGTTTGTTTCGTTGCCACTTTCTCTCGGTTTGTTTTGGCTCGGTTTGTGGCGGAGAGTTGCTGCGTCTGTTTGGGCTGTAGTTTTTTTTTATTTCTGCAGACCTTCTCGATGTGCCCCCTTTTTTTACAAGTTCAGCAGATGGCATCAAGGAATCTGCAGTCGGCTCAAGGATGGTTTCCTCCACAGCCTGCGCATTCCCGCCAATTTCTTTTTTCGTGCCCTTTTTTGTTGGCATATAGGCAGTGCACCTTATCGTCTTCTTCTTCAGATTCTGACGTCTCATCAAAATCTTTGTGGTGTGTAGTGGTTGGAATTTGTTTCTTCCCTTTTATTAAACATGTATCATCGTTGTTCGCTTTCATCTGCTTCATTTTGACAGCCGATTTCTTCGTGGCTTCGGTGGCTGAAGCTTCAGCGATGGCTTCGGCTACGGTTATATTGGGTTTGTTAAGCAGTTTGCTTTGTAAGTTGGAATCTCTTAAACCCAATACTATCCGATCTCGCATCGCTTCGTCTAAGTTCAGGAACTCGCATGCTCCCCCCAGTTGTCGGAGGGCTGCCACGAAATCGGCAATAGTCTCGCCTTCTTTCTGATCTCTCCGGTAAAATTTGTGTCTTATGATGAGGTTTGACACTACTGGTGCATAGTGAGCCTTCAGTATTCGTTGTAGTTCGGGCCAAGTCATTTGCTTCACGTCTCTGGGCTTCGCTAATGCCTTGGCCATTTTGAAAATTGTCGGCCCACAATGTGTCAAAAAGACAGCCCTCTTCCGCTGGTCTGAGATCTCTTCCATCTCGTTACTTTCCAAATACATTTGGAAACGGTCTACGTAAGATTCCCAATCCTCTTCATTAGGATTGAAGGGCGTGGGCGGTGCGTTGTTTCCAGCCATCGTCTTAGCTTGGTTTATCGCTGCGTGCACAGTCTCGCGTTTTAGGATGATCCCACCTTCGTCGCCAGTGTTCCGTTTGGAAAAACGCGAGGTAGACCGGGTTCCAACAACAAAGTCTTTATTAGTTGATTTACAAGTGAAAATGGAACATTGGCTCAAGCCGCGGCAGCCCTTTTATAGAGGCTTGCCTGCCAGCTTGTAGCCAATGACATTAGTTTGGTTTTGCCGCCTTTTTAGCGGCTCCTAGGATTGGTTCCTAGTGAACCAATCCCTATAGTGGCTTTCTTAGCCAATCAGAATGTGAGGTTAGGAGTCAACCATTTTAATACAGTACACTAGGTATTACAACACATCAGCTTACCAAAAGAGTTACTGTACATATATCCTGGAATCCCTGCCTGCAAGGCTTTGTAGTCTACTATCAGTCAACAGCAACATCACTTAGATTTATATACCACTTCACATTCTTTACGCTTCATGCTTTACTGCCCCCTCTAAGCAGTGTACAGAGTCACAAGAAGCTTGACAATCTTTCAGTTTTGTTGGCAGCCACATGGAAGTAGTTTGCTATTGACATTTCTAGGAAGTTTGGCAACTTTCCACTAGAGTCCAAAACTGTGACATTTCATGGTAATCACCATCCAACTATAATCAAGCCTGATTCTGCTTAATTTCCAAGTCTCTCTCTCTCTCTCTCTCTCTCTCTCTCTCTCTCTCTCTCTCTCTCACACACACAAACATATACACATAAGATTGTATGTATGTATGTATGTATGTATGTATGTATGTATGAATAGGGTAGGTGGGCAGATTAGATATATTGAGTTGCAAGTTCAGCACCCTTTTCCTCAGTCAAACAATCTAAAAAAATGCCAAGCTTATTAACTTAAGCCATAAACATCCAAACAAGAATGTTTGTTGTGCACAAGGGAAACAAGGTGTCTGGTGGATTTGGAGGTATCTCCATTCTCTAGAGCTCTTTAGAATCAAAATCTCTAGCACCTGTTCCTCGAGCACTAGCTCTGGCATCTGGACAACACTGTGCTTATTCACTCCATTCACTCCACTTGTCCCATAATCTTGTGTGAAATCAGGCTTGGCGTATCAACCATAAAGAAGTCTTTGGAAAAGGGCAGGAGGACAAAGAAAAGTAGGATCCAAAATGAAATGGAAATATAACCTAAAGAGTTGTGCGCACAGCTTGTTTTTAGACATGTTTTTATTTGAAATTGTATCTGTGACTTTACGTAGTTGGAAGATCTATGATCTGTGTAAATGGGGGAGGAGGGGTTGAAAAATCTTTACCATGAACCATGACTGAAAACATATAGCTTCAGATATCCAGCATGCTGCTGGTATTCACAGCTGTCAAGAGCAGAGACAGATCTTAGTTGGTGGCAAGTGTGTACTTTGCAACCATTATTGGATTCTCAGCCTTTATGAGATGAATAATGGGAGCTGACAATATGAGCATAACAGTAAATGAACAAACAGCAAAAACAATTTAAGAAAACCAAATGGAGAAAATCAACAAAATATACTTAAGTAAGCAAATTGCTCTATACAGGTAGTCCTTGATTTATGACCACAATTGAGCCCCAAATTTCTATTGTTATGGTGAGACATTTGTTAAGTGAGTTTTTCCCCATTTTACAACCTTCCTTGCCACAGTTGTTAAGTAAATCGCTGTAGTTGATAAGTTAGTAGTCTGGTTGTTAAGTGAATTGGGTTTCCCTATTGACTTTGCTTGTCAGAAGGTCACAAAAGGGGATCACATGACCCCAGGACCCTGCAACAATCATAAATATGAACCTGTTGTCAAATATCTGAATTTTGATCATCTGACCATGGGGTTGCTCCAAAGGTTGTGACTGTGAAAATGATCCCAAGTCACTTTTTTCAGTGCTGTTTTAAGTTGAGGACTACAGGACTGTATATCCTAATACATGGGTCTCCAAACTTGGCAACTTTAAAATTTGTGGGCTGCAACTCCCAGAATAGCTGGCTGGAGAATTCTGGGAGTTGAAGTCCACAAGTCTTAAAGTTGCCAAGTTTGGAGACCTCTGTCCTAATAAAATGCTTGAACCTGAAAAGTCCATAAACTCAAATTTTAGAGCTGGGCTCATGAGATCATGGAGACTCTGATATCAGCAAGCTGATCCATCATATCTAGACACACCAAGAACATTTTATTCTCAAACCTGCATCTCTAGTTATTCAATGTCCAAGTGTCAGCCCTGAAGCTATTTTGGGGGGCATCTTCAGGACTGCCACAGCAGGGCTGGTTGAAGCTGTGGGAATGTGAGGGGGGAGATAGAGATAGCTGAGGATGTGTAGTGGGAGCCAAGGATGTGCTACCAGGTGTTGGAGAGGTGTGGACCAAAACCAGCCAGAACTGGGGCTGCATCCTGATTGGACCATGAGATGGACATGTGACCTGAGGGAACGAACTTTGGGGGTTTGATTTGGGTGGGAAAAACCTCAGGTCCTTCAGAGTCGGGTTTTCTCCAGATATGCCAATATGACATTCCTAATGAATTCATACTTTGAGGAAACTCCAGGCTTCAGAGTTTTGATTGCCTTGGGTTTGTTACTTGGAACCCTGACAGTGAGGATGTGACTGAAGACTGAGGAAGACAGTCTGTGTTACCTGTTGCCATAATCAATTTTGGCTGTGACTTTCTTCTTGAGTTCAGCCAACTCATCCTTGGGGAGAGTGCCCGATAGGATCTGGGATCGCCATTCAATCAAACTATAGGTCATCTGTTGTACATGGCGAAAAAGGGAGCTTTTGTTTGCCTAGAACAGAGAAGAAATGAAAAAAAGAAAATTAAACAAATAACACAACAAAGTCATCCTGTACTAATAGGAAACTCATAAGAGAATATTTGTAGCTCAGGGTTGAACTGTGGAATCCTTGGTGCCCTTTGAGTTTAGTTGTTTTCTGGCAGATGCCAGCAGTCAACACCCAGATAAGCAGAAATTAACAGAGGATCAATATCAGACCAACAATCAATCAGTAAAGAATACCTCAATGAAGGAAATACCAACTCACACAAATAATCAAACTGTAAAAAATAGCCTAATCAAGAAATCAAAAAACCAAGAATACTCCGACCAATATTGACAGGGCAAGCCACTTGTAAAGAACCAGAGAATTATCCACCTTCTACCACTAATGATGCTAGCTAATTGGGTAATGAAACATCTGCAAGAAAACAACCTAGCTCAAAGGACCCACGGAAAATTCATAGCCTTCCACTTAATCATTCCCAAAGGGTTAGACTGAATCCGAATGAATCACCCTTATATCAGATCACTGAATAGGATGTATTTGGTTATATCTTCCTGCCTTTCCGATTTATCTTCACACGTCCATATTGCACAGTGGAAGTATACTCGGTAACTTTCAGCCAGCATTGTTTAACTTGCAAGGTTGTTAAAAGAAAAACATGGGACATAGAACTATGCATGCCAGCTTCAATTTCTGAATGAAAGGCAGGATATAAATCAAATCAAAGTGTAACCACCTCTTTATGGTATCTAAAATTGTTCCTATGATCATAATAGCCAATAAAGCTTATCCATCTGAACCCGTCATTTGCTTTGGGAGAAAACTTATGGTGGCCCAATAAAGAGAATTAGGACTTACCACAAACAGCCTGTGCCAGATTACTACCCATTCTCGCAAAGTAGAGGTGAGTTCTTGGACCAATGGAACTTCACTAGGAATTACTGTCTCATTTTGCCTATAGAAAAGTGGTTGAAGTTATCGTTGGTCAACCAACTCTGCCCAACAAACACTTTTTAGGACTTACTTGATTTATATATATACATGATGTATTTTCATGTCTTATTTATCAAAATATTCTACCATTATTGTTTTAAAAAGTTCCCAAAGTTTAACTTGGCTCATTCTGATGTGGTCTGGGGCTAAAAGGAAGCTTTCCTCCGTCTCACCTGTCCATCTCCTAGACACTATTTCATATTCATTCACAGCTATTCTGTACAAATAAAACTTGTGAATACTATATGAAATAATGCAAACAACTGTTTGCAGGATTTGATTCACAGAATGGAACCTGTGTAATTAAAAAAAAAGAATGCTAGGATTTATTGCAAAATTAAAAAAAAGATCTTAGCTACTTACCCACCATCTTGCACTGTTGCCTCCTTGAGATGAATGTAGGTTGATGGGAAGATACCCTAAACAAAAGACAAACCAGTCTACGACTTTATCAAATGGGTAGAGAATTATGAAAGCAAAAATCTGAGGTTCAAGCTTTTGTCACTTCAGAAACTCTAGCCCAACAGCTCTATTTACCATCATGGATTTCAAAATCATTATTATTTCCTATAACAACTCAAAGATGAATGATTTTAAGATAATCTCGATGAACAATTTCTTCCTCTACTACAACAAGGAAGAAAAGTGAGTGATAAATTATTAGAGCAAGAAAACCATCAAGCTCAGAGAGCCCGAAGGACTCCACATTTCAATCCTGAGTTTCAAATATTATCTCCTATTGGTACTGTCATATTGGTTATTATAGATAGATAGATAGATAGATAGATAGATAGATAGATAGATAGATAGATGGATGGATGGATGGATGGATGGATGGATGGATGGATGGATGGAT
>BLBF01000065.1:8118977-8134494 GCA_015471245.1 Laticauda colubrina | reverse complement strand
GATGGATGGATGGATGGATGGATGGATGGATGGATGGATGGATGGATGGATGGATAGATACATAGATAGATAGAATACTTTATTGGCCAAATGTGATTGGACACACAAGGAATTTGTCTTGGTGCAAGTACTCTCAGTATACATAAAGAAAAGATACATTCGTTAAGAATCAAGAATCATAACGTACAACACTTCTGCAAGGTTCTCTGAACTATCAGAGATGAAGTGATCTACTTTCTTCTTTACACATCTTGGAAGACTGATAGGATGCTATCTTCCTTACATTTAGGATCCAAAGGATCCTGAGAGGTACAAAAGATATTAAACTTTCCCTCTGTTGATGTCCTAATCATCCTGAAAGTTTTTCGTAGGAAAGCTAGTATGTAGCATCACTGAGCGACTCAAAACCACCAAAAAAAAAACAGATTGTGGGATGGTTTTATATTCATTTATATTCTGGCAGAGGAGGGGGCATATTTCCGTAAAGAACTCCTTTCAATGCAATATTAATTGATTATCACCGGTAGCTTTTAAAATTATGCACAAAGAAGCTGTGCCGGCAATTTTAATCCAAGAAGAATCCCTCTAATGCTAATAAATGTTCATGCTGATAAATGATCATGCTAATAAAGGTGATAATTTGAAAAAGAAGAGGGTTAAGAGAAGACATTCTTTTCTGGAATTCTCTAATGCTTTCTCTGAAAGCATTAGAGAATTCCAGTTCCCACTGTTGGTCTTAATTTTATGCAAATGGTAAGTCAGTCCGAGAGGAAGTAGTTATATTCATAAGCAGCAAAACTATGCAGTTTCCCCAACCCTTCCTTTAATTAAAGCCCATGTCCCACTGCACTAATGGATGCAAAGAGGATGTAAAACGTTAAAAAAAGCTTGCCATCCGTTGGAAAATGCTATGCATCCGTTGTGTACTCACTGCATATGTGTTTCATACGCTCTATGCCTAGCGCATCCATCCACTGAGATTTCATCCGCACAAGAAGTTTTGAGCTGCACAAAACTTTGTGAGCGGATGAACTTTCCGCTGCGTACGATGTACATCCACGACATATATGGGCAACAAACGTTCTATGTCCGTTATCATCCGTTAAACGTCCGCTGTATCCTCTCGGCATCCTCCGGACATTCTCACAACTCACATCCACTGCAGCTGAAAACGGAAAGAGGGAGGAAACGAAAGGTACACGGAACGTCTACACAGCATTCGTAGCACGGAAATAGAAAGGATGTAAGCGTATCCATCTTGTATATAAAGGATTAAAATGGACAAAACATTTGTATCTGGGATGTATCTCGGATATATAGGATGTCTGGAGTATGTCTAGAGTATGTAGAAGGACACCTAGCGGAAAACCGATATTTACTATAAAAAGGGGGAGAAAATCATCTGGATCTCAGTATGAGTTCAGCAGCCATGGTGTACAGACCTCTTCACCCTTGGTCTTGGTCTTCAACATCATCAATTGTTCTCCACCATGGATCATGACACAGTCCGTATGGTACCTGCGATCATTCATCACCAGAACCAAAACCTGTTCAGACTGTTTCACCTTTTATACAGAAGGAGAAGGAGATGCCCAAGAGCTTTGTGGGTTCAAGGATGGATCGTGAGAAGAATGGAGTTTAGACTCGATGACCAGTTGATGGTGGAGCTGAGGAATGAAGACCCTCGTGCATTCCATCACTTCATGAGGATGCGACCAGCCATGTTTGATGAACTTGTAGAGTCTGAGACCCGGGTTGACAAAGCCTAGCACCAACTTCCATGCCAACCTGGACCCTGGACTGAAGGTGGCACTTACTCTGCGCCACCTGGCCTCTGGAACCACATACAGAAACATGCAGTACGCGTGGAGGATGCCACACAACAGCATAGCAAAGTGGTCAAAGAAGTGGTGCAGGCCATCATCGAAGAATACATGGAGGAGCTCCTCAAGTGCCCCACCACTGAAGAAGGCTGGAGGAAACTTGCAGAACAGTGGTATCAGAGGTGGAACTTTCCCCACATCATTGGAGCCATAGATGGGAAGCACGTGGCCTGCAAAGCTCCAGTCAACTCAGGGTCCACTTATTTCAACTACAAGGGCTTCTTCAGTATCATCCTCTTTGCCATGGTTCATGCTCACTACAAGTTCATCAACATCGATGCTACAGGCAACGGGTCAGCTTCAGATGGCCAGGTATACAACACAAGTGACCTCAAGGATGGGCTAGAACGCAACCTCATCATGGGTATTCCAGATCCAGACCCCCTACCCAATGACACACAAGATGTGTCCTACTTCATCATTGGTGATGACGCCTTCTCCCTCAGAACCTACCTCATGAAGCCGTACAGTTCAAGGTACCTCACCCGTGAAGAGAGGATCTTCAACTACAGGCTGTCCAGGACAAGACGGGTGGTGGAGAACGCCTTTGGCATCGTGGCCAACAGGTTCAGATACTTCTCACCACCATGCAGCATGAGGCACATACTGTGAAGAGCATCGTGGAAGCTTGCTGCATCCTGCACAATCTCATGCGCACCTGCTACCCAGTGTTGCAGAACAGACTTGTGGACCATCAACAAGGGAATGGGGACATGGAGCCTGGTGAATGGAGGCAAGGACGAAACCTGATAGACACTGTGGATGTACAAGGCCCCAACAGAGCTTCACGTGAAGGGAAGAAGCGTAACCTCCTGAGACACTGGTGCAACTCCCCAGCTGGAGCAGTGGAGTGGCAAGACAGGGTGGTAGATGCTTAATGGATGCTTCCTTGAGCCTGTCTCATAACACTGATGAGATTGTGCCATGTATGTTGAGTGGCCCTACAATGAACAGGGCATTAATAAAGAGCTTTGTTTATTTTTAAATGTGTTGATCAATGAATAAATTGTTATTGATAATAAAGGTCCATATGTGTGGTAGCTGGGATGGTGGACGATACAGTCCCACTATGCTTGCACTGGAGGTTTATTTATCCCACAACTATTCTTATCTATCCCACAAGCATGCAAAGGCTTAACCATCTGTTAAAAGTTTTCACCAACACTTCACTAAGGTAAAAAAAATGAACCAAGTGTCTTAAGCAAAAATGACCTTTATTAACTTTCTTAGGTACTTTATTAAATAAGCAAAATGAACCAAGTAAACTGAATTCAGTGTGTTAAGCAAAGATAAACTTTATTAACTTTCTTAAGTAAACTGTATGACTTTATTAAATAAGCAAAATGAGCCAAGTAAAGTGTCTTAAGCAAAGATGAACTGAACAAGTAAACAACTCAGTCTATGGCACTATTCTCAGTCACTCTGAGTCATGTCCATGGTCTCAGCTGTTAAGCGGGCAGGGACTGTGAAGGTGGCTGTGGCTTGAGTGCTGGTCTGAGGTGCCATTGGGGTGCTTGGCCCCGAGAGTACAACTGGGGATGGTGTGTTCAGAAAGCTGTTCGAGAACTGACTCAGTCCCTTGAGGTTGAGAGGTCCTTCATCAAGTACCTGAGATGTGAGGCACAAGACTGATGACAGATTGTCCATTGACGGGCTCGGCTGTGAGGTGGAGGAAGGAGGAGTCTAGTGAGGCTGTCTGGTCTGCAGCTGGGTGAGGTGTGGTGTCTCTGGTGTGCGATGAACCTGGACCTGGACTGAGAAGGTCTGTTTTTGCTGTGGGAAGTCCTGGTAATCATAGCCTTGGTACGTGAGAGGCTGTTGAAAGCCATGGAAGAGCTGTGACATCGCCTGGGGTGGATGAGCAGACCTGGACTGGGTAGGAGCAACTTCAGCTGGGCCTTGAGAGTTGTGCAGAAGTGCTGTTATATTCTCCTTCATCACCTGATACTGGGCCTCGGGCAGGTCTATGAGGGTGTGGCTCACGTAGGTGATGAAGATGTGGCGGTCCGAGGATCCTCTGTCCAAGTGGACCAGCTGAGAGAGAAGTTCTGTGCTGGTCTTCATTGTGTCCCTAATCCCCAACAGCACACTGTGGTTCTGGCCCTCCAGTCTGCCTCTCTGCCTGCATCCTGTGGAACTGGGGGTGGGGGTGGGGGTGGGTTGGTCTCTGGTGGCTGCTGCTTCTTCCTCCATTTGTAACAGGGGATCCTTCAAGTCCGCCGGCATGGGGAGTGCAGCTGTCAGGGGGGGGTCTCTGCCGTGGGGCCCTCTGAAGACACCTGCCTGGACAGGGCAGCTGGCTCCTGGCTGGAAGAGGACTGGCTGTCTGTGGGCTATCTGAGGGAGAGGGGTGTCAGAGGGGCTGCTCCTCAGTGGTGGATCTCACCCTCCAGGAAACTGCACTTGGCTATGATGTACATCTCCCAGTCAGTGAGCTTGACAGCGGCCTGCCCGGATTTTTTGAGGTGTAGCTTGCCATACCAGGTGCATGTGCTTCCACCATCCCAGGAGTACATCTGCAGTGTAGCCCAGGTTCTCTGCCTTGTCTCTCCAAGCTGCCTACTTCTTCTTGGTGTTGCGATAGTTTGTGGGCCTTTCTCCAGAGGTACTCGTTCTCCCTCAGCCATTCCAGCATCTCATCCTCATGGTCCTCGGAAATGGTGTATTGTTTCCTCTCTCCGTTCTCCTTCCTTTGCCTCTTCCTCCCTCTGGCAGGGGCTCCAGCAGTAGGGCCTTCAGGGGCTTGAGCAGCAGGGCCTTCAGGGGCTTGAGCAGCAGGACCTTCAGCAGTAGGACTTTGAGGGCCTTGGGGCTGGTCCACCACAGCAGCAGCAGCAGCAGCAGCAGCAGGAGCACCACCAGCAGCAGCACCAGCAGCACCAGCAGCAGGTTCAGAGTCAGTGCCAGGGGATGGGATGCTGGTTCTGTCCTTCTTGCCAGGGCTGGAACGAGTAGGCACGGGCTTCCTCTTCTTGCCTGACTGACGAACCATGGTGTTCCTTGAAGATATATGTGGCAGCACATCTTTCCTCTGAATGCTGACTGTATGCATGCTGCATCCTTTTATATTCACGGAGCTGATGCAATTCATACTCCCCCCATGCGCAGTGAATGCTTTGCATCCGATATACATCTGCACAGCATCCACTACGCATCCGCCCCTTCCACTATGCGTCCGCTTCAAAATTCTCCCCCGGAACCCCTTCAGAGGTGTCATCCGCTTCCATCCGCTGTCATCCGCTAGGCTTCTGATGAAGATCCGTTTAACATCCCCGCTACATACTACCCCCGTCCGTTCTTTTCCGTTGTGTTTTTGCAAATTTTTGCCACTTTTTGGAGCGGATGACAACGGATGGAGCCACCCCCGAAATTTTGCTCATCCGCTGTGTCCTTTATGCATATGTTTTGCATCCATCAGCCAGTGGGACAGGGCCTTAACTCTGCATCCAATTTTTCATTGGTTTTCTACACAGACTAATCACAAACAGTCCCTTTCCTTGTGGATTGCATCAATTATGCAAATCAACAAACTTCTACTTTTTAAAAGATCAATTTTCATGCTTCAATTTGATGTCCAAATATACTGGTAGATTGAAATGTATTAGATTTTTTAAGCTCTAAAGCCAATGCCAACAGTAGGCAAACAAAGGTTTCTTTGTAATAATATACAGCATTTATTCAAGAAAAATTATATGGCCACCCAAGTCAGTGACTCAGTGATTCCCACTGGTATATGGTTTCTTCCAGATAAATCAAGAGTTTTGAATTAAAGTTCCATTCTTCCCAAAAGTATTCTACAAGCTAAAGAGAACTTTTCATTTTTAGGGTAATAAATAACATACAAAGTTGATCAAAATGTCCTTACATAACTTGTGTGTTTCTTTTAATAAAGTCAGTTTTGGAAAATCTACCTCCTTCCCCAAAATTAAACGTTTCAGATCCACCTCTCCATAATGTTTCCTAGTCTATTTTTGGCCACCATCAGAAAAAGATCGGCTGCCATGTTTTAAAAGAGGCTCTAGTGATACCTCATTCTGATATCCCAGCTAAGTATCATTTTTGTGAGAGAAACAAACTGTTTATGCACATCAACAGCTCAAAAACTGACAGGATTTCACCTATTCCTCCCTCAAAAAGAAAGTCTTTCCAGGAAGATAAATGAGTTGTGGATTAAAGATGTGAGGAAAACATTGCGAATAAGATCCCCAACCACTTTTAAAGCTTACTTTGCTGTGGTTAATAATTTCCACAGATCAAGACAGACTCCGTGACACCAATACATTTCACACAGAGCATCAATATGGAAATGGCTCCAACAGAGTTTAAAGCTTTGATTATCCCACAGTGATACAATGGAGGATATCCAAGAGTGCAAAGTAGCTACTGTAGTTAGATTCTGGCTTGCTTGCTTGCCAGGGAAATCTAAAATCACCTTTCCAGTCTGGATGGGATCTGGATATAGTTCAAAGAAAAAGAATTTGGAAAACAGAAAACCAGTTCTCTCTATCACATCTCCCAAAGTGAATTGCATTCAATAGGAAATTAAAATGGTGCCTGAAGTATTGTACTGAATCCAGGAAAAAAAATCACAATTCAAGTAATTATGGATAGGATGGGATGGAAAGGGAAACTCTACGGATCTGTCAGAAAAAAACTTGTCAAGATTTAAGTGAAATGATCATTGACTCCAGAACTCCTATTAACTGAACAGAACTCCTACAATACAGTTGGCAATTGATGGCTCAAAGTGCCCTTTTTTTCCATACCCTTGAAGGCCATCCCATAATTTAGTAGGATCAGTGTTGAAAATTGTTGCATCAGCATTAAAACAGCAAGAAGTCTTTCAGGGGCGGGGGCATTTTTGGAATTTTGACAACACCCGGCCCATCCTACCAAGGTGAAGAGTATGGCTCAAGAGAAAGACCAAGTTACACTGAAAAAGTTTGGGCTGGTTGAAGCCAATGAAATCTTCTAAGTGAGAAATGTAAAGGTGCAAATGGCAAGCAATAGAGAGAGAGACACAGAAGACACAAAGATGCTGTGCAGAGAGTGTAAGACCTAGAGAAGTTTAGCAGTTTTGACAAAAATTAGATTTAGCTACATTTCTTCATGCCTTCAATTATTTTGTCTGATTAAGTCTTATTCCCTTTCTGCATTCTGTATAGAATACCTCACTGGTAGAACTTTTCACTCTTTGCCTTAAGAAGATGGAAGAAAACAAAATAAATTTTGCATCATGCAAAATTGAATTTTTCATAATCGAGGCAACACAAATATGAACTCATTTGCTTACTTTGCATCATATTTTTAAAAATCAGTTACAGGTACTTACTTAAACACATCCACATCTTCCATAGTCCTTAATCACCAAAGTAGTTAATTAACTGAACTGTGACCTCAAAATTTGGCTGCATGTGACCCTTAGATTGAATGCTGCAAACATTCCTCATAATCCAATTATCCGCAAACTGGTTCTATTTATAATCCAGGCTTTTGCTGTTTACAGACACCTGTTTGAAGCATGCTCCTGGTAAAAGACCTTGCTAAAAGACCTGGTAAAATACCCTGCTAACATCACACTGTTAACAAGATTTAATTCTTAACTCAACTTGCAGAATAATTTCATTGTATCCTTATTTTTCATAATCTGTTGGCTCCCACCAATCTTCAAGACATCTGAGGAACCAGACAATGTTTCCATCTTATTTATTAACTATTGGTATGTCTCCTTGGTCCTTTTCTTGCTTTTTCCACCAAATAGTATCCTTGGGACCTCAGGATTTTTAAATCATAAAGGCCAGAAACAGGGTGATTTGTTTTCTTTCCCTTATGCTTAATTAATATTAAATTGCAATAGTGATGAATATCTGTAGCTTGGGTGTAGGATGAAGGTTTGTTCTCAGCGCGGTTTCCAAACATTTCGTTCCATCACAAGACACTCTGATGACTCAACAGCTGATCCATCACAAGTCCCCCACTTGACACATCCACACCTAAAGTCCTGATAACTGACATTGACATACCCTAAACTCCACTGGGGATATTATCTAGCCTGGGAACAAGGTTTTCAGATACCAACCCACAAGCTTGGATAATGATTCTCACTCTCTTAATGTTGAATTATTGTATTCCTATGTGCTGAGAGGTTTTTGATACTGACTAAAAAGCTGTTGGGTAGGCAGCAGGGTCACAAAAATGTAGAATGCATAACATTGAGGAATATTGCTTTTAAAATGCTATCACAATTTAGAATAAGCTTGAGAGAAAGGAGATGTGATAGAAGCCTGATGGAAGATGAAGTTGCATCAGGAATGCCAAATAAATTTTAAGAGTGAAGGTTCAGAGGAATTAATGTACAGACACAAGGGGAAAATAAATATGTGGAGCCGTTATACCTTTTTGGATTTATTTCGAAGACTGTAGCCTCTGTACCAGTCTGTCAAGGAAGAAGAAAATATACACAAAAATGATTTCACAATCATAAATTATTTTCAGAACTTAGTAGAACGATTCAACAAACATGCACTTTTTAAACGTGGAACCAATTTCAACATCATTCAGTTAAAATTTCTTGCAGGCAAGCTATTTAAATTACAGTTAAAATTCAACAAACTTTAAGCTGCAATTTACACATGTTTGAATTTGATTATTTAAAAGGTCACAATTGGAATTTTGCACTTTCTGCAACTGCTTATAAACTTTGGGCTACATCCCTAATGAGTCATGTTCTGTCCGGAAAAATGCAAGGTAGACCGGGTTCCAACAACAAAGTCTTTATTAAGTAACACAGTTGGGAAAACGGAACATTGGCTCAGGCTGCGGCAGCCTTTTATATGTTTTTCTCTGCCGGCTTTAGCCAATGACAGGTATTTGATATTTGTCGCCTTTTTAGCAGCTATGTGGATTGGTTCCTATTGAACCAATCCCCATTCGAGTTCTTTAGCCAATCAGAATTCAGTCTTTAGGAGTCTACTATTTTTATACAGAACACCCCTCCCCTCTTGGTTTAGTCCTACGTGGTGATGTAGTCGCGTAGGTAGGTGGGGCTTCTTTTGACTCGACTGGACTTGCGCGGTTCATTTCTGTTGGAGACTTCGACTGGTTTGGATGGGGTTGTTGTCTCTCCGGTCTTTCTCCATGGAACCGCCTGGAAGGGTGAGTCAGCTATTTTACTGCCGCCTGATTTTCTTAGGCCGGTGGTTTTGCCGCTCCCTCCTGGTTTCTCCGGGCAGGTCGAGCTGGCCTGGCTGGCCCCTTCAATTGGACTCCTCTCGCAAGTTTCTTCTAACTGTAAGTCTCTTTTTTGCTCTTTTTGGTAGTTATTGTATTCTGTGTTTAATTTAAAAATTCTTTATTATTTTCTCGTATTTCCCCCCCCTCTTTGGTTTGATTTTCATTGTTTTTTAATATTTGTGTTTGTGTGTTTGTATTTCTTTCAATGTTTCGGGAGCGAAGCTGGTCTATGTGCCGCTTCCATTCCCTGCCGTCATCTATGGTTAGTCGGTAGGACCGGGGGCCTGTAATTTGTGTAATTTTTCCTGGAAGCCATAATGGGTCCCCGGTAAAGTTTTTTGCATAGACTAGGTCACCTATTTCAAATGTCCTGAAACGGGTGGAGTCGGGGGGGTTTTCTGGTGTATAGTTTGGGTGCAATCTGTCTAGTTGCGATCTAAGTTTCCTCCCCATTAGTAATACCGCTGGACTTTTGTTTGTTATGGTACTGGGTGTGATATGCTGGAGGGTGAGTAGGCGATTTATTTTATCTTGGACATCCCCAATGTCCATCCTTTCTAAACCTTCTTTGGTAAATCTAACCATTCTCTCTGCCCTACCGTTTGCAGCCGGGTGGGCCGGCGCGGTTAGGGCATGTCTGATACCTAGGGAGGCTAGGTATTGTTCAAATTGGATGCTTGTTAATTGTGACCCGTTGTCGGACACTAGGACGTCCGGCAGGCCATGGGTTGCAAAGAGTTTGTCAAATTGTTTAATAACGGTTTCAGTTGTTGTAGATGGCATGATTTTAACTTCTAGCCAGTTTGAGTATGCATCTACGACAATTAGGAAGGTATGTCCCTTAGTTGGATCCGCAAAGTCTATGTGGATTCGTGACCAGGGGCCTCGTGGGGTTTCCCAGTCCCTTATGGGTGCTTGTGGCAGGGAAGGCCTATTTCTTTGGCATTTGTTACAAGAGTTTACCCAGTATTCGATGTCCCTATCTATACCCGGCCACCAGACACAGCTTCTAGCAAGGCTTTTCATTTTAACAATTCCAGGGTGGCCTTCATGAAGCATATTGAGAACCCTCGTTTGTAATTTGGAGGGGATAACTACCCGATCACCCCACAACAAACAACCTTTTTGAATTGAGAGTTCAGCTTGTCTGGTCCAGAAAGGTTTAAAGTTCTCAGTTTTTTGGTTTTCCGGCCAGCCTTTACCTACCCAGTTCAGTATACGGGCAGTCAATGGGTCCTTTGCGGTGGCTCTGGCGACATCATACGCAGATATGGGCAGATTTGGGCATGTCTCTATCTGCAGGGTGGTCGTCGTCGGTGCCGGGTCTTCCTCTAGAGTTGGTAGCGGTGCTCTGCTTAACGCGTCTGCATGGGAGACTTGTTTCCCAGGGCGATGTATTAGGGTGTAAGAGTAGGCTGCTAGGAATTCTGACCATCTAGTCATTCGCGGGGACAAAATGTTCGGTGTTGGCTTGTTTCCTGCCAAAATTCCCAGTAGTGGTTTGTGGTACGTTACTATTACAAATGTCCTTCCATATAGGTACTCATGGAAGCGTTTTACTCCGGCGACGATTGCCAGGGCTTCCCTGTCTAATTGACTGTAATTTCGCCCGGTTTTAGACAAGAGTCTTTGAATAGTATGTGATGGTGCCTCTCTTCCATCTGGCAATTTGTGACTCAGGATGGCACCGACTCCAAATGGTGAGGCGTCGCAGGTCACAGTCAATGGCAGTGTGTTGCTAAACTGGATAAGAACAGTGTTTGATGTTGATAAGTTTTTTATTTTTTGGAAGGCTTTCTTTTCTCTATAACCCCAAGTCCAAATTGTTTGCTTATCCAGTAATTGGTGCAATGGTTCCGCTATTATTGCTTTGTGGGGTAGGAACACATTATAAAAATTTATTAGTCCCAAGAATGCCTGCAGTTCAGTTTTGTTCCATGGTTCTGGTGCATCTTTAATAGCTCTGACCTTTTTTTCGGTCAGGTGTATACCCTCTCCATCTATCAAATAGCCCAAGAATTCGACGCGATCAGTCATTAAACAACATTTTTCTTTTTTTACTTTAAGGCCAGACTCTCTGAATTTATTTAGTACGTCTTTAAGTCTTTTTTTAAGTTGGGTCGCATCTTTGGCCGAAATTAGGACGTCGTCGAAGTATGGTACGACTCCTTTTATACCATTTAACAGGCGTTCCATGAGGCTCTGGAAAACGCCTGGGGCTACACTCACTCCAAATTGGAGTCTGTTGCATTTGAATGCCCCTTTGTGAGTCACTATTGTTTGTGCTTCAGCCATTAAAAGGTCTACTGGGAGCTGTTGGTACGCTTGTGCTAGGTCTAATTTAGCGAAAACTTTTCCTCCCCCAAGGGAGTGTAATAAGTGTTCTACGACTGGCACCGGGTATGCGCTTTGTTGCAACGCGTGGTTCAGGGTAGCCTTGTAGTCGCCCCAGATTCGAACCGACCCATCTGGTTTAATTGGCGTTACAATTGGTGTTTCCCATTTGGCATGGTCTACAGGCTCTAAGACCCCTTGATTTATCAATTTATCTAGTTGTTCCTCTATTTTTGCTTTTAGAGCAAAAGGAACTCATCTGGCCTTTAGTCTTCTAGGGGCTACTTGGGGGTCTAGACTAAAAGAAATTGGGGTCCCCCAATACCTGCCTAGGGAGCCATCAAAATCATCCTGGAATTCTTGGATGAGGTCTTCTTCCCAGTTGGTTGCGGCCACCCGGTCTACTCCGGTCATCCCGATGCCCAATGGTGCGAACCATTCGATGCCCAGGAGGCTTGGTCGGTCTTGGTCAACTTTCGTCAATGGTAGTACAGCGACATGTTGCTTGTAGGCAACTCGGAAATGTCCCAGGCCTACTACAGGAATTCAGTTTCCTTGGTAGTCCTTGAGGGTTAATTTTTGTCTCTGGAGTTCCTTGATTTTGATGTCTGGAACCAGTTTTTTGATGGTGTCCCATGACACCATTGATAGGAAAGATCCAGAGTCAACCTCCGTCTCGCAGGGGTTGTCTTCAATTTTTACAATTATTTTTACCTTCTTCCCGCTTTCCGTCTGAGCACTTCCAATAGTGAAAGTCTGGTATGCTTTCTCTTGGTTAGTGGCTTGCTTGTTTCGCTGCCACTTTCTCTCGGGTTGTCTTGGCTCAGCTTTTGCTGGGGAGTTGCTGCGTCTTTTTGGGCTGTAATTTTTTTTGTTCCTGCAGACTTTCTCGATATGCCCCCTTTTCTTGCACGCTCTGCAAATGGCATCGAGGAATCTGCAATCAGCTCGAGGATTGAGCCAGAGCATTCCCGCCGATTTCTGTTTTCACGCCCTTTCTTGTTGGCGTATAGGCGGTGGACTTCGTCGTCTTCCTCCCCAGATTCTGACGTCTCGTCGAATTCTTCGTAGTGTGTGGTGATGGGAGATTGTTTCTTCCCTCTAGCCGGGCTTGTTTTGTCATTGTTCACGTTCATTTGCTTCATTTTGACTGCTGATTTTTTCGCGGCTTCAGCGGCTGTAGCTTCTGCGATAGCTTCGGCTACTGTTATATTGGGTTTATTCAGCAGTTTGCTCTGTATGTTAGAGTCTCTTAAACCCAATATTATCGATCCTGCATCGCTTCATCTAAGTTCAGAAACTCGCACGCTCCCCCTATTTGTCGGAGGGCTGCCACAAAATCAGCGATGGTTTCGCTTTCTTTCTGGTCTCTCAGATAAAACTCGTGCTGCTTGATTAGATTTGTCACCACCGGTGCATAGTGGGCCTTTAGTGTTCTTTGGAGCTCTGTCCAAGTCAATTGTTTCACGTCTCGGGGCTTCACCAAAGCCTTGGCCATTTTGAAGACGGAGGGCCCACAGTGTGTCAAGAAAACAGCTCTCTTACACTGGTCTGAGATTTCCTCCATTTCATTGCTCTCCAGATATATCTGGAAACGGTCTACGTAGGATTCCCAATCTTCTTCATTGGGATTGAAGGGTGCGGGCGGCGCGTTGTTTCCAGCCATTGTTTTTCGTCTGGTTTTTTTATCTGTTGCCGTGTGCTCAGTCTCGCGTTTAGGATGATCCCATCCTCGTCGCCAGTGTTCCGTCCGGAAAAACGCGAGGTAGACTGGGTTCCAACAACAAAGTCTTTATTAAGTAACACAGTTGGGAAAACGGAACATTGGCTCAGGCTGCGGAAGCCTTTTATATGTTTTTCTCTGCCGGCTTTAGCCAATGACAGGTATTTGATATTTGCCGTCTTTTTAGCAGCTATGTGGATTGGTTCCTATTGAACCAATCCCCATTCGAGTTCTTTAGCCAATCAGAATTCAGTCTTTAGGAGTCTACTATTTTTATACAGAACGAGTCAGATGTTGGCTGGGGATTATAGTGGCAATCTATTCAATCTATTCAATTTCATCTATCTAGAGGATACCAGTTTGGAGAACACTACTAACATGTTTGCAGTCTCAAAGATCCAATTCACTAGCCAAGATTACAAAAATATCTGAAATGAGAATCTCTTTATTAGGAGTCTACTGAAACAGAACTCCTTGTAGATCACTAATCTCCTGAGATTAGCGGAATTAGAACAAACCCCAAACAATTTGTGATAAACTAGCATATGAGTTGTTTTTAACCACATTTAAAGTAGTTTAAACCAGGGGTCTGCAACCTTGGCAATTTCAACCCCCAGAATTCAGCTTTGCTAGCTGAGGAATTCTGGGAGCTGAAGTCCACAAGTCTTAAAGTTGCTAAGGTTGGAGACTCCTGGTTTTAAACTACGTTTAAAGATAGAACACAAAAACAATTCTTAAGCAGTTGTGAACATTTCTTCAAATAGAAAAATGCAGTACAGGTAGTCCTCAACTTACAACCACAACCGAGGTCAACATATTTGAGGTTAAGTGAGAATTTTGTTCAGTGAGTTTTGTCTCATTTTACGACATTTCTTGCCACAGTTGTCAAATGAATCATTTTAGATGTTAAGTTAGTAACCATTGATTTTGCTTGTCAGAAGGTTGTAAAAGGGGAACACATGACCTTAGGAAACTGCAAGTGACATAAATATGAACCAAATGACCAGCATCTGAATGTAAATCACATGGCCATGGGATGCTGCAATGGTGTGAAAAATCATCAAAATAAGTCTTTTTTTTCAGTGCTGTTGAAACTTTGAATAGTCACTAAAAGAACTGTGATAAGTCAAAGATTGCTGGGAAAAACCAATACTGTAAACTAGTGTGGTGACCCAGGGCCTGGTACAAAGGCAACACAGTCAGATAATCAGTAGGAGTCCCTTTATTATCTCCAACTTTGCCCCCAATGTCCAGGTTACCTTCTGGCTGGAGAAAAACTCTCCTAGAAACAGCCTTTGATTGCAGAAAATTAAAACATGAGCAACATAAACTGTAACTTAAAGTCCAACCAAGCCAAACTGAAGTAATTAATATGGCAGGGCAGGAGCAAGAATTTCAGATTTAAAGGCATGGCAAAACTCACACGGTCAGGAAGACACTAGAAACACACATAAGCCACGACAACACAGGATAAAGTCATGTTTGCTCCCAGCAGTCTGCTGCACGCAACCTGCCTTTCTTATCAACTGTCTTCCCAGCTGTGGCTAATGAAGGGAATCAGAGCCCTTTCCTCTTTGTAAGCCACAAAACCCACATTGCTCTCTTCTCCATTCCTCCCTTCGTGCTCTTGGATGAAGAGGGGGTAGGCCTGATTCTTCCTCTGAACTCCCTCTCCCTTGTTCTATCTCTATCCTGCTCTGCCCAGCCAAACTTTGCCCTTTCCCAGCCTCGTCACAGCTAAGGGAGCCACACTCCCATTCCCTGTCAGCTGTCCGGCTTCCTCCTCGGATTCAGACTCTAGGGGCATGACAACTAAGAGCATCCAAAGTTGGAAGGAAAATTAATATAAGAAAGGAACCCTTGAGATACCATAAACCTATTCCGATGAGCCAGAGAGAAGCACATTTTTTGGAGGAAGGAGTACTATATATAAAATTTGTGCTGCACTCCCTAATATAATCTGCTGATGTCTTGAGTATGCTTTTATTTATATTTTTTTTAGAAAAATGAAACCAGAGTATGAAATGGTCCTGTGCTACATTGCTGTTTCTGGGACTGGAAGGAAGGGGGAGGGAGAGAGATGTCAACACGGAATATCCAACTCAATTCAAAGCTATAAACAAGGCAAGCGGTGTCTCCCAGATGGATGCTGTCATTGCTGTGAACAGACGTCGCTGAGAAATAAACAAGCCAGATGCCAGCTCTGGCCCTTTTCAGCCTGGAACAAACTGTACCAGTTTCAGCTCATTTGATAAATTCTGCCATGGACCACAATAGCCATTCTCATTCATTCATTTTCTCTCTCTCTCTCTCTCTCTCTCTCTCTCTCTCTCTCTCTCTCTCT
>BLBF01000065.1:8091184-8118967 GCA_015471245.1 Laticauda colubrina | reverse complement strand
CTCTCTCTCTCTCTCTCTCTCTCTCTCTCTCTCTCTCTCTCTCTCTCCCTCCCTCCCTCCCTCCCTCCCTCCCTCCCTCCCTCCCTCCCTCTCCCTCCCTCACACACACCCCAAGCATCTCATGGCCAGATATAGAAAAGCCTGCTAATCAGAAAGCCCAGGAATTCAACCAGGCAAGCTAGACATAAAGCAGATGTGATAACAAGAGATGCTATCAGGAGTTCTTATTTAGGTCTCCAGCTGGCCAAATGTGTCTGTTCCATGAGTGTTCCAAAGACTCCATTACATTCCTCTGGTATGATTCTCATTTGCTCTCAGGTATTCAGATATGTTTTGTTTAGTTGTCTCTTTGTTGGAGCTGTTAACTTCTCTCTTAAGCCTTTCCTCTCCTCTCCTCTCCTCTCCTTTCCCCTCTCTCTTCTTATCTCCAATATCTCCACTGAATTGTGGACATTATAAATCTGGCTGCATCAGGATTATTAGGAAAAGTATATCCTATATACATTTGCCAAAATAGGAATTGCAGACAGGCAGATATAATTGATAACCACACAGCAGGGCTTCCAAAGTTCTATCAATGACATAAGGATCTATGAAATTTGGGAATGTTCAAACATAACAAATAAATAATCAGTGGGGACCGGTATTCCTGCATTAAAGCAGAAGTCAGCCATTAACTACCTGGTCTTCACTCTTTGCATTGCAACAACAACTAGCTAAATAAGGAAACAAATTCTTGAATCAGTTTCTGAACTTTGGCCTTATTCATTTGAATGAATGACTCAGTCCATCCACCAGATTTCCAGTTGGATAAAAGTAGATGAAGAAAGTGGAAACTTTAAAGATAACTCCTCAGATTGTTCCATATCCCATGAATACTCAATTTTGAATTTTGCACACTTATCTTGATGCTCTAATTCTCCACCTGTCTACTGGAAGGCTTTAGAGGAAGGTCTTCCAACTCTGCTTCTCTAACAGGTCCATCAAAAATTCAGGCTTATATGTGAATATATTTCTTTACTCAAAAGAGTGGAATCCCATATGGTGAGAGATATAGGTAGATATATATAACCCTGATACTAGCTGCAGTCAAACTTCAAACTTTGACAGCCCTGATAGAGTTTAAATGGCTCATTGGGAATGGGATCAATAGTTTTGTTTATTTGTCTCTCTTTCCCATATGCAAGGTCAGTCAATACCCTGGTTCTCTGCTGCATTAAATAGCAAAAAAAATCCCCTACCCTCAAATGCATCTGCAAATACAGCATAAGTAACAAAAATCTTTCTCTGGCACCTGAGCTCCAACTGACTCTTTCTGATGTCAAGGACAAGTCAACCTGAACATAAAATAAAGGCCTAGACTAGGGGGTTAATTAAGCGGCTGGTTTGACTTGCTGTGAATCCGGGCTATGCAGTTCCTAACTTAACACTGTCAGGATGGAGGACACCATAAAAATGGAGACTCAGCACCCCTTTGCAATCCTCACATGACTCAATTCTCTTTCAAGCCAAGGTGGATTAGTTCAAATTGTATTCTCTGGTCTGTTGGAGCATAACAATGAAATAGCAACTTTCAAGAAATATATGAAACACGCTGGAAGTTAAGTAGGGTATGAATCACACATGCACCCGCTCATCATTCTAGCAAGGAAAGTTAGCTATACAGCAAGAGTACCATTAATAATGATCAATCAAAAGCCACACTATGCCATAAAAAAATCAGGTAAGTCAATAAAAATTCCACTAAAGGGGTCCAATTTAGCCTTCCCTATTGACCCAATGTATCATCTTCCAGGTATGCTGGATTATAATCTTGTCATTCTCCAACAATCCCGGGCTGAGAGAGCCTCAGGTTAAACTAGATTACCACAGTGATTAGAATGCCAGAGCTGAATTCAGACTCAAGATTACATTTAATTACAAAAGCAAAACAGAGTCTTTATGTTTGGATGCAATTGCATCTGTGGCTATCGTGACCTGCTTGTGGGCTTCTCAAAGTTACCTGTGTGTATCCAGAGAACTTTGGAGTCATTCAGAACTGCTTCTTCTTGTAGTTGTTCTCACATGTATCTTTTACTCATACCAAAATAATCATGGTGCAGTTATACTGGAGAACCTGTACATTTCTACTCAGTAAAACTTTAAAACACCACAATCAAACTACAGAAGATGCAGAAAGGAGCAGCTGGGATCATATAGCAATGACTGGCCATCAGTGGAAAATAATATTGATCTTCACAGCTTCTTATATTTGAAATTCCTGCTTCAGATCTTAAGAGTGATCTCTCTGGAATTGATGCAACAATAATCTGTATCACTGGGTTTCTTCACCTGAGATTTATTTGCTTTGTCTCTTTCTATTTTGTTGATCCATATCTTCAAATATAAAACTCACTGTCTCCCACTGGACCTAGGAGCCCTTCCTATTCTCTCTTGGCAATCCAGAGTCTGCTTACCTTCATACATCTCCAGGATGTGAACAGTATCTCCAACCTGTAAAGAGAGCTCTACATCCTGGACCGCTTTGTAATTGTAGATGGCTGAAAAACAAAAGCAACAGATGGAGAAAGACATAAACCAAAGGTGGCTAATTACAATTAAAGCCAACATCTTCAACTCCCACCCTTAAGTAACTCCTGGGTCATTGAATCCTTCTGGGTGACTCACCCAAGTCTACCATCAGTGAGGTGGGCAGGATAAACCTTCCCTTCAACTTCCTAGGTATTTAGTAGTCACATTTTGCATTCCCATTCATAATAAATGAAAGAGCACAAAAAGGGAAGGGACATGCTTTCCATTGGTCTTACCACTCATCTCATTTTCTTATTGGACTAATAGTTGCCTAGCCAGAGACCAGCTATTAATCTAGTAGTGCAGTGGTCCAAATGTAGTATTGCAGGCAAACTCTGCCCACGGCCTGGAGTTTGATCCTAATGGGGCTCAAGGTTGACTCAGCCTTCCATCCTTCTAAGATCAGTAAAATGAGGACCCAGAGTGTTGGGGCAATATGCTACTGTACTGCACTGTGGGGAGGTATATAAGTCTGAGTATTATTGCTATTACTAATCTGAATTGTCATGACACAACATTATAAATAAACAAGTAATTCAAGGCAACTATAGGCAGAAATGTAAGTCAAGAACAAGGCTTGGTTATGTATATGGTGTGCAAAGTGCTCACTTTTCACCAAAGTTTAACATAAGGTCTGTTAGACCTAGTATAGTATACTTTGCAAAGCAGATACTATTTCAAAAAGTATACTTATAACAGCTGCCTCCTTCCATTAAAAAAAACACATCAGGGGATTTTGCCCTAAGCATTAATTCACACTAGTGGATTAACTCACATTAAAACCAGTTAACAATGGTTCAAGCACAATGCATAGGGCTTGTAATCATCTCTCAGTGTAAATTGGGGGTGTCCAATTTTGGCAACTTTAAGCCTTATGAACTTCAATTCCTAGAAAGCTCCAGTCAGCATTAAATTTGCAGATTTTAAAGTTGCCAAGGTTGGACACTCCTGGTGTAGATACTTCCCAGGATTGCAAATAGCGACCAAAGGACCTACGATGTGCATCAGCTAAAGAGTTAAACTAAATATGGGAGGTATTATTTATCTCAATATGGAAGAATCAATGTGAGTGAGCAGTTAAGAACTCTTGTAGAAAAGACAAATAAAAAAATGGCACTTAGTGGACCTCTTGATAGGCAAAAGAGCCTGCAATTCCCCTCTTCTCACCAACTGTTCTATCTGCAAAGTTGCTCCATCCCATTTCTCATGTTCTCAATTCTATATGAATCAAGAAAGAATAATGCTAACTGAACTCACATGATGAATACAGTCAAAGACACTCTTGTTAAGAATGATATCTAATCAACCCTAAGACAGACATTTAATATAACTCATTTATGCTGTAGATCAGAGATCTTAGCCAATTTAAGACTTGGCAACTTTAAGATCTTGGGCACTTTAAGACTTTGGCAAGTTTAAGACTTGTGGACTTCAACTCCCAGAAGTCTTAAAGTTACCAAGATCGGAGACCCCTGCTGTAGATCAAGGGCCAAAGCTCTGCCAATCTTCTGAATGACAATTCCTGTTAGCATGGCCAATAACCTGAAAAGGTAAGAAATGTCTCCCCAAACCTGAGACATTGAATATAGAATATCAGAATTGGAAAAGACCTTGGAGGTTTTCTAGTCCAACCCCCACTCAAGCAGGAGACCATTTCCCACAGATGGCTGTCTAGTCCCTTCTTAAAAGCCTCCAGTGATGGAGCTGAAAGCAAGCTGCTCCACTGTTCCACTATTGATTGTTCTCACTGTCAGGAATTAGTGTTGATTAGTTTCCATCTGTTATTTCTTGACTTGCCTTCTGTGCTTTGGAAAATAAGTTCACCATTCAAGTATTGGAACACTGCTATCATGTATCCCCTGGTCCTTTTTTCACTAGACCAACCACACTCAATCCTGCAACCGTTCTTCATATGTTTTAGTCTCCAGGCCCTTGATCATCTTCATTGCTCTTCTCTGCACTTTTTCCAAAGTCTCAGCATCTTTTAATAGGGTGCTAACCAAAACTGGATGCAGTATTCAAGGTGTAGTCTTACTAAGACTTTGTAAAACATGTTATCTTGATTGTATCCTCTGTTAATGTTAACATGGCACTGGCTATCCAGCTTGGGAACATCTATGAAATACTTTTCCTTCTTTGTGTATGTGTGTGTGAAGACGTAAGTGTATAAGAACTTAACCAGGAAACACACTGAATTCATCCATAATTAGGTATATTACTTCCTGGGCTAATGCCAAGGCAAACAGAGTGGTCATAGTTTACCACACAGGAAATAATAAACTTGCAATGTTCCCTTTCAACTCTAGTGACTATAAATAATACTGCAATAAATGGCAACTTGAAGGTTTACTGGATATTTTGAGAACAGGGTGCTAGATGAATAGACATCTATTTTAAGTCTTCTTTTCCTTTGCTGCTCCTTCTCCTGAAACCCCAGCTTTCAAACAAAGGGTTTTCTAGCTCTCTTCTTTAATCCTTAAAGTTGGGATTAATATTGTCAGTGTGAAAAGAACCATGCAGGTGGTATTTTTCTTATCAATCATCAGCTGAGCATATGCTGGGGCAGATTCACATGAGAATGCAAACACAGGGGTTCAATAATAACCATGTGAGGAGGGGAGAGAGTTTAAAAATGTCAGCTGTGCCAATAGATATAGCTCCCCCACACATTTCAAGGAAACTCCTTATCAAGGGAAATGTCTGTTGAAACATTAAACAATTGCATTTTGCAAAGAGACACAAAGTTATGTCCCTTGGAACCAGCAGAATAACAGAGTTGGAAGGGAGCCATGGTGGCACAGTGGTTAGAATGCAGTACTGCGGGAAGTTCAAATCTCACCAGGCTCCAAGTTGACTCAGCCTTCCATCCTTGTGAGGTGGGTAAAACAAGGACCCAGATTGTTGGGGGCAATAGGCTAACTCTAAACTGCTTAGAGAGGGCTGTAAAGCACTGTGAAGCGGTATATAAATCTAAGTGCTATTGCTGTCTCGGAGGTCTTCTCCGAACTCCTGCTCATGCTGGAAACTTGTATCATTTTAGACAAACAGCTGTCCAATCTCTTCTTAAAAACCTCCAGAGTTGGAGGCAAGTCATTTCACTGATTAATTGTTCCACAGCCTTGTAGAAATCACTCCCCAAAGGTTTCTAAAACATCTAAACTGTAGTTTCATTCTGTTTCACTCAACCTCAGTAACTATGGGGATTATGAACAGGCGAGTAGCCTGTTTGTTTCTTTGTCCTCCAGCTGGACATGGAGATTGAAGAAGGCTAGGTTAAATTAGTCTGAAAGGAAATGCTTAGAACTAGGATTCCCTGCTTCTTTGCTTCCCAGACAAACTAGAACTGGTAAAATAAGAACAAGCTTTGTTTCTGATTAGTGGTTGATTAGAATCACTACAAATCTCATTTGCTTTATTGTTAGTTTTAGAAGTTTGCTATTCAAATTAGGTGTTTCTTTTTATCATTTAAAAATAACTATTTGCATTCCTAATGTTGAATAATAAAGCCTTTATGTACAACAACCTAATCCTATAACTGGTTAATGAAATGTCTTAAGAGTCATTTTCTTAAAAAAAAACCCACAAATCTATAGGCTTTGTGTTTGTGAGTTTTATAGGCACTTGTGAGTTTGTGTTGGTTTGAAAAATGACTGTCTCTGTTTGGCGAAACTTTCAGTAAGAGGGTTTTTTGTTTGTTTCAGAAGATATTCTTCCCTGTTCTCAATGCTTAATTTGAGAAAAAGAAAGCCAACAGATTTTTGATACTTGCTTTCACTTTATTTGGAATTATGGGAACATAATTTGTTTCTGGCAAAATCCTATTATTCTGTCCTACCTTATATCCCAAATACAACAAATACGGACTTACTAGTTTAAACACAATACTATCTTGCACTTCACTTTTCCCAGTCAATTCCTCAATTGTTTATTTGCACTGGCTGGTAGGGACAAGCAAGCAAAAGTGTTTAGCCAACATATACTTGCATGATGGGGAATAGGTTGACCATCTCTTCTTCTGTCACAAAAAACAGGGGGTCAAGCTATTCTCCAAAGCACCTGAAGGCAGAACAGGAAGCAATGGATGGAAACTAATCAAGGAAAGAACCAACCTAGAACTAAAGAGACATTTCCTGACAGAACAATTAATCAGTGGAACAACTTTCTCCACCACTGGAGGTTTTTAAGAAAATATTTGACAACGATTTGTCTGAAATGTTATAGGGTTTCCTGATTGAGCAGGAGGATATGTTCCAATATCACTTCAGGGATTGATATTTCTACAACTGGACATATAGACAAATTGGCATTTATACCAATTAAGCATACAATTTGTTGTTCAATATGGTGACAAGAGTATTCTTGTTCATCCTTCTTAATAAAAGCTGTCTTTTCTTTTTCTAGAGTCACAGCTTTAAAATAATCCTGTTGATATACAAGAAAGGGTAGAGGTAGTGATTCACTGAGGCATATCCAAGCAGAAAAACTTGCCTGGGAACACACAAAGCTTTAATCAAAGTACAGTTCTACTAACTAAACTAACAAGAAAAGTTAATTTGAAAGTCAATTTGATTACAAAGAGGTTTAAGTTTGGCAAAGTGAAAACCTATCATCCAGGTTTTGGGCACCAGGAAACAATTCTGTGGAGAAGGGTTTTTCTGCGGAAAAGAAAGGACATGATTTCACATGTCAACTGCACTCTGCAGATTGGCCATAGCTTGTTTGCATGGCTCAGTTTCTGGCATGCCATAGACCGGTGCCAAACCATGGACCAGGAGTTTGCGACCCCTGAAACAGAAGACACACTAGATAGCAAGCCAAATTCAATTAGAAGGAAAACAAGTATATTTATTCTATTTTCTTAATTCAGTTATGATGCCATTGGATGAACCCCTTCAGACGAATGTTGTTTTCTCCACCTACCTACAGAATTGTTAAGAAGATAACATTGATTCCAGGTTTTGTAGGAAAGCATGGATATGATATCATAGAAAAGTGCTGACAATAAAACACAGGAGGAAATCGAACTGTTAGATGCATCATCTTGTGCAAGGGTCTTCAAACTTAGCAAATTTAAGACTTGTGGACTTCAACTCCCAGAATTCCTGAGCTAACATGACTGGAGGGGGAATTCTGGGAGTTGAAATCCACAAGTCTTAAAGCTGTCAAGTTTGAAGCCCCCTAATCTAATGGAAGAGATTTGAACAATATAATATGGTGTTGACCTCACAAGGAATTTATATACCTCCTGAATTTGGCAGAGGGATGAGACTTTTCTTTCATTGGTATCTGAAACCTTTCCAAATTTATGAAGTTCTTCATGAAAGTGAAACTGACAGACTCATTCATGGCTGTGACCTGGCTTGGAAGGGAAGGTTAAAGGGACAACAACTGGCCAAAATTCAATGGCCATTGAATGACAGATTGGAGAATTTTGCCAGGAACTTCCTGGTTCATATCTAAGCTACTGTGTTTTTCTTGAAAATATTTTACACTTGTCTTAGATTATAACTAGTTTAATATTTAATTTGGGCAGGGCAAGAGATTCAAAACCTGCATTATACCCTAGATTCAGCATGCCTGGATTCCATTAACTGACAAACTTTTAAAATGATATTTAAATATTATACTTATTATGTTTGCAACAACAAAAGAATATGACAATCCATGAGTGGGCAGGTCAAAGGAAGAAAAAATCTGCAGTGGTCTAGCAATAAAACTTCAACACCTGCAGCAAACTCTGAAGTGATGTGAGATAAAAATAGTCAAGGTACAAGTCTTCAGGGCATAGGCATATTTCTTACTGGGACCAAACCAATAGGACTAGTTCCTTTTAGCTTGGTACAATTTTACAATTTGCAACAAATTATCTGCAGCTAAACTAGCTTCAAATCTATACCTTCAACTTTGGAAGCTCTGCCCCTTTATGTTCTCTTAAGGTACCCTTTCATGGATTGGAATTGGAACAAGCAAATCAACTCTTATCTGGAGAGGACTTGATAAGAGACACCAGTGGGAAGTCAGCATCTAATCATCATCTACAATATTTTGCTTGTAACATTTCTGAGTTTTGATCATAAAAACAAATAACATTATGAAGGTAGTCATCAATGTGTAATCATAACTGAGCCTGGTTATTGCAGTCGTAAACTGAGGCATCACATGACCAGACCTGATTTTACAACTTTTTTTGCAGTGGATATTCACCAAATTCATTTTTCCCCAATGGGCATTTTTTGCTGAAAACTAGAAGTAAATTGCAAATGGTTTTCCCAGTTGCAATGTAGGGCTGTGAAAGTTGGACCATAAGAAAGGCTGCACGCAAAAGAATGGAGGCCTTTGAACCCTGGTGCTGGAGGAGACTCCTGCAAGACTATCCAACCGGTCAGTCCTAGAGAAGATCAACCCTGACTGCTCTTTAGAAGGCCAGATCCTGAAGAGGAAACTCAAAAGATTTTGGCCACCTGATGAGAAGGAAGGACTCACTGGAGAAGAGCCTAATGCTGGGAAAGATTGAGGGCAAAAGAAGAAGAAGGGGACAGCAGAGAAGGAGGTGACTGGATGGAGTCACTGAAGCAGTCGGCGTGAGCTTAAATGGACTCTGGGGGATGGTAAAGGACAGGAAGGCCTGGAGGAACATTGTCCATGGGTCAGACACAATTTCACAACTAACAACAACAAAGAAGTAAATACCAGCAACTGGTAAAAAAAGATCACAAATCATGGTCATGTGGCTTTAGGACAGTGACAATGGCCATAAAGGTAAGCCAGCTGCCAAGCACTCAAAATGCAGTTGAGTGATAGTGAGAGGTTACAGCCATTGAAACTCTGATAATGGATTGTAAATAACTGGGGAGATCTGTTGTAACTTCAAAAGGTCATTAAGTGACTGATCTTAAGTACAGGACTAGGATCAGTCACTAAAAGCTAGTCTTTTACAGGTAGCAAAATACATATACCAAGGTACATAAAAGATCAGCAATGAGATTAGGTCATTGAAAAATTGAGTTCTAATAGAGTTTAGGCATGTTGGGGGGGGGGGCTTTTTAGATTTGGAGTTTGAGTAAAATATTTTAGGTGTATTAAAGGTGTTAATGGGAAAAGAGCAGGGCAAACCAGGAGGCAAGAGTTAAGCATATCATAAGTTAGAATTGTTGCATTCATACACAAGTGCTCCAAGTCTCCCTTTTTTAGTGTAATCCTTTAATTTTGGAGTAGAGTTGTGATGACTGGATGGAGCTCAGAATTTACTGACCAGATGCCCTTCCTGACACCATGTGGAAGTCTAATGGTTACCCCTCCTAAATTCCGTTGGCCCTTATCTGATGCCAATTTACTACTAGACTTCCATTGATCAGATTCTTGTGTAGAGACTTGAATAAATCGCCTATGCTGCAATCTAATTGGTGATCCTGATTCTGTGTGCCTGATATTGATCCATTTAACTCTGCCTCGCTCCCCAACTTCTGTCTGCTGTTCTACAATTCACCTGTTTCATGGCTTGTTTCTTACACACTAGCTAAACATCTTACTATTGAAAACCATCAATCTGCTGCTGAATTTCAGGAGCCCAAACAAGCAAGCAGGAGAGAGTAAACATGGTTCATCACAGCCTCCTGTTGTCATCTACTAATATCGGATGGACTTCAGGTTTTCTGAATACCACAGAGGCAAAATAATGTTTTGGAAAATGTAATATGCCTCTGTTAAATGTTTGGAAAAAATGCTCCAATAAGAAATGCAACTGAACCATAGAAGCAATTAGCCAGAGAAGTTCCAGATTCATTCAAGCACAATCTAGACAGGCATCTGTCAAGAATGATTTAATTTGAATTCCTGCAATGGGAAAGAGGTGGCCCCTTTCATGAGTGAAAACCTTCAGCTGAATGCCCAACGGAAAACAAAACATAATTGCATATGATTTTATTGATTGCATTCCTTCTTTGACTCTCCTTATCTTCTCTTCCTTGAAAACTTTGTTTCCCCCACTATCAAAAGCTACTCATTTACAACAATGTTTTTTAATCTCAACACCTTTAAGTTGTATGGACTTCAATTCCCCAGGAACACTGGGGAGTTGAGTAAGTCCAAATACCCCAAAGATGCCGAATTTGAAAAACACTGATTTACAACATTTTGTGGGGAAGTGCTTAGCAGTCTAATTTTTAGGTGGGAAAAATCACATTAAGATTATCTGTTCTTTGTTGTTGTTTTCTACGCTTGTTACTGTTTTTACTCTTTTATTACTCTTGTGAGCTGCCTGGGGTTGGGTCACATAAACTGGGCGGCTGTTCAAATCTTTTAATTGAATAAATAAGCAAACAATTCCGTGGCCATTTCCACATACCTACAACAGCTTGCAGCAACAGCCTTCATGATTGTGTCATTCCTTCTCAGATAGTGGTAAGCTATCTGCAGCTGTCTTCCTCAGTGCCAATATTACAGGCCAGATCTTTGAAATTTGGCACAAGAACCCTGATTTGGGTTGTATCTTCAATTGCTGATAGTGGTACCCTCCCAAAAGGACTTCAAGGGCTCAGTGTAACTCTTGTGATTAGAACTGTCCTTTTTCAGTTTTTCCAACAAAATCTGCCACCCTTTTATGTATGGTTTACCTCAAGCCCTCCAGATGTTTTAGCTATGAAAACTGTCAGTCCAATCCATCAGTCTACTGGGTTTCTCCTTTTATTGTTCCAATTTTTCTGAAGCCTACAGCAGTTAAATGGCAATGATGGGATGGGAAATTTCTACATTACTCCTGACAGGCTTTTCAGACAGACCAGACAGGAAACATAACCTGATTTGCTAATTTTACTTTATTGTAAAGCTACATTTATAGAATATTGCAAGTCTGAATGAAAGTATAAATCTCCTACTGCCTCCTTTACAGCATGAGAAGCTAGGAAGGGTCCTTTCCGAGCCTCATTCTCCTCTGTGGGCTGTACACTCTCTTATCTGCCTAGTCAGCACCTCTTTGTCCCATCTCTCAAAATTTTTCTCACATACCTAGAATAAATCTACATTAATGATATCATATTCCCAGTTTTTGTCCTTTAAAATAAGGGTCAGAATGAATGTATTCAGTCCTGAATGCATTATTTTGCCTTTAAAAGATTCCCTTAAAATAAAAAAAAATACAAACCCCCAGAAATCTCACATTCAGACCAACAGCACTCTGCTATTGTCTGCCTCCCCTGTTGCTCTTGCAGAGAGAATAAATAAATAAAATGTAAAAACTGCACATGGATGTTCTACAGCTACAAAAAAGTACCCAGCCAGTTCTGATGGAAAATAACAGGCCAACAATCCAATCACTGTTTTATATAACATATATACCCTACAGGGAAATTACGCACCTATATAGTAAAATATGTACTGGCATACATGGTTTTTTCACATTTACATACATTATTTCTTGACGCATGCCCAGTAAAAAACTGTTCTGTTCTGAACATAAGATTCCCCTCCCCATCATAGATACGCCTTTACATCTTTTTAAAAATGTGTTTTTAGGTTTAGAAAAATATGTTCCTTTTTCCTCTTTTTTCTTTTATGTAAGCAGCAAGTAGTGTGGTCAACTCCAATTAGAAGCTGAATGACCTCTATCCCTAAGGGTTGGTAGAACCCAAAGGATTTTAAAGATGTTTGCATGCATTCAATCTGTGGGATCCCTTTGACTAAAATAATAAACTTAGAAATTTGGCTTAGAAATCTCTCTCCCTCCTCCTCCTCCTCCTCCTCCTCCTCCTCCTCCCCTTGCAGTCTTCGAGCCCTTTCTGAGCAACCCACTCTGCCGCTCTAGTGGCATTCTGACTTAGGCCAGTAACCTGATAGAAGGCCCTCCCTTAGTTTCTGTGTAGGACAAAGAGTTTTATTGATTGCCTTTGAACCAAACAGCTCGAGCCTTATTACATGTTTTTCAGGCAAGAAGAGGAAAGGAAAGGGAAAAAAAACAGAAAAAAAGAAAAGAAAATCACAAAGGATTGTATGCAATTTAAAAGTGGTATTTAAGCTGCTTTTGGAAGAAAGAGCTGCTGTGCGGCCTATTTGCCAAGCTTGGAGCAAAACAAGAGGGACTTTAAGCCCATGTCACACTGAACCAACCGATGCAAAGAGGATGTAAAACGGACAAAAAAGCTTGCCATCTGTTGGAAAAAACGATGCATCCATTGTACTCACTGCATACGTGTTTCATACGCTCTATCCGTAAAACATCTGTCTACTGCTATTTCATCCGCTCAAAAAGTTTTGAGCTGCACAAAACTTTTTGAGCAGATGAACTTTCCGCCGCATACGATCTACATCCGCAACACATATGGGCAACAAACGTTCTACGTCCGTTGTCATCCGTTACACATCCGCTGTATCCTCTCGGCATCCTCTGGCCATCCGCACAACTCACATCCGCTGCAGCAGAAAGCGGAAAGAGGGAGGAAGTGAAAGGTACGCGGAACGTCCACACAGCGTTAGTAGCACGGACATAGAAAGGATGTAAGCGGATGCATCACGTATATAAAGCATTAAAACAAAATGTTCGTATATAGGACATATCTCGGATATTTAGGATGTCTGGAGGATGTCAAGAGTATGTGGAAGGACACCAAGCAGAAAACCGACATTTCCTACAAAAAAGGGGAGGATCTCCTGGATCTCACTATCAGTCCAGCAGCCGTGGTGTGCAGACCCCTTCAGCCTTGCTCTTGCTCTTCCACATCATCCACTGATCTCCACCATAGATCATCACACACTCATTTTGGTAGCCACCATCATTCAACACCAGAACCAAGCCCTCTTCAGACTGTTTCACCTTTTCTATGCAAGGAGAAGGAGATGTCCAAGAGCTGTCTGAGTCCGAAGATGGATCGGGAGAAGAGTGGAGTTTGGACTCTATGACAAGCTGATGGTGGAGCTGAGGAATGAAGACCCTCATGCATTCTATCACTTCATGAGGATGCCACCAGTCATGTTTGACAAAGTTGTGGAGCATCTGAGACCCAGGTTGACCAAGCAGAGCACCAACTTCCATCCCAGCCTGGACCCTGGACTGAAGGTGGCACTGACTCTGCGCCACCTGGCCTCTGGGACCAGATACAGAAACATGCAGTATGCCTGGAGGGTGCCACACAACACCATCAGCATTGTGGTCAGAGAAGTGGTGCAGGCCATCATCGAAGAATACATGGAGGAGCTCCTCCAGTGTCCCACCACTGAACAAGGCTGGAGGAAAGTTGCAGAGCAGTGGTATCAGAGGTGGAACTTTCCCCACACCGTTGGAGCCATAGATGGGAAGCACGTGGCCTGCAAAGCTCCAGCCAACTCAGAGTCCAATTATTTCAACTACAAGGGCTTCTTCAGCATCGTCCTCTTTGCCATGGTTGATGCTGACTACAAGTTCATGTACATCGATGCTTCAGGCAACGGGTCAGCTTAAGATGCCCAGATATAAAACGCCAGTGACCTCAAGCAGAGGCTGGAACGCAACCTCATCATGGGTTTTCCAGATCCAGACCCCCTACCCAATGACACACAAGATGTGTCCTACTTCATCGTGGGTGATGACGCCTTCTCCCTTAGAACCTACCTCATGAAGCCCTACACTTTCAGATACCTCACCCGTGAAGAGAGGATTTTCAACTACAGGCTGTCCAGGGCAAGACAGGTGGTGGAGAATGCCTTTGGCATCCTGGCCAACAGGTTCCAGGTACTTCTCACCACCATGCAGCATTGCCCACAGACCATGAGGAGCATCGTGGAAGCTTGCTGCATCCTGCACAATCTCATGCGCACCCGCTACCCAATGTTGCAGAACAGGCTTGTGGACTGTCAACAAGGGAATGGGGACATGGAGCCTGGCGAATGGAGGCAAGGACGAAACCTGATAGACACTGTGGATGTGCAAGGCTCCAACAGAGCTTCACGTGGAGGGAAGAAGCAGCGCATCCTCCTGGAACACTGGTGCAACTCCTCAGCTGGAGCAGTGGAGTGGCAAGACAGGATGGTAGATGCTTAATGGATGCTTCCTTCAGCCTGTCTCATCACACGGATGAGATTGGGCCATGTATGTTGAGTGTCCTTACAATGAATAGGGCATTAATAAAGAGTTTTGTTTATGTTGAAATGTGTTGATCAATGATTAAATTGTTATTGATAATAAAGGGCCATATGTGTGGCAGTTGGGAGGGTGGACCATACAGTCCCACTATGCTTGCACTGGAGGTTTATCTATCCCACAACTATCCTTATCCCACAGCTATCATTACCCATCCCACAGCTATCCATTCCACAGCTATCCTTATCCTTCCCACAAGCATGCAAAGGCTAAACCCTTTTTTCAAAGTTTTCTCCAACACTTTATTCAGTAAAAAAAATGAACCAAGTGTGTGAAGCAAAGATAACCTTTATTAATAACAAACTGTATGACTTTATAAAAAAGCAAAATGCCCCAAGTAAAGTGTCTTTAAGCAAAGATAAGGCGAACAGGTAACAACTCAGTTTCTGGCACTCTTTTCAGTCACTCTGAGGTGTGCCCATGGTCTGAGATGTAAAAGGGCCAGGGACTGTGGAGATGGCTGTTGCTGGAGTGCTAGTCTGAGGCGCCATTGGGGTGCCTGGCCCCGAGAGTACAACAGGAGATGGTGTGTGCAGGAAGCTCTCAGAGAGCTGACTCGTTCCTGTGAGGTTGAGAGGCCCTTCCTCAAGGACCTGGGACGTGAGGCCCAAGACTGATGTCAGAAGTTCTGAGGAAGGGCTTGGCTGTGGGGTGGAGGAAGGAGGAGTGTAGTGGGCCTGTCTGGTCTGCAGCTGGGTCAGGTGAGGCGTCTGTGGCATCTGTGGCATCCGAGGAACCTGGGTCTGGATTGGGAAGGGCTGCCTCTGTTTTGGGAAGTCCTGGTAGTGGTAGCCTAGGTAGGCGAGGGGCTGCTGAAATCCGTGGAAGGGCTGTGACATCGCCTGTGGTGGAGGAGCAGACCTGGAGTGGGTAGCAGCAGGTTCAGCTAGGCCTGGAGGGTGGTGCAGAAGACCTGTGATCCTCTCCTTCATCGCCTGGTACTGGGCCTCAGGCATGCCCATGAGGGTCTGGCTCACGTAGGTGATGAAGGGCTTGCGGTTGGAGGATGGTATGTCAAAGTGGACCAGCTGGGAGAGGAGACCTGTGCTGGCTTTGATTGTGTCCCTGATCTCCAAGTGGACAGTGTGGCTCTGTCCCTCCAGTCTGCCTCTCTGCCTGCTTTCTGTGGAGGTGGAGCTTGGGGTGGGGGTGGGTTGGTCTCTGGTGGCTGCTTCTTCTTGCTCCATCTGAGACAGGGGATCCTCCACATCCTCTGGCACGGGGAGTGCAGCTGTGAGGGGGGGGTCTCTGTCGTGGGGCCCTCCAAAGATACCTGCCTGGACACTGTAGCTATCTCCTGGCTGGAAGAGGAGTGGCTTTCTGTGGGCTGTCTGAGGGAGAAACTACAAAACTATGTGGTCAGGCTTAGTTTTTGGGGAGGAAAATAAGGGGAAAAATTCTGCCTCTGTCTACAGCATCCATCACTATTTCTGGCTAGTGTCCTGTCAGTGTGAAAGAATTGAGGGCTGTTTGGAAACTGAAAGTGTATTTGCTATGTGAACAAGGAGACAGCAAGGAGCCTGGGCATGGCTTCGCTCAACTGTTCTGTACTGAAGGTGGTTCCTGCTGTGAAACTGAAACTCCTCTCCTCTGCTTGTATTTTGCATTTGGAACAGATTTATTTTCAGTGGGAAGGGGGAGTAGAACTCTTTAGCATCACAGTGTGTTAATGATAATATACAAAATACTGATGGTCTGGTGGTCATTTTGAAAAATCCTTTCTTAGTGAGCACCTAGAAGCCAAGAAGAACATACGTGCCAAATTTCAAGTTTGTAGGTTTTACAGTTCTGGAGATTTTGTGATGATGCGTGAGTGGTATTTCACTTTTATATATAGAGATTGTTGATCAATCACCCAGTCTACACTTGGCATTAATGTGTAAACTTTAATAAGTCTTCGGAACAATTTCAGAAAGCTTACAGACTTTTAAGTTGCACACATATTTTGGGTGTTTTCTGATATATACTGCAGATCAATTATCAACTTCTCACTGAGAAAAAGACAACTATGACTTAATTCTAGCAGACAAAAGTTATACCAGCATAAACATAAACTTCTAAACTGAAGAAAAGACAGGTTCCTAGCTCACACATGTATTTTTATGATGACAGTGCCAGTAAAACTAGCCATGAGGATGGCAAAGTATGAAATCTTGTGAAGATGCAAAGAAAAAACAAAGGAAGAAAACAGCATATTTTAGGCAGCACTGAAATTTCCCAGACAAAAAAGCCTCTTATTTGCTACATTCCTCCCTTTGCTCAAAGTTATGCCAAGCATAGGAAAAAAAAAATCAAGCTGAAAAGGGAATTCATTGTCAAGGAGAAAAAGCTAACCACAAAAAGAAGCAGACAATGAAGATTGTTAACTGGGAGTCGGGGTGATGGATACGACAAAGTGTTCGACTTAAATTGAGGAAATTAGTTTGCAAGGCTTCAGTTAACCATGAAATACGCTCCAGAAAATCATCAGCCTCCATGAGGAGGAAACCTTAATATATATGGGATATATAATATATCATTATAAGTATTTGTATAATCATTGAAAGGTCTTACGACAAATTATGAAGAAACTTCAGAAGTGGTGCATGTTAAATATCAATGAGTGTATCCAAAAAGTAATTAAGGGTCAGTTAAACTTGTGCTCTAATTAATCCAAATACAAATTTGGAAGGAAAAAAAAAAAAACTGAAACGTGCCAAATTAAAATTAAGTTGTGTGCTACTTAAAGGAGAAGCAGATAACTAGGAGGAACATCTTGAAGGGAAGGAGATGAGGTCAGGATCAGACACAAAGTATCCTTTCATAAACCAAATAGCCCAAAGCAAATGAATGCGATGCCTGATTAGCCTTCTGAGAGGTCCACCAATTTTGGCTCACCTTCTAAACAACCAAAAATGTGTCGTTGCCAGGATTTGCACCATCCAAGAAATGAAGGGTACCTTCAAACTTTGCCTAAATCACTTCAAACCCTGGACTACAGTAACTGTCGTGCCCAATCAACACACCCAATTGTCAGAGATGATGAGTTCTACTACAATTGTCCTGAACAGCTCATTTCCTTGGTTTTGCATATGTACTTCATTTATTTTCTAAATTACTTTCCGAATGCATAGATCGGTGTTTAAACTTGCTTACAAGTTTATGCTTACAAGCTGGTTTCCTGTCTATTTTCCTTCAGAAAAAATACAGATCTCTGCTCTTCATATATATGGTTTTTAAGATATCACCACCTCTGTTTTTATGCTATACCCTTACATCTTATGGATGAGAAGCATATCACATGCACACAAACTGTAAACGGACGAAGGCTGTACAGCCAACAATCTGGAATTAAAGAGGCCAAGAAGGGGCGTGCATAAGCGCACAATCGTGCCTATCATCCCCGTCCTATTGTCCCCAATGACTTGTACACATTTCCTGTATTTAGACTTATGTTTATTATCTTGTAAGCTACTGACAAAAAATAAATAAAAAATAAATAAAGTCACCAAGAAGCTACCACCAAAGCAATGCTACCCACAGTGGCTTTAGCAACATATGTTGAGAAAGATGACTTCATCAGCAGCCCAAGATCTACAAATAACTGAGATGCAGTGAAAACACATACATCCAGAAGAAGGTGGACAGGTACTAAAATCACATTGTTAAAAATTATCTAGAATTGGCAATTTCTAGCAAAACTACTGCGCCACCATGACTATATTTCTGAGTTTTATATTGCTTCTTGTTATTCAGAGTCTTTATCTACCTTGTCGTACTTCAAAGAGACAGTCAAAGAGCAACAAGGATACAATAGTAATTTCTCACACAAATTCTTCATTTCCCACAATCTGCCAGTAGAAAAACAAAATGTAAGGGGGGGGGAGAAACTGTCCCCCAAACAAAACATATAATTCTCGGACTTGAAATCCATGAATCTTAAAATTGCCAAGGTTGAGAAATACTGTACTGAAAAAGTTTTGTTTTGTCTAGGTAGGAAGGCAGTAGGCTGTTTAATTCCCTTGACCCAGAAATCCAGCTGCTTTGGAGTCATCTGTATGTAACCCAGTTATCCCTAATTGAATACTCTGGAGATCACTGGATTTCAGCTTCCAGATCTCTAAATCAAGATAATTTTGTTGTTCAACATCTGGGTTTCAGATAACCCCACTGCTTCCCTCCAGGTTACTCTTTTCCCAAAAACTTGCTGAGCTAAAAAAGAGAGACAAAACAGAAGGACGGGGAAATTAATTAATCTGCAGCAAAATGAAACTGTTCGGATATGCAACAGATTTCTTACTATTTACACATTACTCACATTATAATAATAAGCACCATTAGCTGTGACTATTTTACTTCCCGTCTTCAAGAGTTTGTTAAAAAAAAGAGAGAGAGAGATAGTTCTGCAAACCCTGGAGTTCCCCTCTCTGCAGATAGTGTGGTACTGTTTCAGAAGCAAGAGGCTTTAAAAATTAAGCACCGAAAGCCAAACAATCAAATGAAGCATATGTGCCATAGCAAAAGCCCTGGGTAGCTTAACTTGGCAGAGAAGGATCATCCCAATGGGATCTTCTCCAAGGTAAATCCAGGTGTTTATTGATCTAGTTGATTGCCCCACCCAGAATATGCATTACTCTACAGGGATTCACTTAAAAAAAAAAAAAGTGGTGTTGGATGACATCAATATGTTAACAACAACAACAAGAAATCAAATCTCTGGATGAAATCATTCAACCCTGCCCATTAGATGTTAAGCAGTTTGGGAGATAACAAAACACCCTGTGGAACCACAATTTAACTGCCTGCCAGAGGGAAGGCAACCATGCCCTATCATTAACTTCTTCAATTCGACATCTAAATAAGATTGAGAGATTCAAAAGAGAGTGAGATAGAATGAAGAATGAAGCCAGATGAAGAGAATGATGTTTATCTTCACAAACTGTCCTTTGGCGCCTTTTACTTCACATGGCAACCAAAACCTTCCCACTTCTAAGGCATAAGGTGAAAGGAACTTTAAAAACCACAATGTGTTGGACTTGGGATCAACTCTGAATTGCTAGGCCATTTTAAAAAAAATAAAGTGCATGTTAAACAGCCAGTTTGGTCTAATGGTTAAGGCTGGAAACCAGGAGTCTTGTGAGTTCTAGTCCCATTTTAGGCATGAAAACCAACTGGGAGACTTTGGGCCAGTCACTTTCTCTCAGCCCAACTCACCTCGCAAGGATGTTGTTGTGGGGAAAATAGGAAAAGGAAGGAGCATGAGGTATGTTCACTGCCTCAAGTCAGCCTTCCATCCTTCCAAGGTCAGTAAAATGAGGACCCAGATTGTTGGGAGCAATATGCTGATATTGTAAACTGCTCAGAGAGTGCTATAAAGCACTATAGAGTGGTAAAGGTAAAGGTTCCCCTCGCACATATGTGCTTGTTGTTTCCAGCTCTAGGGGGTGGTGCTCATCTCCGTTACAAAGCCAATAAGCCAGCGCTGTCTGAAGACGTCTTTGTGGTCATGTGGCTGGCATGACTAAATGCCGAAGGCGCACAGAACGCTGTTCCCTTCCCATCAAAGTGGTCCTTATTTTTCTACTTGCGTTTTTTACATGCTTTTAAACTGCTAGGTTGGCAGAAGCTGAGACAAGCAACGGGAGCTCACTCCATTACGCGGCGCTAGGAAACTACTGACCTTTCTGATCAACAAGTTCAGCATCTTAGCCACTGAGCCACCGCATCCCTCTCATAGAGTAGTATATAAGTCTAAATGCTATTGGTATTATTTATAACAAACAATAAAGGGCAGATTAAAAATCTAAATGAATTAAATAAATGAGGTAGATGAAAAAGCTGTCCTAGGTAGAATATTGAATGTTTGGAAGAGAAGAAAAAAGTTTGCTGCAGGCCATGAAAAAAAGGTACAGAGCAAAGCTATGGTTGAATCTGCTTCCATAGTGGGAACCTCCCAGATAATTATACCATACAGCCAGGGTCCAATTTGGTTGTAGCTGTACTCTGCTATTTGCCTTACATAAGGGTATCTTCACTCTTTTTCCATCCACTTACCAAGCAAGTACTCACTGATTTAAGATAAGAAGACTCCCAAGCTGATTACATAGGCAACATTCTTTTCTACTTTATGCCTTGGTTTTAAGTGATACCATCAAGGTCAGATTTGTGGTTGTGGATGTGTGGCAAGGGGAGAGGGAGGAGAAGAGGTTAGTCCCCCACTCCAATCAGCAGAAAGAGCTACAGTAGGAGGTTCCAAAAGAAAAGGAGGAGGACTAGGGGTGATATGACAGCAGTGTTCCAATATCTCAGGGGCTGCCACAAAGAAAAGGGGGTCAACCTATTCTGCAGAGCACCTGAAGGAAGAACAAGAAGCTACAATGGAAATTGGAAATAAGGAGAAATTTCCTGACAGTTAGATCAATCACTCAGCAGAACAGCTTGCCTTCAGAAGTTGTAGGTGCTCCACCACTGGAGATTTTAAAGACGAGATTGGACATCCATTTGTCTGAACTAGACTACTATAGAAAACCACCAAGGTCACTTCCAACTATATTCTTTAGTGTAATAGTAGACTTTCTGTTTACATGTCAAAGAACAAGAGTTCATCATCTGCTACTCCATGCACTACTTTTAAGACAATCACTTAACAACCACCAATGCAGCAGAAGACAACATGTGGTTTGGGGAACCCATGAAAGCTCAAACACAACTTAAGGATCTGTCTTCCTGTTATGTGTGGCCAGCTAAGGCAATGGCTTTGTTCTACCTCATAAATTTAGAGCCATTGCAAATTGCATCAATTAACATATCACAGCATAACTTCTTGAATACATGGAGAGCATTTGCTTTTTCGTTCTTGCTCTAAAAATAAGAGGTTGCTGTTTCAAACAAGTGTCTCAGCAGTGGCGGTTTCAAATGGGATCCTCAACTTATAAACTAGCTACTATAAATTGCTCCATTACCTCCAGAATATGCACAAATTATGCTCTTAAAGGAAATTACCCCCAGTTTAAGAACCACCAAGCTAAAACATACTCTTAAGATAAAGGAGCTGTTTTTCATGGACCAAAATAACAATTTTTTTTCCAAGTCAAGAGTTGTGAATGATAATATTAGAAGTATGAGCCATGGTGGCATAGAGTACAGCACTGCAAGCTCCTTCTGCTGACTGCCAGCTACCTGCAATTTGGCAGTTTGAATCTCACCAGGCTCAAGGCTGGACTCAGCCTTCCTTCCTTCCGAGGCTAGTAAAATGAGGAGCCAGATTATTGGAGGCAAGAGGCTGACTCTGTAAACTGCTTAGAGAGGGCTGTAAAGCACAGCAAAGCGGTATATAAGTCTAAGTGTTATTGCTATGAATGACTGCCAGGAAGATGTAGTCTTATTATTTCAGAATTTCAAGGGTGGGAATTATATTGAGATGTCTCTGAGCAGCAAACCATTTCTATATTTTTTTTACTCTTGCTGTAGTTGAAGAGTAAAAAATATATAGAAATAGTTTGCTGCCCAGAGATATCTCAATATAATCCCCACCCTTGAAATTTTGAAATAATAAGGCTACACCTTCCTGGAAGTCATTAATAGCAATAGCACTTAGACTTATTGAAGAGTCTATTGTAGATTATAGAGTTAAAGGCAGACTTCCAATTAAATACTTTTCTTTTGTTTCTTTCTGACAGAATCTAGTGACAAAGTTACTTCAATGGATCCATCTCCACCCAGAAAACATTTTTTTTTAAGTAAACAAAATAAGCAAATTACAAAGATGGGGAAAATCATGTCTTACAATCGGAGGTGACATAACTATGAAATACTATAAAAAGCTTCATTACTAGCCATTTGTAAAATGTTGGGACCCTATTGGAGTTCCATGAATCAGTTTGGGAAGATATATATCCAGAAGCTGCTGAACTAAGCCCAGAAGGGCCTGATAAGAATGTCCTGGGAGAAATGAAGCAGTGCCCCAGAATTCTACTTTTTAAAACTCATTCACTGTATACAGCAGGTCTTGATTTCTTTCTATAACTAATAGATGGTTTTATAATGCAAGTAGTCCTTGACTTACAACAGTTCATTTAGTGACCGTTCAAAATTACAATGGTGCTGGAAAAAGTGACTTATGATCTTATTTCCTACTTATGGCCTTTGCAGCATCCCCAGGGTCACATGATTTACACTCAAATGCTTGACAACTGGTTCATATTTATGATGGTTCTGTGGTCATATGATCACCGTTTGTGACCTTCTGCCCAGCAAAGACAATGGGGAATCCAGATTCGCTTAATGATGGTGTTACTAATTAAACAACTGCAGTGATTCATTTAACAAATGTGGCAAAAAAAAGTCATACAATGGGGCAAAACTTACTTAACAAGTTTCTCACTTAGCAACAGAAATTTGGGGCTCAATCATGGTCATCAGTCAAGGATGACCATAATGTACAGTTTAGTCACAATGTGACTTTTCCCTTTTTCTCCTGCCATTATTCCTCCAAAGAAACAACCAATTTAGCTGGAATATTTTCCAAGATCACTCATGCATTCATGAAATCATAAGGGTGGAAGGACCTTGGAGGTCTTCTCATCTGACCTCCTGCCCAAGGCAGGATATTTTAGCTCCAATGACACTATGCCAAGAGCATCTTACTCTACCAAGGATATTAATTAAAATTGAAAAGCCATACAGGAAAGCCAGCTCATCAATGACTCACTGGAAGACAGAAACTAACTTCAAGGTGTGCAGATTAAAATATGGTTTTTGTTTCCATTTAGATAAGGTGGCAAGCTATCTTCATGTATATACTGCAAATACGTTGAGAACTGATAACGAGGTAACTCAATTTACTGAATCAACATAAGCTCAGAGAATGTGAGAAACTATGCTGTTCATTCATATCGACCTAGGTCATTTTGAATTAAAAGCTGGACATCAACATTTGACTACTAGATCTGAACTGTTCACTTAAAGATTGATCAAGCCAAACAAAATCCAAACACTCGGATACAAGTTCATATTGCAACAAAACTGCACATTGGCAACAGGAAGGGCATCTAGCCAGTCTGCTAACTCCATTCAGTTGCCCAGTCTCCACCCCACAAAGGATTATGAGTTTGTTAAAAGATGATGGTACGAATTCCTATTTGTTCTGATCAAGGCTTATTGAGACACTAACAAACACACATTAGTCCCCAAACCCTTTTTTCTTCATTTCAATGGCTGTGAATTTTAGCCATTCACCTAAGTCCTTCGGAATAAGTCTGATAAGCACGCACCTTTATCTTTCTTGAAATGCTGCCAGCAACTAAATTTCCAACTCGTTATACAAGGCCAACCGGAGCACAAACTCGGCACAGAGCTTCAGGTTTGAAACTGACCAGTACGAACAAAGTTGCTTCCTGCAAAGGTTCATGTCCCTGTGCTCCTCCCTTATGTCTTATGGGAGGGCCAATCATCTCCAAGCCTTACTCCCGAGTCGTCCCTTTTGCCTTAACTGTTCTTGTTTTCTGGCAGCTCTGTGTCTGCATGCACTGGGAACAGGCTCCCCTTGTTCCTCTGCCTCACTGCTGTCAGATTTTTGGAAGCTGCGGAGTCAGCACATAACTCCCAGATGTCCCTGGCCCCATCTCTGTATCGGACACAGGGCCCTCGTCCAAGTCCTCCCCAGACTCCTAGACTAGCCCATGTTCCTCCTCACTGTCCAATTCTGCTGCCATCTCCACAGGCTGCTGGCGGACCACAACAATATTGCAGGGTCTAATCTGGGTCAATCACTAGGACCAGAGGTTTTGTCTCCCAAGCTTTTGGACTTGCAGTGGAGCCTAACTTCAGGGAACTTCTGAAGATGGGCTCCAGACATTTCCTGAAGATGGGCTTCAGCATGAAGCTTGGAAGACAAAATCTCTGGTCCTGGTGACCAAGCCAAATTGGACCCTGCAATATTATCCTGGGACATGTATATTTGCTTTCATTTGCTAATTCATATTTCTCGACAACAGAAGTTGGCAGTTTTTATACAACTGCAGACGTTGCCCTAAAAAATGTCAACCAAGGTCTTGTGTCGTGTTACCACATTAGAAAAAAAAAGGGGGATTTTCCATTTGTTTCCCCCACTGGGGGAAGTAATTAAATGCTAATGGGAAGCTTAATAAACTTCTCGTCTTTTTTCTGGTTTATCATCAAAACTAGAAGAATTCAAGGACTGCTCAAAAAGCAGCTCAGATTACATCTTCCTGCCTGCTCACAAATTTAAAGGACAGCATGTAATCTTTTAAACTTTCCTCCTGTGTGTTATGTGGGCAAGTACTTATGTACTTCCATTTTTCCCCAAGGGACACTGAATTTCCATTCAAAATTCCCTATTAGTCACCCAACTTAAAATGATGGAACTGGCACTGAGAAATAACAGACTTCCAACATAACTGAAACATACTGAAAAATCTCTACAGTTATTGTACACATACTAGCAAGATTTAAATGTAGTATTCTATTAATTCCATTAATCCAGGATATGGTTTATTTGTTTGAACAACAACACTATGCCAAACAAACAAACAATTCTGTAGCATGAACACAGCCTACTGTAAATTTAAGCTGCAGTTAACAGAACATCTGCTATTTCATATTTTCTATTTTTGTCATTCTTATAATTAGGAGATTATAGTTTTGAGAGGGAGAGAGATAGATCTCATAGATTGCAGTTTTATATACAGCTGGTCCTCATGTCAAGACCTTTTTGTTTAACAACCATTTGAAATTACAAGAGTATTGAAAAAAAATGGTTGTGAAAAAAGCCATTGCAACAACAATAAAATTTGGATGCTTGGCAATCAACATGTGTTCACAATGACTTCAGTGTCCTGAGGTCATGCTTGCCACTTGAGATCTTCCCAGGCAACTTCTTACAAGCAAAATGAGTGGAGGACACTGGATTTGTTTAATAACTCTGGCAATAAAGGTCAAAAAATTAAACATTACTTGTTTAATGACCACATTGCATACCGCTGGACATTTTGGTCATAAGTCGAAGATTCCCTGTACATGTATTGAGATGCAATTTTACAGAATACTGCATCCAATTTTGGTCACCACACTATAAAGAAGATGTTGAGACTCTAGGAAGAGTGCAGAAAAGAGCAACCAAGATGATGAGGGGACTGGAGGCTACAACATAGAGGAACTGGGCATGGGTAGTCTAGTGAAGAGAAGGACTAGGGGAGGCAGGACAGCAGTGTGCCAATATTTGAGAGGCTGCCACAGAGAGGAGGAAGGGGTCAACCTGTTTTTCAAAGCACCTGAAGACCAGACAAGGAATAATGAATGGAAACTGATCAAGGAGAGATTCAACCTGGAACTAAGAAGAAATTTACTTCAACCCATGGAACAGAAGTTGTCTTCAGAAGTTGAGGGAGCTTCATCACTGGAAGCTTTCAAGAAAAGACTGGACTCCCATCTGTCACAAATGGTGTAGGGTCTCCTGCTTGGGCAGGGTGTTAAACTAGATGACCTACAAGGTCCTTTCCAACTCTGATCATCTGTTATCTGTTATTTCCCCTTGAGAGAAACAATTCCTGGGTTCCATCTGAGAAAGTCTCCCCAGTTTCAGTGGACAATCACTAATGGCCTTGGGAATCTCCTCAGCAGATGGCTGGTTACCTATGGATTAGTGCCAAGCCCATTGCTTATGCTCAGAGTCTCCTCTTTTGATCCTTGAGGATGTGCTAAGATCTCAACTCCATGCACATGTGGGGAAATGTTTGGGATGAAATCCCTCTGCCTTCCCTGCCTTTTCCGTCTTTTACAGCAGGAGGATGCTGAGTCATTCCTGCAGCAGCAACATCTCTCTTTAAATTCTGTCTGGCTGTCCAGATCCCATCTCAGCAGAAGGCAGATCATTGGAAAGACAGACCTTCCCATCAATGTCACCTTTTCCCTTAGGACTGCCACATTTATTTTATCATTCCGAGATTTTGTTAAAATGAAATTAAATCCAATTGATATTAAATGAAAAGGATTAATACAGTCACCTAACCCACAGCAGTGATTTGGGGTGAGGTGGGGTGGGTATAAAAATGAAATCATTTTCATTATGTCATGGTTTCATTAAAAATTAAATTGAAAGGGTTGAAATGGCCGCCTATACCACAATGACCTGGGATAGATGGAAGGGTAGAAGAAGGAATAACAAAACTGCAACATACCATCCTAGCACCTGAGAATAAAACAATAATTCCACTCAGAAAGCACCCAGATCTTCCACATCTTCTGAGAATCCTAAGTGAGTCAAAGCCTTCTAGATCGGTGGAGGGTGGGATACAGATGCTAGAACAACATATCTGGGCTACAATAATTAGAATGTATTTATATCCCATCTTTATTATTTGTTTTATAAACAACTCCAGAGAGTGAATATAGATTCTTCCTCCTATTCACAGCAACAACCTTGTAAGGTGAATTAGGCTGAGAGAGAGTGATTGGCAAAGTCAGCTTTCATACCTAAAGTGAGTTTAAAACTCACCATCTCCTGGTGATTGCTCCAAAACCACTCAGATGGCTTTCATGGCTAAGATGGGACTAGAATTCACAGTCCCCCGGTTTCTAACCTGGTGCCTTAACTGTTAGACCAAACTGGCTCTAGGTGACCAATAGACAGACAAAAAGAATTAAACAGTTTTATGTACTTCTGCACTATCTGAATATCTGGTTATTTTTTCTGCCTAGTTCCAGTAGCCTTACTTTCCTACACAGACAGAGACAGAGACAAAGAGGGAGAGGGAGAGAGACAGAGACAGTGACAGAGACAGACAGACACAGAGACCGAGACAGACAGAGAGAGACAGTGACAGTGACAGAGAAAGAGAGATAGACAGAGAGAGAGAGAGAGAGACAGACAGAGACTGTGACAGTGACAGAGAGAGAGACAGACAGAGAGAGACAATGACACACACAGAGAGAAAGAGACAGAGAGACAGAGAGACAGAGACCATGACAGTGACAGAGAGAGAGAGAGAGAGAGAGAGAGAGAGAGAGAGAGAGAGAGAGAGAGAGAGAGAGAGAGAGAGAGAGAGAGAGAGAGAGAGAGACAGAGAGAGAGAGAGAGAGAGAGAGAGAGAGAGAGAGAGAGAGAGAGA
>BLBF01000065.1:8046782-8086123 GCA_015471245.1 Laticauda colubrina | reverse complement strand
AGGAAAACAACCAAGCTCAGAGAACATCGAGGACTCCCAATATTAACCCCCGAGCTACAAATACTCTTCGCTATGGACAAAAACAATGTATTTCCCCACCACCACCACCCCTCAGCCCCACCCCCGTCTGAGCTATGCAATAAGATAACTAACCAGGCAACGGCTGGGTGGATGGGCAGTTGATTCCAACTCTCCCTCCAACTCCCGCCTCTCTCTACCTGATGGCTGGGGATGATGGGAAACAGTGAGCCCTGCCTGGCTAGAAAGCGCTTTTGCAAAGTTGGAAAAAAAGAAAAAAAAAAAAAAAAAAAGGGGCTGCGGAAAGGAAGAAAAGGTGGGGGGGGGGGTTTGAAGAAAAGGCGTTTTTCTTCCGCCGAATATCAGCGCGGGAGTGAGAGAGAGAGAGAGAGAGAGAGAGAGAGAGAGAGAGAGAAACCCTCTTCAGGCCAAGCAGGAAGGAGGACAGAAAAGGAACAGAAAGAGGCGAGCTGATGGGAGGAAGAAAAGGGGAGAGAGAGAGAGAGGGAGGGAGGGAGGGAGATCCGCCCCGGAGACAATCTGTGGACTACGTGGGAAAGTTCCAGGCAGAGGGACGGGACGGCGACACGCATCTCTGCACGGGGGGAAAGGGGGGGGGGGGGAGGCAGCTCAGAGTGGCCCCCGGGGACTCACCCACGCCATATTTCTCCCGCTTGGTGGGGATCCAGCGAGCCATGCCGGGGCTGGACTGGAGGGGTGGAGGAGAGCCTCGCCTCCTCCTCCTCCTCCTCCTGCTGCTGCTGCTGCTGGCCGAGCCCGGGCTTCGCGCTTCAGCCTCCGCCGGTCTCGGTCGCCTCCCGCTCGCCTGCCATAGTTGGGGTTGGGGGGTGTTGGGGGGTTAACCCGGTTCCTGGTTCTCTGCCTGCTCCGCCGCCGCCGCCGCCGCCGCGCCTTCCCGCTTTTCTCTCTGCCCAAGTTAATTCTCCAGCCGCCGCTGCCGCCGCCCGGGCAGCTTTGGGAACTCCAACGGGCCCGCCTTCCAGCGAGGGCAGCGAGACGAGCAAAGGGCGGGCGCTCTCCGCCTCCGTTCGGGCGGGATCACCTGCTCCGACGGCCTCTCGCTCTCTTCCCTCTGCCCGGGATGGGAAAAGGATTTGGCCGCCCAGGATGCCGCCTTCGTGGGTCCGCACCAGCGCCGGATGTTCACCCGAGGCGGGTGCTACGGTCCTGCCGGCGCTGAATTATGTGTGTGTGTGTGTGTGTGCTTAACAGTGCCTTTTTGGGGTCCTCTTCTCACGCCAAGGGGTCACTCTATTTTCCTAAGAACCCGAAAGCCAGGCAAGGAACAATGGATGGAAACTGATCGGTGAGAGATTCAACCTGGAAATCAGGAGAAACTTTCTGACAGTGAGAAGAATCAACCCCTGGGACAGAAGTTGCCCTCGGAAGTTGTGGGAATGCCATCACTTGAGACCTTCAAGAAGAGATTGCACTCCCATCTGTCAGAAATGGTGTAGGGTCTCCTGCTTGGGTGGGGCTTGGACTAGATGACCTACAGGAGCACTCATAACTTCTGAAGGCAAGCTTCTTCCATTGGTTAATTGCTCTCACCGTTAGGAAATGGCTAGAGTAGTGAACAGAAGAACCAGGGGAGACAGGATTGCATCTTCCAATACATGAGGGGCTGCCCCAGAGAGGAGGAAGCGGTCAACTATTTTCCAACTTATCTGACCTGAAGGCCAGATAAGGAATAATGAATGGAAACTGAACAAGGAGAGATTCAACCTGGAAATAAGGAGAAATTTTCTGACAGTGAGAACAATCAATCCATGGAACAGTTTGCATTCAGAAGTTGTGGGAGCTTCATCACTTGAGACTTTCAAGGAGAGATCTGTCAGAAATGGTGTAGGGTCTCCTGCTTGGGCAGGGGGTTGGACTAGATGACCTACAACATCCCTTCCAACTCTGATTATCTGTTATCTGTCTTTCCTCAACATTTCTGAAATTTCTGCCATTTCGGAGTATTTCTCCTCCCCCCCTTCGAAGCCTGTTGATCTTTTCTTTCCCCAGGAATGATGCCTTTGGGCCAATGTAGTCTAATGTAAACTAATGTAGTCTTTTACTTACAACTGTTCATTTTGTAATCATTCAAAATGACAATGATACTGAATGATACCCCTGGTCTAAACTGAGCCTTTCCTGATAGTCTAAAACAGAGCTCTCCAAACCTGGCAAGTTTAAGGCTTGTGGACTTCAACTCCCAACTCCCATAGCTGGCTGGAGAATTCTGGGAGTTGAAGTCCTCAAGTCTTAAATTTGCCAAGTTTGGGGACCCCTGGTCTAAAGTAGGGGAAAGTTCTAAACTTGTTTAAACTTGCGTTCTTCTTTGCTTGGAAGGAACAGATCCAGAAAAAGACAGTGGTTTCATTTTAGATCTCTCCTGGTGGCTAAGAAGACACACTTACTATGGGCAATGCATGCAAGACACACCTAAGTTCACCATGGATTACTCCACCACATTTTCCGATGTGCATGGTACATAAAACCAGGTATAGTGTGCCGCCTACATGTACGTGCCACCGAACCCAAAAGAGAGTTGGAAGTTTTCTAATTAAAAAATATCTGGTTTTGTGTCTTGGAATGCCAGCTATGTCCAACTACAACATTGTTCTAGCAGAGAGAAAGTTGTTGCAGCTTTAGTATAAAGCAAACATTTTTAAAAGTATACGCTGCATCTTTAAAGATATAGCTGCTAGACTTGGTCAGCTGTTTCAGGAATATATAGCTGAAGGGCACCTTACATGCATACAGCATTAGTCATCTTAGAGGACTGATACACCCAGTTCCTAATTAAACAGGCAAGCTTTCATGGCAGTGTCTTATCCTGGTTCTTCTAAGTATCCTACTGATTGTTGGCTGGGATCGATCTGTGCAAAAACCCAGCAGCTCTTTTTAAAATAAGGCCATCCCCCCACTCCTTCACCTCCCACCTCTGCCTTTTAATCTGGACTTTAGAATAAGAGGTGCTTCCTATCTTCCTTGATTCACTCTCCTTATCTGAAACAAAGTGGATTTAAGGATTAGAAGGGCTCACATGACCAGAATTTCTGGCTGGCCAAGATATAATTCAGAAGGTCGAGATTCAGATATTACATTTAAAAAAAAAAAAATCAAAAGGGAATCCAAGCCTGGATGCTAGGTGTGATCTTTTTGCAAAACCAGGAAAGCTACAAACCTCCAGTTGACTTATTTTGATTTATTTTAATTAAAAGTATTTATATCCCATCTTTATTATTTTTATAAATATCTCAAGGTGGTGAACATACTTAATATTCCTTCACCCTCCTATTTTGCCCACAACAACAACCCTGTGAATTGAGTTGGGATGAGAGAGAGAGTGACTGGCCCAAAGTCACACTAGGTCTATTCATACCTAAGGCAGGACAAGAACTTACAGCCTCCTGGTTTTTAGGCCAGCATCTTAAGCTTAACAAATTGGCTCTTTAACGGGAAGTCTTCCTTGAGTTGGGTTCAGTTCTTATGGATGTCATAGACCTGTGATGGCTAACCTTTTCATCGTCACTTGCCGAAAGTGTGCATGAATGCCTGCATCCAGGGATGGGATTCTACCAGTTTGCACCAATTCACTAGAACCGGTTGTTAACATTCTATGCAGTTTGGAGAACCGGTTGTTAGAAGAAATTACTGGGCTAATCCTGCAGGGAAGGCAGGAAGGAAACATTCTGGTGTTGCTTACAGAAACTGCCTCTCCATTAACCCTTATTACATTCTTGGCAGGACTAGATTTCCTGTCTCAGGAATGTCTCAGGGTTTTTTTCCCCTCCTTTGCTGGTACTTTGCTTGTGTGGAGTGACCATTCAAAGTTACAATGGCACTGAAAAAAGTGACTTATGACCATTTTTCACACTTACGACTCTTGCAGCATCCCCACAGTCATGAGAGGCCAGGTGAGGAGATGCGTGCCTCGATGTGAGTGATGTTGAGTTGGCCACAGCAGCCAATAACATGATGACTAAGCCATGCCCACCACCTAAGCCATGCCCACAGAACTGGTTGTTAAAAAATTTGAATCCCACCCTGCCTGCACCCATATTGCAATGCATGTGCATCCCCTGTGCATATGTGTGCATGCCTCCGCATGCAGCCCGCCCCCTACATATTCACGGCAGATACCCAACAATCAGCTGGATGGTGGGAGGCGTGGGCGCATTCGCTGTGGATCTGTTCTGGGTGACTGCTCATATGCTGGCAGAAGTGGCTCTGTGTATCATTTCCGACACTTGTGCCATAGGTTTGCTATCACAGTCGTAGACTGATTTATATGATTTTGTTGACCATCAGACAGATACTTAATGCCACTGCTTTCTTTTGGGATTTTTTTATTTTATTTTCAGTTTAGCTTATAGCCCAGGGATTTCTTAGATCAGGGGTGTCAAACTCAAGGCCCAGCGGCCAAATCTGGCCCACAGGTGCTTAGATCTGGCCTATGGGATCACCCTGGAAACAGAAAACTGGTCCATGTGCTTCTGCCAGCGAAAACGGAGCTTGTGAGGATCATGGTTGGCCCTTCCAAACTGTTTTCACTGGCAAAGGTTTGCAAGAGGCCATTGTGGGTGAAAGCAGAGCTCGGGAGCCCATTTACATTAGCCGAGCACTCAAGCCACAACAGGCAACCCAGACACAAATGACATTGAACTGGCCATGTCCCCCCTGCCCCCCTGAGGTCAAATACAACCCTAATGTGGCCCTCAATGAAATCAAGTTTGACACCCCTGTCTTAGAGTCTTCCATTCAAGAACTTCCATAAATAAAAGCAGGAACAGGACACTTTTCTCAACTGGGGGTGTCCAACATCATATTTTTCAGGGGCCAAGATAACATCATCGAAGGACGTGGAACCAGAACTGTCTACTACATTAATCCTACCTGAAGATGACTATCACATGCTGTTTAAAAACCTTGTTTTTATTTAAACGGCTGTGAATTATATGCATTCACAGCTGTAATGAGTCCCAAAGAGTTTATGAATAGTCCAACAGAACTCTGCCACAGTCTTTTGGGATAAGGTTGATAAGCACCCACCTTTATCTCCCTTGAAATGCTGTCAATGACTAAATTGCCAATTAGCTGTACAAGGCCAAACGGAGCACAAAGTCAACATGGAGCTTCAGAGTTTAAACGGATGAGAATGAACAATGTTGCTTACTGCAAAGGTTCATGTCCCTTTACTCCTCCTTTATGTCTTATGGGAGGGGTCAATCATCTCCAAGCCTTACTCCTAAGTCACCCCTTTGTCTTAACTATTCTTGCCTTGTGGCAGTTCTATTCAAGTGCACACTGGGAACAGGCTCCCGTTGTTTCTCTGCCTTGCTGATGTCAGATTCTGGAGGTTTTGGAGTCAGCACATAACTCAAATGGCCTTGGCCCCATCTCTGTATTGGATGCAGATCCCTCATCTGAGCCCCTCAAGGACTGGCTCATGTTCCTCCCCACTGTCCGACTCTACTGCCAGCTTTGCAGGCTACCGGCAGACCACAACAGAACACAACAAACACTTCCTTTCACAGTGAACACTGTCCAGAAGGTATCTTATCGATTGCACTGAAGTCAGCACTGAAGGAGAAGTAAGTAAAAGCTGTGAAAGATGCATGCAGGTTCTGACTTGCCTATCCCTGGCCTCACATAAGAGCACAAGGTTTGAATGCCAATGAGTTTCAGGTTCAAGTCTTAACAATGACAACTAAACATCACTGAGGATAGATTGGGATGGTGCAAGAAAGAAACAAGCCATACAGATCACAGTTGCTACCTTTGCCAATCTCATACCTTGCAGCAGTTCCAAGCCACAGTCTATCACTGCTGTTCTCCCCAAACTTTACCAACATGTTAAGTGCCCAACCAGGGGGAAAAACACTTGTGTATTCAAATATTAAGTATGCTTATCGAGCAAAACCTCTTCCCCACTTAGGACAATCAGACCATCTCACCCTGCTTTTACCACCAGCCTACACTCCCCTTAGGAAGAGAACAAAACCTAGCAATCAAACTATTAGATGCTTTCCTGAAAATGCCCTCTCCCAGCTTCAGGACTGTTTTGCCCACACAGATTAGAGCATCTTCAAACAACAGGACTTCGAGTTATACACAGAGACTGTGCTTTTCTACATGAAGACGTGTAGAAAATGTCACTGTGGACAAACACATATGGATCTTCCCAAACAGGAAACCCTGGATGACCAGCGAAGTCTAGACTCTGATCAGGGCCCGTGACCTGGCTTTCAGAGCAGGTGACACCTCACAGAACAGCACTGCCAGAGCTGAGCTGAGAAGGGGCATCAAACATGCTAAGGAGATGTATAGGAGGAAGGTCGAGGGCCACTTTACTGACAGTGACCCACGGCAGATATGGAGGGGGATACAGACCCTGACTAACTATAAAGGCCAGGGCCCAACAAACAACAAGAGCAGTCACACTCAGGCAGAGGAGCTAAACAGCTTTTTTGCACGCTTTGAGACCACCAAGAACCTGGACATACTGCCTCATGAGGACCATGATGCTGCACCTTTTTATCTTCAGGTGCATGAAGTGAGAAAAACACTGAGAGCAGTAAATCTCAGGAAAGCTGCTGGGCCTGATGGCATTCCTGGTGCAGTAGTTAAAGCTTGTGCTGACCATTTGGCAGAAATACAGAGCTATTCGATCTATCTTTAACACATGTCACCATCACACAATGCCTGAAGGCTGCAACCATCATCCCCGTTCCCCAAAAAACAAATATAAACACTCTCAATGACTATAGGCCCATAGCGTTAACAAGTTTCATTATGAAGGTTTTTGAGTGACTAGTTTCACAGCACATCAGAGACTGCCTCCCACCCTCCTTTGATCAACATCAGTTTGTAGAGCAAACTGATCTAAAGAGGATGCTGTAGCCATCACACTTCATAGAGCGCTAAGTCATCTGGAGAACAAACAGAGCTATGTGAGGATGCACTTTGTGGACTACAGCTCTGCGATTAACACTATCATCCCAGATATACTAGTAACCAAACTGTATAATCTGCAGGTTCCCACCCCACGTGCTCCTGGATTAAGAACTTTTTGACAAACAGACCAGAGTCTGTTAGACTTGGCCCCCACCTTTCTTCCACTATTAGTACTGGTTCCCCCCAGGGTTGTGTCTTGAGCCCCCTGCTATATGCCTTGTACTTCTTCGACTGCTCACTAAGCCATACAACAAACAACATCATAAAGTTTGCAGACGACACGACCGTGATTGGTCTGATCTCCGGAGAGGATGAGATGGCATATAGGGCAGAAGGAGAGAACCTGTCTATCTGGTGTTCACAGAACAATCTGTCACTGAATGTCCATAAAACCAAAAAACTGATTAAGGACTTCAGGAAACATGGACAGGACCACGCCCCACTCATCATCAATGGAAAATGAGTGGAAACTGTCCCTATGATCAGATTCCTTGGCATCCATATTTCAGCTGATATCTCCTAGTCCCCTAATACCAAGGCCATAGTGAAGAAGTCTCAGCAGCGACTGTACTTCCTGCAGGTTCTCAGGAAGAACAATCTGGATAAGAAGCTGTTGCTGGCTTTCTATAAAGCCTCTGTGGAGAGCACTCTGACATATTATCTGGGTGTGTGGTATGCAGGGTCCACAGTTGAGGATAGGAAAACTGTACAGAGGGTGATAAACACAGCTCAAAAGATCCTTGGTTGCCTTTTGGCTCTCCCTGGAAGACTTAGCCAGGTCCTGCTGCCAAAGCAGAATCAGGGCCATTATAGAAGACCCCTCACACCATGGCAATTATCTTTTTGACCTGCTGCCATCTGGATGGCATTTTAGGTCAATAAAATCCCACACCACCAGACTAAAGGCTAGGTCACACTGGCCGACGGATGCAAAATGTATGCAAAAAGGACACAGCGTACGAGCAAAATTTCGGGGGTGGCTCCATCCATTGTTATCCACTCTCAAAAGTGGTGAAAATTTGCATAAACAGAACAGAAAAGAACGGAAAGGAACGGATGGGGGTAGTACGTAGCGAGGATGGGAAGCGGATGTTCATAGGAAGCCTAGCGGAAGACAGCGGATGGAAGTGGATGACACATCCGCAGGGCTTCCGGGGGAGAATAGCGAAGCAGACACGTAGTGGAAGGAGCGAATGCGTAGCAGATGACGCGGATGCATTACGGAGGCCTATAGGAAGCAAAGCAGATGCATAGCGGATGTATAGCAGATGCAAAGCGTTCACTGCGCATGCGAGGAGGATGAATTGCGTCAGCTCCGTGGATATAAAAGGATGCAGCTTGCAAGCAGTCACCATTCAGAGGAAAGACCTGCTGCCAGAGACATCTTGAAAGAACACCATGGTTCATCAGTCAGGGAAGAAGAGGAAGCCTGTGCCTACTCCTGCCAGCTCTGGCAAGAAGGACAGAACCACTATCCCACCCCCTGGTGCTTCTGCTGCTGCTGCTGCTGGTGGTGGTGCTTCTCCTGCTGCTGCTGCTGCTGCTGGTGGTGGTGGTGGTGCTTCTCCTGCTGCTGCTGCTGCTGGTGTTGCTGCTGCTGGTGCTTCTCCTGCTGCTGCTGGTGCTACTGCTGGTGCTGCTGCTACTGCTACTGCTGCTGCTGCTGTGGTGGACCAGCCCCAAGCCCCTCAAAACCCTGCTGCTAAAGGCCCTGAAGCCCCTGCCAGAGGGAGGAAGAGGCAAGGGAAGGAGAAGGGAGAGAGGAAATAGTACTCCATTTCCGAGGACCATGAGGAGGAGGTGCTGGAATGGCTGAGGGAGAACGAGTACTTGTAGAGAAAGGGCCACAGACTGTATCACGACACCAAGAGAAAGCAGGCAGCGTGGAGAGACAGGGCAGAGAGCCTGGGCTACACTGCAGATGTACTCCTGGGATGGTGGAAGCACATGCACCCCTGTTATGGCAAGCTGCACCTGAAGAAATCTGACCAGTCCGCTGTCAAACTCATTGACTGGGAGATGTACGTCATGGCCAAGTGCAGCTTCCTGGAGGGTGAGGTCCGCCACCAAGGAGCAGCCCCTCTGTCAACCATCTCCCTCAGACAGCCCACAGACAGCCAGTCCTCTTCCAGCCAGGAGACAGCTACCGTCTCCAGGCAGGTGTCTTCAGAGGGCCCCACGACAGAGACCCCCCCCCACAGCTGCACTCCCCATGCCGGAGGACGTGGAGGATTCCCTGTCTCAAATGGAGCAAGAAGAAGCAGCAGCCAGAGACCAAGCCAGCCCCACCCTCAGCTCCACCTCCACAGAAAGCAGACAGAGAGGCAGACTAGAGGGCCAGAGCCACACTGTCCTCTTGGAAATCAGTGACACAATCAAAACCAGCACAGATCTTCTCTCTCAGCTGGTCCACAGTGACATACCATCATCGAACCGCAAGCCCTTCATCACCTACGTGAGCCAGACCCTCATGGACCTTCCCGAGGCCCAGTACCAGGTGATGAAGGAGAAGATAACAGCACTGCTGTACCACCCTCCAGGCCCAGCTGAACCTGCTCCGACCCACTCCAGGTCTGCTCCTCCACCCCAGGCGATGTCACAGCCCTTGCACGGCTTTCAACAGCCCATCACCTACCAAGGCTACGAGTACCAGGACTTCCCACACCAGAGGCATCCCTTCCCAGTCCAGGCCCAGGTACATTGCATGCCACAGATGCCTCACCTTACCCAGCTGCAGACCAGACAGCCCCACTAGACTCCTTCCTCCACCCCACAGCCAATCCCCTCAACAGAAAATCTATCATCAGTATTGTGCCTGACATCCCAGGTCCTTGATGAAGGGCCTCTCAACCTCATGGGACTGAGTCAGCTCTCTGGGAGCTTCCTGAACACACCATCCCCTGTTGTACTCTTGGGGCCAAGCATCCCAATGGCGCCTCAGACCAGCACTCCAGCCACAGCCACCTCCACAGTCCTTGGCCGCTCGACAGCTGAGACCATGGACATGCCTCAAAGTGACTGAGAATAGTGCCAGACACTGAGTTGTTACCTGTTCACTTTATCTTTGCTTAAGACACTTTACTTGGTTCATTTTGCTTTTTTAATAAAGTCATACAGTTTACTTAAGACAGTTGTTAATAAAGGGTATCTTTGCTTCACACACTTGGTTCATTTTTTTAACTTAATAAAGTGTTGGTGAAAACTTTTAAAAAATGGTTAAGCCTTTGCATGCTTGTGGGATAGGTAAGGATAGTTGTGGGATGGGTAAGGATATTTGTGGGATGGGTAAGGATAGTTGTGGGATGGGTAAGGATAGTTGTGGGATAGGTAAGGATAGTTATGGGATAGGTAAGGATAGCTGTGGGATGGGTAAGGATAGCTTAGGGATAGATAAACCTCCAGTGCAAGCATAGTGGGACTGTATAGTCCACCCTCCCAGCTGCCACACATATGGACCTTTTTTATCAATAACAATTTATTCATTGATCAACACATTTCAAAATAAATAAAGCTCTTTATTAATGCCCTATTTATTGTAGGGCCATTCAACATACATGGCACAATCTCATCAGTGTTATGAGACAGGCTCAAGGAAGCATCCATAAACCATCTACCATCCTGTCTTGCCACTCCACCGCTCCAGCTGGGGAGTTGCACCAGTGTCTCAGAAGGTTGCGCTGCTTCTTCCCTTCACGTGAAGCTCTGTTGGGGTCTTGTACATCCACAGTGTCTATCAGGTTTCATCCTTGCCTCCATTCACCAGGCTCCATGTCCCCATTCCCTTGTTGACGGTCCACAAGCCTGTTCTGCAACACTGGGTAGCAGGTGCAGCAAGCTTCCACGATGCTCCTCACAGTCTGTGGGCAATGCTGCATGGTGATGGGAAGTACCTGGAACCTGTTGGCTAGGATGCCAAAGGCGTTCTCCACCACCCGTCTTGCCCTGGACAGCCTGTAGTTGAAGATCCTCTCTTCACGGGTGAGGTATCTTGAACTGTACGGCTTCATGAGGTAGATTCTGAGGGAGAAGGCGTCATCACCAATGATGAAGTAGGGCACATCTTGTGTGTCATTGGGTAGGGTGTCTGGATATGGAAAACCCATGATGAGGTTGCATTCCAGCCCATCCTTGAGGTCACTGGCATTGTATACCTGGCTCTCTGAAGCTGACCCGTTGCCTGAAGCATCGATGTACATGAACTTGTACTCAGCATCAACCATGGCAAAGAGGATGTTACTGAAAAAGCCCTTGTAGTTGAAATAAGTGGACCCTGAGTTGGCTGGAGTTTTGCTGGCCACGTGCTTCCCATCTATGGCTCCAACGGTGTGGGGAAAGTTTCACCTCTGATACCACTCTTCTGCAAGTTTTCTCCAGCCTTGTTCACTGGTGGGGCACTTGAGGAGCTCCTCCACGTATTCTTCAATGATGGCCTGCACCACTTCTCTGACCACTTTGCTGATGCTGTTGTGTGGCACCCTCCAGGCATACTGCATGTTTTTGTATGTGGTTCCAGAGGCCAGGTGACGCAGAGTCAGTGCCACCTTCTGTCCAGGGTCCAGGCTGGGATGGAAGTTGGTGCTAGGCTTGGTCAACCTGGGTCTCAGATGCTCAACAAGTTTGTCAAACATGGCTGGTGGCATCCTCATGAAGTGATGGAATGCATGAGTGTCTTCATTCCTCAGCTCCACCATCAGCTTGTCATACAGTCCAAACTCCACTCTTCTCCTGATCCATCTTCGGACCCACACAGCTCTTGGACGTCTCCTTCTTTTCCTTGCATAGAAAAGGTGAAACAGTCTGAAGAGGGCTTGGTTCTGGTGTTGAATGATGGCAGCTCCCATAAGGAGTGTGGGATGATCCATGGTGGAGATCAATGGATGATGTGGAAGAGCAAGAGCAAGGCTGAAGAGGTCTGTACACCACGGCTGCTGGACTGATAGTGAGATCCAGGTGATTTCCTCCCCCTTTTTATAGAAAATATCAATTTTCTGCTAGGTGTCCTTCCACATACTCTAGGCATACTCCAGACATCCTAAATATCCGAGATACGTCCCAGATACAAATGTTTTGTCCGTTTTAATGCTTTATATACGCGATGCATCCGCTTACATCCTTTCTATTTCCGTGCTACTAATGCTGTGTGGAAGTTCCGTGTACCTTTCGCTTCCTCCCTCTTTCCGTTTTCAGCTGGAGTGGATGTGAGTTGAGGGGATGCCTAGAGGATGCCCAGAGGATACAGCAGATGTGTAACGGATGACAATGGACATAGAACGTTTGTTGCCCATATGTGTCGCAGATGTACATCGTACGCGGCGGAAAGTTCATCCGCTCAAAAAGTTTTGTGCAGCTCAAAACTTTTTGAGCAAATGAAATAGCAGTAGACAGATGTTTGACGGATAGAGCGTATGAAACACGTATGCAGTGAGTACACAACGGATGCATCGCGTTTTCCAATGGATGGCAAGCTTTTTTGTCCGTTTTGCATCCTCTTTGCATCTGTTGGTGCAGTGGGACATGGGCTTAACAAATAGTTTCTTTTCCTGGACCATCCAGATTGCAAATAAACACAAAGTCACTATCTTATCAAGATGTGAAAAGATGTGAAATCTCAATACCCCATTCAGATGTATAATTACATATTACAGTACAATCCATCTCTTGTGTATTATATTCGACTAAGCGTTACAGTCAGTGTTGGATGTATATTTTGTGTATATTTGTAGATATTGTACTCTCAAATTGCAAATGGAGACGTGGGGAGTCTATTTTTCTTATCTTCATCTTTAAGTGCTTTGGTTTTATTGTATTTATTGTATCTAATTCTAATTCCTTGAAGTTGGACAGAACTCCCAGCTGCCCAATGATGAAGTGAAAGATTGGTATTCCACTTGGTATCACCACTTCCTTGCTGGGCTTGCTTTCACCGTGAGGGACAGAAGATAACAATGGCTATCTGAGGTAGCAACAAAGCCAACTTTCCACTTTAGAAGGGATTGGGGAATCCCAAATAGGGGGCAGAGACAGGATTTCCATCAATGGAAGCCACCCATTATGAAGCCCTGAAATGTGCATCAAACCTGTCTTTGTTGTCTATCCTCTGGATCTGGAAAACACCACATCTTAAAATGAGTTGGTTCAATCCCCAAGTCATCTTACACAATGCAGAATACACAGTAACACAGTTGGAAGGGGCTTTGGAGGTCTTCTAGTCCAACCCTCTACTATAGCATGCTATTCCAGACTAACAGGTTTCCAGTCTCTTCTCAAAAACCTCCAATGATGGAATACCCACAACTTCTGAAGGCAAACCCTTCCACTGATTAATTGTTCTAACAGTCAGGAAATTTCTCCTTAGTTCTAGGTTGGATCTCTCTTTGATAAGCTTCAGTCCATTTGCTTTGTGTCCTATAGAAGAATAGATCAATCCCTTATTGTCTGTGTCAGTAGTTTAGCAACATATAGGAAGACTGCTGTCATGTCATCCCTAGCCCTTCTCTTCATTAGTCTAGATCAGGGGTTTCCAAACTTGGCAACTTTAAGACTTATGGATTTGCAATTCCCAGAATTTCTCCTCCAGTCATGTTAGCTCAGGAATTCTGGGAGTTGAAGTCCACAAGTCTTAAAATTGCCAAGTTTGAAGATCCTTGGCCTAGATATACCTAGTTCTCACAACTGTTCATTATATTCTTTAGCCTCCAGGCAATCATCTTCAGGAGATGTGGCCCTGGTCTCAAACTGGTCAACATTTACATGTGAAGGAAGCTAGATGGAACATTTATCTGGATCAGCATAAATCAATTTAAGAGATTTACCAGGAGACAACCTTTGGCTGCAGAAAGTCTTCTTTCTCAAGCATTTCTAGCTAAATTGCCTAAAGCCCATGTCACACTGAACCAACGGATGCAAAGAGGACGAAAAATGGACAAAAAACCTTGTCATCCGTTCGAAAACGCAATGTACTCACTGCCTCCATTTGGCTTCCTCTCTGTCTGTCCAGCATCCGTTTATGGACATTTCATCCACTCCAAAAGTTTTGGGCTGCCTAAAATTTTTGTGCGGAAAATGTATCCAGTTCGTCCGTTCTGCATCCGCTACGCATCCACTATGTATCCGTTACGCATCCGTTACGCATCCGCTATATCCGGTAGGCATCCACTACGCATCCACGCAACTCCATCTGCCCGGACGTGGGGAGGAAGCGGAACGGACGCAGAACGGATGCAGAACGGATGCCTAGCGGATGCAGCACGGAAACAAAGCATTTAAAACGGAAAAAACGTTCACAGAGGGGACCTATCTCAGATATTAAGGATGTCTACAGGATGCCTAGAGGATGCCTAGAGGATGCCTAGCGGAAATCCTATATTTCCTATAAAAAGGGGGATCAACTCATCTGCATCTCACTTTCAGAACAGCAGTCCAGCACTGCAGACCTCTGCAGCCTTCATCTGGCTCTTCCTCTTCCACAGCATCCAGTCATGTCCACCGTGGATTGGAACAAAGTCCTTTCGGCAGCCACCATCGTTGTGCAACAGTGCGAAGCCATCTGCAGGCTCTGTGAACACTACTGCGAGAAGAAAAGGAGCCACCCAAAAAGAGTCTGGGTCCGAAGATGGTTCGCCAGTAGAGCGGAGGACGGACTGTACAACAAGCTGATGGTGGAGCTCAGGAGCAAAGACACTCGGGCATTCCAGAACTTCATGAGGATGCCTCCATCCATGTTTGACGAAGTTGTGCAGTGCCTGACACCCAGGTTGACCAAGGCAAACACCAGTTTCCGGCCCAGCCTTGAACCTGGGCTCAAGGTGGCACTGCGCCACCTGGCCTCAGGGACCACCTACAGGAGCATGCAGTACGGCTGGAGGGTGCCACCCAACACCATCAGCATTGTGGTCAGAGAAGTGGTGCAGGCCATCATCGAAGAATACCTGGAGGAGCTCCTCCAGTGCCCCTCCACTGAAGAAGGCTGGAAGAAAGTTGCAGAGCAGTGGTATCAGAAGTGGAACTTCCCCCACACCGTTGAAGCCATAGATGGGAAGTACGTGGCCTGCAAAGCTCCAGCCAACTCAGGGTCCACTTATTTCAACTCCAAGGGCTTCTTTAGCATCATCCTCTTCGCCATGGTCGATGCTGACTACAAGTTCATGTACATCGATGCTTCAGGCAACGGCTCATCTTCAGATGCCCAGGTATACAACGCCAGTCACCTCAAGGAGGAGTTGGAAAGCAACCTCATTGTGGGCTTCCCAGATCCAGACCCCCTGCCCAATGACACACACAAGATGTGCCCTACTTCATCGTGGGGGGTGACGCTTTCTCCCTCACAACCTACCTCATGAAGCCCTACACTTCCAGACTCCTCACCCGTGAAGAGAGGATCTTCAACTACAGGCTGTCCAGGGCAAGGCGGGTGGTGGAGAACGCCTTTGGCATCCTGGCCAACAGGTTCCAGGTACTTCTCACCACCATGCAGCATTGCCCAGAGACTGTGAGGAGGATCATGGAAGCTTGCTGCATCCTGCACAGTCTCATGCGCACCCGCTACCGAGTCTTGCAGAACAGGCTCGTGGACCTCCAACAAGGCAATGGGGACATGGAGCCTGGGGAATGGAGGCAAGGGCGAAACCTGATCGACACTGAGAATGTGCAAGGCCCCAACAGAGCCTCACATGAAGCAAAGAAGCAGCGCAACCTCCTGAGACAATGGTGCAACTCCCCAGCTGGAGCAGTGGAGTGGCAAGACAGGATGGTAGATGCTTAATGGATGCTTCCTTCAGCCTGTCTCATCACACGGATGAGATTGGGCCATGTATGTTTGGTTGGCTTACAATGAACAGGGCGTTTAATAAAGAGTTGTGTTTATGTTGACATGTGTGGATAATTATTACATTATTATTGATAATAAAGGGCCGTAGGTGTGGCACCTGGGAGGGTGGACCATACAGTCCCACTATGCTTGCACTGGAGGTTTATCTATCCCACTGCTATCCTAACCCCTCCCACTGCTATCTTAACCCATCCCACAAGCATGCAAAGGCTTAAACCATTTCTAAAAGTTTCCAGCAAGACTTTATGAAAAAAAAGAAATGAAGCAAGTGTGTGAATCATAAATAGACTTTATTAACAACAAGCTATAAGACAAAAATGAGTCTCTGGCACTTCTCTTGGTCGCTCAGTCTCAGAGGTGAAGGGTGCAGGTGCTGTGGAGATGGCTGGTGCTGGAGTGCTTGTCATCAGCTCCTCCAGAAGCAGAAGCAGCAGAAGCCCCAGCCCCAGAAGAGCGAGCCCGAGCTGCAGAAGCCCCAGCAGAACCAGAGTGAGGGCCAGGGGGCAGGATGGTAGCCCTGTCCCTCTTGCCAGGGCTGGCATCAGATGGCTGAGACTTGCTGTGCTCCTGCATGGTTGTGGGGTTGCTGGCTTGCAGGGAGGCTGGCAAGAACCAAGGCTGGCAGGAAGGCAGGCAGGAAGGCTGGCAGGGAGGCTGGCACCAAGGCAGGCAGGAAGGCTGGCAGGGAGGCATGCACCAAGGCTGGCAGGGAGGCATGCACCAAGGCTGGCAGGCAGACATGAACCAAGGCTGGCAGGAAGGCTGGCAGGCAGGCAGGCACCAAGGCTGGCAGGCAGACATGAACCAAGGCTGGCAGGAAGGCAGGCAGCAAGGCTGGTAGGCAGACCGGCTGGCAGCAAGGCTGGCAGGGAGGCTGGCAGCAAGGCTGGCAGGCAGACATGCAGGCAGGGCAGGCAAGGCAGTCGATGTTTCCGGCAGCAGGTCTTTCCTCTGAATGGCGACCTGCTTCCGAGCTGCTTCGTTATATCCGCATGGCTGATGCAATGCATCCTCCCCGCATGCGCAATTAACGCCAGGCATCCATTAGGCTTCCGCTGTGCATCTGCTAGGCTTCTGCTCTGCATCCGCTCCATCCGCTTTGCATCCGCCCTGCGTCCTCCCCGCGTCCGTGTTATCCGCTCCGGTTATGCAAATTTTTGCCCGTTTTGAGAGCGGATAACAACGGATGGAACATTTTGCTCGTCCGCTGTGTTCTTTTTGCATCCATTGGCCAGTGTGACATGGGCTTAACCCAGGGTTCTGCAACCTTAAATACTCAAAGAGCCATTTGGAACTGTTTCCCACAGGAAAAAACCACTGGGAGCCTCAAAACCTGGGTGGGTGTGACCAACTCACCATCACTCCCTCCAGGTCACATGACACCCCCCCCCCGCCACGCCTACCCAGGTTTTGTGGCTCCTGGTGTTTTCTGTGGGAAATGGGTCTCTCTCTTTCTTTCCTTCCTTCCCTCCCTCTCATTTCTGTTTTTTGTGTTTTACCTTCTCAGGCCAAGCGAGGAATGATTGGGAAGGGAAGGCGAGTGGTGGGGACAGCCAGTGGTGGGATCATCCAACAGGGAACCACAGCAGAAGGCCCAAATCCACAGGTTGCTAACTAATTGTTGAGAGAAAATTACGAGTTCCTTGGAAAGTTCTTCCAGTTGGAAAAATGTTTCCACAAGTCCAGTACCCCTCCCCTAGGACACTTTGAACAAAATCCCCTTGTTCTCTGGAGATAAGAATCTGATATAATTGTTCAGAGAGCACCAGGTTGCAATAGGCTGGAGGAGACAATGCTAGTAAAGAAAGATAATCTGATGTGGGTGTGAGGCTTGTGGTTGGTTGTTGGTTGTTTTTCTGCATACGTAATAGGCTTAATTAATGCTCTTGCTAGATCTAATAGTTGACGTTGATTTTTAACCATGTAATTGTAATGTTGGTACTAATGAATCAATATGAAATGCTTGTATCTACCTCTGTTTGTCTTTTGGTTGTATTGTTTAAATTATTAAAAGGGACTAATTGTTTTAAATCTGAAGTGAGTTGGAGGCCCTTTCTTCCAGGCTTCTCAAACAGATAAAATGGGGATATGTTTGTATTTTCAGATAGAAGGCCACGCATATTTACAAAGGGCTTATCTTTTGAAAATAGCTTTCTTACCGAAAAAGCTTTGAGCCAATCAGCAGTGGCCCAAGTTAGGAAGAATAAGGATGGTTGTTAGCAAGATCAGCAAAGAAGCTGAAAACCCAGCCGATATTTAGGACACATATTGTGAACAAAAGAGGCAGAGAAGGTATCTCCAATGCTTGAAAAAACAAGGTCAGCAGAAGACTTAAGAAGAACTTAAGAAGAATAGCAGAAAACTTAAGAAGAGCTTAAAGAAGACTTTAAGCCACTATCCTGTCACTGAGGACACAGAACTGACCTTACAAGAACTCATAGAAGTAGTTACTGACATATAGTTTTGCTGCACTGATGGCTATCAAGTCACAATCAAAGTCTGGAGCATACAAATGATTAAATAACTTAAACCACTTCTAACTGCACGTCTATGGAGAGTCTCCATCATCCAGGCCATGGTTGTCCCAAAGGTGCTTTTTCAAGAGGCAACTGGATTGGTTTTTCTTTGAAGATGTTTTGCTTCTCATCCAGGAAGCTTCTTCAGCTCTGACTGGATGGTGGGGAATGGAAGAATTTATACTCCTTGCAGACAGCTGGTCATTTGCATCCTTTTTAGAGCACTGTTGAGGCCACTTGGAGGTTTGTCTGTGTCCTCGGGGGTCACATGAGTGGTGCAAATGGTTTCTGTAGTCTGTAATTTTTTTTCTGGAAATCCTTTTGTACTCCCATGCCATCCAAAGGGTGTTCATCCCAAATCGCATAGTTAAAAGTCTAAAAGACTGAAGATTACAGGAACCATTTGCACCACAGGTGACCCTGAAGACACAGATAAAACTCCAAGTGGCCTCAACAATGCTCTAAAAAGGATGCAAATGACCAGCTGTCTGCAAGGAGTATCAATCCTTCCATTGCCCACCATCCAGTCAGTGCTGAAGAAACTTCTTGGATGAGAAGCAAAATGTCTTCAAAGAAAAACCAAAAAAACCAATTACCTCTTGAAAAAGCACCTTTTGGGATTCCTCACAGCACTTGCAATTTTTCATGTCCTTTCCTCTTCCAGTCACTGATCGCTACTCTTCATAGTTATTTTATCCTGGGCTCTTGGTCTGCTGCCCCCTTCTGAAGAGATTTGGTTGCCTTCTCTTTTTTTTTTCCAACTGCATAAAATTGACAAAGAGTTCTGCCCATTTCTTCTTTTAGGCCAAGTGACAGGAAGAAGTGTCTAACAAATGTTTTATTCCCCCCCCCACACACACCCCACACACCACCAGGGGTCGTGCTGAAGAGCAGGCTTTTCCCGACTTCAGACATTTCTAAGTGTATGGATGTCAACTACAGGTAGTCCTTGACTTACAACCACAACTGAGCCTGACATTCCTGTTGCTAAGGGAGACATTGGTTAAGTGGGTTTTGCCCCATTATACAGCTTTTCTTGCTACGGTTGTCAAAGTGAATCATTGCGATTGTTACGTTGGTAACATGCTTGTGAAGTGAATCTGTTTTCCCCCACTGACTTTGCTTGACAGAAAGTCACACAAGGGGATTGCAACCGTCATAAATATTAGTCACTTGCCAACCATTTGAATTTTGATCTTGTGACCATGGGGATGCTGCAACGATTATAACAGAGGTGGTATTCAGCAGGTTCTGACTAGTTCTGGAGAACCAGTAGCAGAAATTTTGAGTAGTTCAGAGAACCGGCAAATACCACCTCTGACTGATCCCGCCCCCATCTATTCTCTGCCTCCCAAGTCCCAGCTGATTGGCTGGGTCTTCTTTGGTTGCTCTGCACAGGACAACGGAGCTGGAAAGCAGGTTAATGGGGTGGGGAGGGAATGGGGATTTTTCAGTATCCTTCCCCTGTCACGCCCACCAAGCCACGCCTACCAAGCCACGCCCACAGAACCAGTAGTAAAAAAAATTGAATCCCACCACTGGGTCATAAATGTGAAAAATGATCATTAGTCACTTTTTTCGGTGCCAGTTGAACTTTGAAAGGACACTAAATGAACAATTGTAAGTCGAGGACTACCTGTACCAGAATACCTACCAATGGCCATACTGGTGGTGGAATTCTTGGAGTTGGTGTCCAAACATCTTAAAACTACTAAGGTTGAGGAAACAGTAATGGTCACCATATTACAAACAAGATGTTGAGACTTTGAAAAAAGTTCAGAGAAGAGCAACTAAGATGATCAAAGGCCTGGAGACTAAAATACATGAAGAACAGCTGTGGATTTTGGGTCTGGCTAGAAAAGAAGAATTAGGGGTGACATGATAGCAGTGTTCCAGTATTTGAGGGACTGCCACAAAGAAAAAGGGGTCAAATTATACCCCAAAACACAGGAGGGCAGGACAAGAAACAATGGTTGGAAAGGAATCAAAGAGAGAACCAACCTGGAATTAAGGAGAAACTTCCTGACAGTGCTGACAGTGAGGACAATTAACCAGTGGAACAGCTTGCCTCCAGAAATTGTGGCCACTCCATCATGAGGTTTTTAAGAAGAGACTGGACAGCTACTGCTTGAGCAGAGGGCCGGACTAGAAGACCTCCAACGTCCCTTCCACCCAGTAGTGGGATTCAAAAAATTTTTACTACCAGTTCTGTGGGTGTAGCTTGGTGGGTGTGGCAGAGGAAGGATACTGCAAAATACCCATTCCCTCCCCACCCCACTAACCTGCTTTCCAGCTCTGTTCTCCCATGCAGGGCAAGAAAAGAAGACCCAGCCAATCAGCTGGGACTTGGAAGGCAGAGAATAGATAGGGTTTGCGGGGCCAGTCAGAGGTGGTGTTTGCTGGTTCTCTGAACTACTCAAAATTTCCACTCCCGGTTCTCCAGAACTGGTCAGAACCTGCTGAATACAACCTCTGCTTCCAGCTCTGTTCTATTCTAATTCTAATGTAGAAAGAGCAGATTGCCTTCAGTGGTACAAAATAAAGGCAGGGAGTAAATCCATAAATAAATAAAAGGGCTCCCCTGGGCATTCAGTTCTTATCATTCCTAATCTGGGTGGGCCAGGGATGAGTCATGATGGGAACTGAAGACAAAGATTTAGGAGGCAATTGGACAGCAGAGCCTGAGTTTGAATTTTCTGTATTGATTGATTGATTGCCATCTCGTGGTTGTCCCTGTTGTAAAATAAGAATAACAAATGAGCGTAAGCAGAGGTGGGATTCAAAATTTTTAACAACCAGTTCTGTCGGTGTGGCTTAGGTGGTGAGTGTGGCTTGGTGGTCATATTATTGGCTGGACATGGCCAACTCAATATCACTCACATCGAGGCATGCATCTCCTCACCTGTCCTCTCATGACTGTGGGGATGCTGCAACAGTCGTAAGTGTGAAAAATGGTCATAAGTCACTTTTTTCAGTGTCATTGTAACTTTGAATGGTCCCTCCACACAAGCAAAGTACCAGCAAAGGAGGAAAAAAAAACTCCTGGAAGTCTAGTCCCGCCAAGAATGTAATAAGGGTTAACGGAGAGGCAGTTTCTGCAAGCAACACCAGAATGTTTCCTTCCTGCCTTCCTTACAGGATTAGGCCAGGAATTTCTTCTAACAACCGGTTCTCTGAACTGCTGAGAATGTTAACAACCGGTTCTAGTGAATAGGTACAAACTGGTAGAATCCCAGCCCTGAGTTTAAGGGAATTTGCAAAAAGTGTCCATCTTTTATTCCAGGGTATTCAAGAGATAGTAGGATTTCATTAAGACTACTTTTTTTAAAAAAGGAAAGAAAAAAACAAAACAAAAGACCTCCATGCCAGCATCCTATATTTTGCATCAACAGAAAGCAAGTTTTTGTCAAGTTGTGTCAATAATATCAATTGCCATGAGACATTTACGATTTTGCACACCACCTATATTTCCCCCAAATGGACTTGACATACATTTTCCAGGTTGAATGTATACTATGGTAAGTCCATATTGCTCCTATACTATTCATAATGTTTTCATGAGTGAAAAACTTCTGAAATGTCTTATTTTAACACTTTGGAGAGTTACAAAGCACAGAAAGCGGGACTGTCCTGCCATCTTCTGGCAGAAATATGCAACACACAAATCAGTATAGTGAATATTCTGAGAGACAAATTCCAATAAAACATTTGGCTCAATGACATTTGCCCTAGAGCAGGGCTAGCAACTTCCAGAATTCCATGCTGACTCAGGAATTCTGGGAGTTGAAGTTCACCAGTCGTAAAGTTGCCATAGTTGCTCATCTCTGTCCTGGAGCAAATCCTTACAATCAGCCTCTTGGAATCATACATGTGCAATCCTGCCTCATTTACAAGTCTCAACCCAGAAGCACCATTTATTACTCATTAGTGCAAGAAGAGACTTTAGAAGAATTTTATTTTTGGCATTCAATTCTCCAAATTCCCCAGTCTAGCACAGGGGTGTCAAACTTGCGTCATCACGGCAGCATCATCTGATGTATTGGGACTTTTCCCCCCTTCGCTAAACTGGGCAGGGGTGGGGCCAGTACATGATGCATCTGGCCCATAGGCCATGAGTTTGACACCTCTGGTCAATATTATTGGCTGAGGAATTCTGGGAGTTGAAGTCCACACTTCTTAAAATTCAGAAGTTTGAAAAACTACTGATTTAGAAGAAAGCACCCTAAGAAAATAATTTGCATTGTCATCCAGGGAAAATCGTTATTGATTGCTGAGTGAGGTTGCCTGGATATTCCTTTCTACTGAAAACAGAAGATTGACAATCAAGACAGTGGATCACTGTCAACTTTTGCTCAATTTACACAACATCAACTAATTCATTTACAAACCAGGAACTGCCTTCCCATGCTACACCAGGGATGGCAACTATAGTCCCTTTATGATCTGTGGACTTCAACTCCAAGAATTCCTAAGCCGGCATTCTGGGAGTTGAGGTCCACAGGTCATAAAAGGGACATAGCAGCCCACACCATTATACCAATGTTGATAAAGGCTTTTTAAAAATTACTTAATGAGTGGTATCCTATTTTTAGACAGTTTTCATTGATTTATGGCTCAGTGCTTCCCAAAGCATAGAAAATACAAGAATCAGGTTAAGTTTGTTTAGAAACAAAATCTTTAGAAACCAACAACTAACTAATTAACAGCCAATAACTTTAAAAAAAATAATAAAATGTAAGTTTACAAACACTAAAAATCTGGCACCATTTTTTTCTCTTTTTTGTGTCTTTTGTCTGTCTCACTGTAATAACAGGCTGACCAGTTAACCATTCTGACAGCAAAATTGGATATACAAGTTTTGGATGAATGATTGCAGCAATTAAGGGATTCTTGTGGTTATATAAAAGGCCTAGAGATGGATTGGTTCGCTTTTGTGGTCAGAAACACTCCCTTTCCAGGTAATGCAAGGCCTCACAGTCTTGTGAATTTTGATCTGAATATTATGATTTGACTCCTTTCCATTTTTGTGGCTGAGATTGAAGGGGCATCCACAGAGGATCAGAGAAGTCAAGATTGTGCTCTCAGTATCAAAGCTCCATTCTTTTTATGCATGTGGACAGACATTAAAAAGGGACAAGACTTTATTCAGGCGACCAAGGGTGCCATCTTGATTTTTTTATATACTTCCCACTCTCTTCCTGCAGATGCCCCTGGGTTAAAGGAAAGGTTGACATGATAGCAATCTTCCAATATTTAAGGGGCTGCCACAGAGAGGTGCTTTCCAAGGCACCTGAATGCCAGACAAGGAATAATGGATGGAAACTGATTAAGGAGAAATTCAACCTGAGAGTAAGGAGCAATCAACCCATGGAACAGAAGTTGCCTTCAAAAGTAGTGGGAATTTCATCACTGGAGGCTTTCAAGAAGAGATTGTACTGCCATTTGTCAGAAATGGTGTAGTCCAAAGGTCTTCAAACTTGGCAAGTTTAAGATTTGTGGATTTCAACTCCCAGAATTCCTGAGCTAATATAACTGGAGGAGGAATTTTGGGAGTTCAAGTCCACAAGTCTTAAAACTGTCAACTTTGAAGGTTCCTGGTACAGGGTCTCCTGTTTGTGTGTGGGGTTGAACTAGATGGCCTATAAGCAGAGGTGGTATTCAGCAGGTTCTGACCAGTTCTGGGGAACCGGTAGTGGAAATTTTGAGTAGTTTGGAGAACCGGCAAATACCTCCTCTGACTGGCCCTGCTAATCCCATCTATTCTCTGCCTCCCATTGAGTTCCAGCTGATTGGCTGGATCTCCTTTTGCTGCCATGCACAGGAGAACAGAGCTGGAAAACAGGTTAATGTGGTGGGGCGGGAATGAGATTTTATCGTATCCTTCCCCTGCCATACCCACCAAGCCACGCCATGCCCACTAAGCCATGCCCACAGACCCGGTAGTAAAAAAAAATGAATCCCACCATCGCCTACAAGGTCCTTCCAACTCTGTTAATCTGTTAATTTTGCATTCTGCTTTTCAATATAATCAAGACTGCCAGAACTTTTGGGAAGATTATAACTCTGGTGGAAAGAAGACTGAATAGATCAATTCTTTGTGATCCCTCTCTGGACAAGGAGAGGATTAGAGATCATCCATAAGTGCTCCAGGTAGATTCTACTGAGTGACTTAATATAAGCCATTAAAACTGTATACATTTGTTGTGATGAAGGAAGTAATCATTTCTTTATTTATTTCTTTATTTTTTTAAACTATATATATTTTTTCGATAATGATTTACAAACATCTCCAAGAACACCACAGTGTTTCCATCAATAGCTACATGTTATAAGTCATTTGATGCCCAAATATTGTTTCATGCTTCTTTCATGGCTCTTTATTTGTGATATCTGATGTTTGTTTATAGTCTAAGATCAGTTGTATAGCAAACAAATTTTATATTATCACAGTTGCCCATTGCCTCGCTTCCACCATAAAAAATTATATTAGTAACCTACCCAATGGGGGTGAAATGACTTCTCTGAGAGCTAAGCCAGTGGTTTGCAACCTCTGGCCTGCAGACCCCTGGGGGTGCTGTGGTGTCATCAAAGGGGGGTCCACAAAGGCTTGAAAAAAATGTTATGATTCAAATCTTGAGTTAAGTCTTGGGATGGAGTCTGAACCATGAACCATGGCCATAAAAGGCATTTAAGGAGATTCCGTGGTGTAAAAAAAGGTTGAGAACCACTAAGTTAAGCCATTCTTTGATTCCTCAGATTAGTTCTCATAAACATTTACTATATTCTTGGCTTATCTTCAAGATATATTTCTTAGTGTCATGTGATCATTAAACAATTCCCCAGCCAGCTTCCCATAAATCCAGTTGGAACTTGCTTAAAGAGCATGTGGTTTTCTTAACAGCTGCAGGAATGTGTTTAACAATAGTGACAAAGAGCCTCGATGGTGCATTGGTTAAGCCCATGTCCCACTGCACCAACGGATGCAAAGAGGATGTAAAACATTAAAAAAAAGCTTGCCATCCATTGGAAAATGCGATGCATTCGTTGTGTACTCACTGCATACATGTTTCATACGCTCTATCCCTCCAGCATCCGTCCACTGAGATTTCATCCGCTCAAGAAGTTTTGAGCTGCACAAAACTTTTTAAACAGATGAACTTTCCACCGCGTACGATGTACATCCGTGACATATATGGGCAACAAACATTCTATGTCCGTTATCATCCATAACACGTCCGCTGTATCCTCTCGGCATCCTCTGGCCATCCCCTCAACTCACATCCACTGCAGCTGAAAACGGAAAGAGGGAGGAAGCGAAAGGTACACGGAACGTCTACACAGCGTTAGTAGCACGGAAATAGAAAGGATGTAAGCGGATGCATCTCATATATAAAGTATTAAAAACGGACAAAACGTTTGTATCTGGGACGTATCTCGGATATTTAGGATGTCTGGAGTATGTCTAGAGTATGTGGAACACCTAGCGGAAAACCGACATTTCCTATAAAAAGGGGGAGAAAATCACCTGGATCTCAGTATGAGTTCAGCAGCCATGGTGTACAGACCTCTTCACCCTTGGTCTTGCTCCTCCACATCATCCTTTGTTTTCCACCATGGATCATGACACAATCCATATGGTAGCTGCGATCATTCATCACCAGAATCAAACCCTGTTCAGACTGTTTCACCTTTTATACACAAGGAGAAGAAGGAGACATCCAAGAGCTGTATGGGTCTGAGGATGGATCATGAGAAGAATGGAGTTTGGACTGTATGACCAGCTGATGGTGGAGCTGAGGAATGAAGACCCTCGTGCATTCCATCACTTCATGAGGATGCCACCAGCCATGTTTGATAAACTTGTAGAGCGTCTGAGACCCAGGTTGACCAAGCCTAGCACCAACTTCCATCCCAGCCTGGACCCTGGACTGAAGGTGGCACTGACTCTGCACCACCTGGCCTCTGCAACCACATACAAAAACATGCAGTATGCCTGGAGGGTGCCACACAACACCATCAGAGAAGTGGTGCAGGCCATCATCGAAGAATACGTTGAGGAGCTCCTCAAGTGCCCCACCACTGAACAAGGCTGGAGGAAAGTTGCAGAAGAGTGGTATCAGAGGTGGAACTTTCCCCACACCGTTGGAGCCATATATGGAAAACACGTGGCCTGCAAAGCTCCAGCCACCTCAGGGTCCACTTATTTCAACTACAAGGGATTTTTCAGTAACATCCTCTTTGCCATGGTTGATGCTGACTACAAGTTCATGTACATCGATGCTTCAGGCAACGGGTCAGCTTGAGAAAGCCAGGTATACAATGCCAGTGACCTCAAGGATGGGCTGGAACGCAACCTCATCATGGGTTTTCCAGATCCAGACCCCCTACCCAATGACACACAAGATATGCCCTACTTCATTGTTGGTGATGACGCCTTCTCCCTCAGAACCTACCTCATAAAGCAGTACAGTTCAAGATACCTCACCCGCGAAGAGAGGATCTTCAACTATAGGCTGTCCAGGGTGGTGGAGAACGCCTTTGGTATCCTGGCCAACAGGTTCCAGATACTTCTCACCACCATGCAGCATCACCCACAGACTGTGAGGAGCATCGTGAAAGCTGGCTGCATCCTGCACAATCTCATGCGCACCCGCTACCCAGTGTTGCAGAACAGACTTGTGGACCGTCAACAAGGGAATGGGGACATGGAGCCTGGTGAACGGAGGCAAGGACGAAACCTGATAGACACTGTGGATGTACAAGGCCCCAACAGAGCTTCACATGAAGGGAAGAAGCAGCGCAACCTCCTGAGACACTGGTGCAACTCCCCAGCTGGAGGAGTGAAGTGGCAAGACAGGATGGTAGATGGTAAATGGATGCTTCCTTGAAGCTGTCGCATAACACTGATGAGATTGTGCCATGTATGTTTTGTGTCCTTACAATGAATAGGGCATTAATAAAGAGCTTTGTTTATTTTGGAATGTGTTGATCAATGAAGAAATTGTTATTGTTAAAAAAGGTCCATATGTGTGGCAGCTGGGATGGTGGACCATACAGTCCCACTATGCTTGCACTGGAGGTTTATCTATCCCACAACTATCCTTCTCTATCCCACAACTATCCTTATCTATCCCACAACTATCCTCATCTATCCCACAACTATCCTTACCTATCCCACAAGCATGCAAAGGCTTAATTAACCATTTTTAAAAAGTTTTCACTTTATTAAGTCAAAAAAAGGAACCAAGTGTGTGAAGCAAAGATAACCTTTATCAATAACTTTATTAAAAAAGCAAAATGAACCAAGTAAAGTGTCTTAAGCAAAGATAAAGTGAACAAGTAACAACTCAGACTCTGGCACTATTCTCAGTCACTCTGAGTCATGTCCATGGTCTCAGCTGTCGAGCGTCCAGGGACTGTGGAGGTGGCTGTTTCTGGAGTGCTGGTCTGAGGCACCATTGGGGTGCTTGGCCCCAAGAGTACAACAGGGGATGGTGTGTTCAGGAAGCTCTCCGAGAGCTGACTCAGTCCCATGAGATTGAGAGGCCCCTCATCAAGGACTTGAGATGTCAGGCCCAATACTGATGACAGATTGTCCGTTGACGGGCTTGGCTGTGGGGTGGAGGAAGGAGGAGTGTTGTGGGGCTGTCTGGTCTGCAGCTGGGTGAGGAGTGGCGTCTGTGGCGTCCAATGAACTTGCACCTGGACTGGGAAGTTTTGCTTCTGCTGTGGAAAGTCCTGGTAGTCATAGTCTTGGTAGGTGAGGGGTTTGTGGAAGGGCTGTGACATCGCCTGGGGTGGAGGAGCAGACCTGGACTGCATCGGAGCAGCTTCAGCTGGGCCTTGAGTGTTATGCAGAAGTGCTGTGATCTTTTCCTTCATCACCTGGTACTGGGCCTCGGGCATATCCCTCAAGGTGTGGCTCATGTAGGTGATAAACGTGTGGTGGCTGGAGGATCCTCTGTCCAAGTGGACCAGCTGAGAGAGCAGTTCTGTGCTGGTCTTCATTGTGTCCCTGATCTCCAACAGCACACTGTGGTTCTGGCCCTCCAGTTTGCCTCTCTGCCTGCATCCTGTGGAATTGGGGGTGGGGGTGGGGGTGAGTTGGTCTCTGGTGGCTGCCGCTTCTTCCTCCATTTGTGACAGGGGATCCTCCAAGTCTGCCGGCATGGGGTGTGCAGCTGTCGGGGGGGTCTCTGCCATGGGGCCCTCTGAAGACACCTGCCTGGACAGGGCAGCTGGATCCTGGCTGGAAGAGGACTGGCTGTCTATGGGCTGTCTGAGGGAGAGAGGTGTCAGAGGGGCTGCTCCTTGGTGGCAGACGTCAACCTCCAGGAAGCTGCACTTGGCCATGATGTACATCTCCCAGTCAATGAGCTTGACAGCGGCCTGGCCAGATTTTTTGAGGTGTAGCTTGCCATACCAGGTGTACATGTGCTTCCACCATTCCAGGAGTACATCTGCAGTGTAGCCCAGGCTCTCTGCTTTGTCTCTCCAAGCTGCCTACTTCTTCTTGGTGTTGCGATAGAGTCTGTGGCCCTTTCTCCAGAGGTACTCATTCTCCCTCAGCCATTCTAGCACCTCATCCTCATGCTCTTCAGAAAAGGTGTACTGTTTCCTCTCTCCCTTCTCCTTCCCTTGCCTCTTCCTCCCTCTGGCAGGGCCTTCAGCAGCAGGGCCTTCAGGGGCTTGAGCAGCAGGGCTTTGAGGGCCTTGGGGCTGGTCCACCACAGCAGGAGCAGGAGCAGGAGCAGCAGCACCAGCACCAGCACCACCACCAGCACCAGCACCACCACCACCAGCACCAGCACCAGCAGCTTCAGAGTCAGTGCCAGGGGGTGGGATGGTGGTTCTATCCTTCTTGCCAGGGCTGGCAGGAGTAGGCACAGGCTTTCTCTTCTTCCCTGACTGATAAACCATGGTGTTATTTGAAGATGTATGTGGCAGCACGTCTTTCCTCTGAATGCTGACTGCTGCATCCTTTTATATCCGTGGAGCTGACACAATTCATACTCCCCGCATGCACAGTGACCGCTTTGCATCCGATATACATCCGCTATGCATCTGCTTTGCTTCCTATAGGCATCCGTGATGCATCCGCGTCATCTGCTATGCATCTGCCCCTTCCGCTATGTGGCCACTTCGCTATTCTCCCCCGGAACCCCTGAAGATGTGTCATCCGCTTCCATCCGCTGTTATCCGCTAGGCTTCCTACGAACATCCGTTTAACATCCCCGCTACGTACTACCCCCGTCCGTTCTTTTCCATTCTGTTTATGCAAATTTTTGCCACTTTTTGGAGTGGATGACAACGGATGGAGCCACCCCCGAAGTTTTGCTCGTCCACTGTATCCTTTATGGAAACGTTTTGCATTCGTCGGCCAGTGGGACAGGGCCTTTAGAGTGTTGTACTGCAGGCCATTTCTGCCTCATTATCAGCTGAATTTGGAGGTTCACATCCCACCAGGCTCAAGTTTCCATCATTCTGAGGTGGGTAAAATGAGGACCCAGATTGTTAGGGGCAGGTGGCTGACTCTGTAACCACTTAGAAAGAGCTGCCCCTGTCAGAGTCTGAATCCAAGGAGGAAGCCAGACAGCTGACAGGGAATGGGAGTGTGGCTCCCTTAACTGTGACGAGGCTGGGGAAGGGCAAAGTTTGGCTGGGCAGAGCAGGATAGGGATAGAACAAGGGAGAGGGAGTTAAGAGGAAGAAACTAGGCCCACCCCCCTCTTCATTCTAGGGCATGCAGGGAGGAATGGAGAAGAGAGCAACATGGGCTATGTGGCTTACAAGGAGGAAAGGGCCCTGATTCCCTTCATTAGCTACACCTGGTAACACAGTTTATTAAAATGCAAGCTGTGTGTGGCAGGCTATTGGGAGCAAACATGACTTTATCTTGTATTGTCATGGGTTATCTGTTTTTTTTTTTTTTTGGCATCTTCCCAACTGTGTTAATTTTGCCATGCTTTCAAGTCTGAAATTCTTGTTCCTGCCGTTCCAAACTAATTACTTCAGTTTGATTTGTTTGAACTTTAAATTAGCTTGTGTTTACCTTGTTTTGAACTGAATTTTCTGCAGTCAAAGGCTGTTCTTGGGAGTTTTTTTCTCCAGCTAGAAGGTAACCTGGACAGTGAGGGCAAAGTTGGAGATAATAGAGGAACTCTTATTGATTATTTGACTGAGTTGCGTTTGTGCCAGGCCCCGGGTCATCACAGGGCTGTAGAACAGTGTAAAGCAGTATATAAGTCTAAGTGCTATTGTTAAAAATGTCATAAAATTGGGTGTGACTCTCTTACCAACCACTTTGCTTCGCAATGGAAATTATGGTCCCAATTATGGTCATAAGACAAGGACTACCTCTGTTTTTTACCTAAACCATAGCTTAAGTGTCTTTTCTATCAGGTCAACCTGGTCTCCTCAAATATGGGAAGGAACACACTGCTTCCCTTTCGCCTTCAGCCCCAATCCAGGAGCCTTTGTAGGCAGTCGCTTTGTCAGTAAATATAAATTAAACCATAGCTTATTATCAGAATGCCTGCATCAAGGGTTCAGAGTCAGGACTCAGAGACTTTTAGCTTCTTCAAAGAACTGTTTTATTGAGTACCTCATTTCAGCACAGATGATCCTAAAACCATCTCTGGTTATTTTCCATGGTTTCAGTATAATTGAACATTAGAGATTCCCCCCTACCCCCTTACTGTCACATTGGTCACATTGTCCAATTCGGTGTTCTGGTGTCTCCTTGGAGACCAGTCTCTGGATGGCACCTGTTGGGAGCGACCTTGGTTCCCATGAGATAGTAGGTTGTTTTGGCTAGTTCGCATTCCATTCCTCTCCTCCCTCCCCAAACTGTGGCAACTTGAGAAATGGAAGATGGCTACTGCAGGCTCAATCCATTTCAGAGTTGACAGCCTGATCGATCAGTTGATTCTCATCAGCATTTTATATAAATCTTCTTCTTTAATTCTGCTTATATATCAATATTCCATATTTTCAGGAATGAAAACCAATCATCTAAAAAGCCCCCTACTTAACAGAGCTGAAAGCAAGAGGGAGAACCAGACAGTATTGATTTAACTAATTGCTTTTATCTAATTAGATTTATGATTTATCGACTTGCCGCCTGGCACACATTGTGGCTTTATTGCCATCATATTTCTTTGGAATATAAGCCTTTTAATATCAAACTCGATGACCATCTTTGCTGAGTCTGCATAAAACAGCCTCAGTCAAGCTTGCCAATTTAGTGTGATGGTGCTGCACAAACAGTAATTAACATACTAGAAACTTTATAAAAGAATTGGCAGCTTCATTATTTATATTAGATTCAGATGTGTGTTTTAAAAACATGGCTAATTTAAATGTTGGCTAAAAAATTTTGTGGACATTTGGTTAAAAAAGGCTCAGAGGATTGAACTTGCCCTAAAGCAAAAGGATACTGGAATAAAATTAGAATAAGGTTGCAAGAAATTACTGGTTTTCAAATAGAATATAAGCCTGAAATGTTTTTGTTTGGGATAATCAGAGGAACATTTTTAAAAGAAGTTGAATACCTCATAATACACATTCTAACAGCAACAAGAATAACCTATGCCCAAAGCTGGAATCTAGATAGCACTCCTACAGACAGTATGATCATAAAGAAAATTATGGATTGCACAGAAATGGTGAAACTCACATTCAAATTACAAGAGAGGAAATAGAAGGAATACTATACAGTCTGATAAAAATGGTACAACTGGTTGGATGATAGGACAGCAAGAATAAAAAATAACACAAACAAATAAATGTATATATAAATATATAGATAGATAACAAAAACTGGGGAAGTAGATGTCACAACATTGTAAAAAATATAATTGTGTTGTTATGTTGTTGTGTTATTTTATATTCGTGTTGTTTTTAATTGTGTAAAATTCAATAAAAATTATTTTTTGAAAGAGTTGGCAACTTCATTACTTACATTAGAGTCAGATATGTAATTAAAAACATGGCTTATTTAAATGTTGGTTAGATTATTTTGTGGACATTTGGTTAAAAAAGGCTCAGATGATTGAACTTGCAAAGAAAATAGGTAAATTAAATACTCAGTTTAAACCAAGTTGTCTGAACATAGCCACTGTGTTTTCATAACCACAATTGTAACTACATTGTGACCCAGTCTGTTGCACACAAAGCAGATAAATCACATACAACTGAATAATTGCAGATTAAAGACATCATTTGCAAACAGTTCTCAGATTGAAAACAAGATTAAAGCCCCTGTCACACTGCACCAATGGATGGAAAGAGGATGTAAAACGGAGAAAAACACTTGCCATCCACTGGTTAACGCGATGCTTCCGTTCTATACTCACTGCCTACGTTTTGCTTCCTCTCTATCTGTCCAGCATCCGTCTATTGACATTTCATCTGCTCAAAAGGTTTTGAGCTGCTCAAAACTTTTGAGCAGAAAATGTATCCAACGCGTCCATTCTGCATCCGCTAGGCATACGGGGGACATCCGTTCTGCATCTGTCGGCATCCGTTATGCGTCCGCTACATCCGCTAGGCATCCGCTGCGCATCCGCACAACTCAAATCCGCTCCAGAGGAAAATGGGCACAGGGAGGAAGTGGAACGGACGCGCAGCATTAGTAGCACAGATGGAGAAAGGATGAAAGCGGATGCAGCACGCAAAGAAAGCATTTAAAACGGAAAAAACGTTCGCAGAGGGGACCTATCTCGGATATTAAGGATGTCTAGAGGATGCCTAGAGGATGCAAAGGGACACCTATACTGCCTATAAAAAGGGGGAGCAACTCACCTGGATCTCACTTTCAGACTAGCAGCCCTGCTGTGCAGACCTCTGCAGCCTTCATCTGCCTCTTCCTCTTCCACAGCATCCATTGATGTCCACCATGGATCATAACACAGTCCTTTTGGTAGCCACCATCATTCTGCAACAGGGCGAAGCCATCTACAGGCTCTGTGAACTCTACTATGGGAAGAAAAGGAGGCGGCCAAGAAGCGTCTGGGTCCGAAGATGGATTGGGAGAAGAGCAGAGAATGGACTGTACAAGCTGATGGTGGAGCTCAGGAACGAAGACCCTTGTGCATTCCAGAACTTCATGAGGATGCCTCCAGCCATGTTTGACAAAGTTGTGCAGCGCCTGACACCCAGGTTGACCAAGCAGAGCACCAACCTCCGGCCCAGCCTGGACCCTGGGCTCAAGGTGGCACTGACTCTGCACCACCTGGCCTCAGGGACCACCTACAGGAGCATGCAGTATGGCTGGAGGGTGCCACACAACACCATCAGCATTGTGTTGAGAAGTGAAGTGGTGCAGGCCATCATCGAAGAATGCCTGGAGGAGCTCCTCCAGTGCCCCTCCACTGAAGAAGGATGGAAGAAAGTTGCAGAGCAGTGGTATCAGAGGTGGAACTTCCCACACACTGTTGGAGCCATAGATGGGAAGCACGTGGCCTGCAAAGCTCCAGCCAAGTCGGGGTCCACTTATTTCAACTACAAGGGCTTCTTCAGCATTGTGGGGGATGACGCTTTCTCCTTCAGAACCTACCTCATGAAGCCCTACACTTCAAGACACCTCACCCCATGAAGAGAGGATCTTCAACTACAGGCTGTCCAGGGCAAGGCGGGTGGTGGAGAATGCCTTTGGCATCCTGGAAAACAGGTTCCAGGTACTTCTCACCACCATACAGCATCGCCCAGAGACCGTGAGGAGGATCATGGAAGCTTGCTGCATCCTGCACAATCTCATGCGCACCCGCTACCCAGTCTTGCAGAACAGGCTTGTAGACCTCCAACAAGGCAATGGGGACATGGAGCCTGGGGAATGGAGGCAAGGGCGAAACCTGATAGACACTCAGGATGTGCAAGGCCCCAACAGAGCTTCACGTGAAGGGAAGAAGCAGCGCAACCTCCTGAAACACTGGTGCAACTCCCCAGCTGGAGCAGTGGAGTGGCAAGACAGGATGGTAAATGATTAATGGATGCTTCCTTCAGCCTGTCTCATCACACGGATGAGATTGGGCCATGTATGTTGGTGGGCCTACAATGAACAGGGCATTTAATAAAGAGTTGTGTTTATGTTGACATGTGTGGATCAATGATTACATTAGTATTGATATTGAAGGGCCATAGGTGTGGCACCTGGGAGGGTAGACCATACAGTCCCACTATGCTTGCACTGGAGGTTTATCTATCCCACAGCTATTACCCATTCCAAAGGTATCCCTGCCCATCCCACAGGTATCCCTGCCCATTCCACAGATATTACCTATCCCAAAGGTATCCCTGCCCATCCCACAGCTATTACCCATCCCAAAGGTATCCCTACCCATCCCACAGCTATTACCCATCCCACAGGTATCCTAACCCATCCCACAGCTATTACCCATCCCAAATGTATGTATCCCTGCCCACCCTACTGCTATCCTTACCCATCCCACAAGCATGCAAAGGCTTAAACCATTTCTAAAAGTTTCCACCAAAACTTGATTTAATGAAATAAATGAGGCAAGTGTGTGAAGCAAAGATAATCTTTATTAAGAACAAGCTGTAAAAGAAAAATGACCCAAGTCAAGTGTCCAAATAAAGTCTACAGGTAGCCTCCCAGTCTCTGGCACTCTTATCGGTCACTCGGAGGTGTGCCCAGTCTCAGGGGTGAAGGGTCCAGGTGCTGTGGAGGTGGCTGCTGCTGGAGTGCTGGTCTGAAGCCCCACTGGGGTGCCTGGCCCCGAGAAGACAACAGGTGATGGTGTGTTGAGGAAGCTCTCAGACAGTTGGCTCAGCCCCGTGATGTTGAGAGCTCCTTCCTCCATGCCATGAGGTGTCAGTCCCAATACCGATGACAGATGTACTGAGGCTGGGCTTGGCTGTGGGGTGGAGGAAGGAGCAGTGTAGTGGGGCTGTCTGGTCTGCAGCTGTGTGAGGACTGGCGTGGGTGGCATCGGTGTTGTCGATGGCATCAGTGGTGTGGGTGGCATCAGTGGCATTGGTGGCATCAGTGGAACCGGTGGCAACGGTGGCGTCCGATGAGCCTGTGCCTGGACTGGGAAGGGCTGCTGCTTATGCTGCTGGACCTCCTGGTAGCCGTAGCCCTGGTAGGTGAGGGCCTGTGGAAAGCCTTGGAATGGGAGGGACATCACCTGGGGTGGAGGAGCAGACCTGAACTGGGTGGGAGCAGGTTCCTCTGGATCTGGAGGGTTGTGAAGCAGCTCGGTGATCCGGTCCTTCACCACCTGGTACTGGGGTTCTGCCATGTCCGTGAGGGTCTGGTTGACATAGGTGAGGAAGGGCTTGCGGTTGGAGGATGAGGAGTTGGTGTGGACCAGCTGAGAGAGGAGATCTATGCTGCTCCGGATGGTGTCCCTGATCTCCAGCAGGATAGTGTGGCTCTGCCCCTCCTGTCTGGCTCTCTGCCTTTCTGTGGAAGTGGAGCTGGGGGTGGATGCGGATAGGAATGTGGTGGAAGTGCTGTCTCCTTTCTCTCACTGTGCCAGGGAGTCCTCCACATGCTCCGCCACGGTTAAAACAACTGTCCGCAGGTTCTCCGCTGTGGCATGCTCCACAGAAACCTGCCTGGAGACAGGAGCTTACTCTCAGCCGGAAGAGGACTGGCTCTCAGCAGGCTGCCGGAGAGAGAGGGTTGTGAGAGGGGCTGCTCCTCGGTGGCAGATCTCACCCTCCAGGAAGCTGCACCTGGCCATGACGTAGGTCTCTCTGTCCATCAGGTTGACCGCGGCCTGGCCAGATTTCTTGAGGTGCAGCTTTCCGTACCAGGTGTGCATATGTTTCCACCAGCCGAGGAGCACCTCCGATGTGTAGCCCAGACTCTCTGCCCTATCTCTCCAAGCAGCCTGCTTCCACTTGGTGTCCCTGTACAGCCTGTGTCCCTTTCACCACAGATAGTCATTCTCTCTCAGCCACTCCAGCACCTCATCCTCGTGTTCCTCCTCAATGGAGTATTGCCTCCTCTCCCGTTATCGCATATGCTTCTTCCTCCCTTTGGCAGGACCAGAGGGGCCCTCATCAGAGAGGCTTCCAGGTTGTAGGGGCTGCTCCTCCACACCACCACCAGCAGCAGCACCAGCAGGATCATCATCATCATCAGCAGCAGCAGCAGCAGCACCAGCAGGATCATCAGCAGCACCAGCACCAGCACCAGCAGGACCAGGATCATCAGCAGCAGAGTAAGCACCAGCAGCGCCAGCAGCACCAGGAGCACCAGCAGAACCAGGAGCACGAGCAGGACCAGGAGCATGAGCAGGACAGCAGGATGAGCAAGACCAGGAGCACGAGCAGGATGAGCAGGACGAGCAGGATCAGCAGTACGAGGAGCAGCTACAGCAGAGTAAGCACCAGCAGAAGCACCACCGCCACAAGCAGCATCATCAGCTCCTCCAGAAGCAGCATTAGCAGAAGCACCACCGCCAGAAGCAGCATCAACAGAGTAAGCACGAGCAGAAGCACCACTGCTATAAGCATCATCATCAGCTCCTCCAGAAGCAGAAGCAGCAGAAGCCCCAGCTGCAGAAGAGCGAGCCTATGCTACAGAAGCCCCAGCAGAAGCAGAGTGAGGGCCAGGGGGTGGGAGGGTGGCCCTGTCTCTCTTGCCAGGGCTGGCAGCAGATGGCTCAGGCTTTCTCTTCTTCCCCATGGTTGTGGGGTTGCTGGCTGGCAGCAAGGCTGGCAGGCAGGCAAGCAGGCAGGCAGGCAGGCAGGCTGGCAGGAAGGCAGGCACCAAGGCTGGCAGGCAGGCTGGCAGGCAGGCTGGCAGGAAGGCAGTCACAAAGGCTGGCAGGCAGACTGGCAGGCAGGCAGGCAGGCAGCAAGGCTGGCAGGGAGGCTGGAAGGCAGGATGGCTGGCAGGCAGGCTGGCAGCAAGGCTGGCAGGCAGGTAGACAGCAAGGCTGGCAGGGAGGCTGGCAGGGAGGCTGGCAGGGAGGCTGGCAGGAAGGCTGGCAGGGAGGATGGCAGGATGGCAGGCAGCAAGGCTGGTAGCAAGGCTGGCAGCAAGGCTGGCAGGGCAGGCTGGCAAGGCACTTGATGTGTCTGGAAACAGGTCTTTCCTCTGAATGGTGACCTGCTTGGGAGCTGCCTCCCTTTATATCCGCAGGGATGACGCAATGCATCCTCCCTGCATGCGCAGTGAACGCTAGGCATCCGCTAGGCTTCCGCTGTGCATCCGCTAGGCTTCCGCTGTGCATCTGCTTCATCCGCTAGGCTTCCGCTGTGCATCCGCTTCATCCACTCGGCGTCCATTCTGCATCCACTGTATCCATTCCGCGTCCGCTTTGCTGCGGTCCCCCGGAAGCTTTGCGGATGTGCCATCCACTCCCATCCGCTTCCATCCGCTAGGCTTCCGTTTTGCATCCGCTTTCCATCCGCCCTGCGTCCTCCCCCCGTCTGTTCCTTTCCGTGTTATCCGCTCTGGTTATTCAAATTTTTGCCACTTTTGAGAGTGGATAACAATGGATGGAACATTTTTCTCATCCACTGTGTTCTTTTTACTAACGTTTTGCATCTGTCAGCCAGTGTGACGGGGCCTTAAGGAGCAACAAGCATTGACCAAGCCTTGATGCCTGATAAAATGTACAATATACTTCCTTAACGATTCTTATACAAAATCTGAGCAATCCACAATGAGTCACAAACTGGCCAATCATATGTTAGCTGAATATGGGCTGCCAAAATCAGAATAACAGAGAGAATAACAGAGTAACAGACTGGGAAGGGGCATTGGAGGTCTTCTAATCCAACAATTTCCAACCTTTTGGGCACCAGTTACTGATTCCATGGAGAGAGGTTTCTGCCAACTGGAGGGGGTGTGGTTTCATGTGCTGCCTGCATCCCACAGATGGGGCATCATTTGTTTGCACAGACCAGTTTCTGGCATGCCCCAACCCGATGCCATCCATGGCAAAGGGATGAGGGACCCCATTCTAGTCCAAACCCCTGAGCAGGAAATCAGCAGATGGCAACAAATTCAACCCAATCCAACCCAACCCAAAGCCTTTACAGGCATCTAATGTTCTGGATTTTGCAGCCCAACCTTGTAACTCTAATTTTAGGTTCCCCAGTTGGTTAATTTATTGTTTGGAATGATGTTCAAACCCAAAGAAGGGGGATTAGTTCCATCAGCTCTAATACAACTTGAATAAACATGATATGCAAACACAAATCACTGCACTATAAACTCAGCAACTAGAGCATCTGCAAGGGTAGGGTTCATAACTGACAAAGCGAGTGCTACAAATGCATGTTTGCATGCATCTTTGTGTGGATTGCATGTACACATGCAAAAAAATATATATTGAAGCTTCAATGATACAGCCGTTATCTTGACAATTTTTTTCAACTACCCCTCCCCAGACATCCTTGCATCCAACATACTAATCTCAAATGTGGTGGAAATTCAACCCTTTGTTATTAATTTATGTACCAGGGTATCAACATTAATGATAGCGTGAGATAGGCTTAAGAACATGAATAAGGGCCACTGTCCATTTCTCTAGGGCAGGAATTCTCTACCTATTTCCACCCTCTGGGGAAAGCAATTGCCCTTTTTCGGCAATGTCAAAAGTAGTATTTTTTGAGTTGTGCCCATGTGTGTGATACTGTGATATCAACTGCTTGATTCATTTCCTTATTGGTAAAAAGCTGCACTGCAAGTTCACCTCAACAGTGGGCATTATTTTAAAAAAAAGTTTACTGATCAATTTTTTTTTTCACTGATGACAACATGACAAAAGTTGGACCTGTTTAATGAACTTCCCCTTGTGTGTTTTTAACCAGATGACTAACAAAAAAATTATGCACTTCCCTCTTCCACCTCAGTGACAAAAACCTTTCTGTTGTGCCCATAGGCTGCTGGCCCCTCCAGCAGCTGAATCAGAGGAGGAGGAAAAAGCGTGGGAGTCAGGACCAGCATCAAGGCAACCTGAGAGCTCCAAGGGGGAAGAGGGAATGGAGCTGGCAGAGAGAGAGAGAGAGAGAGAGAGAGAGAG
>BLBF01000065.1:8020060-8039167 GCA_015471245.1 Laticauda colubrina | reverse complement strand
GATTCCTTTTCTTCCCCATGGTTGTTGGGTTGCTGGCTGGCTGGCTGGCTGGCAAGCTGTGTCTGGAAGCAGGTCTTTCCTCTGAATGGTGACCTGCTTGCGAGCTGCTTCCCTTTATATCCGCAGGGCGGACGCAATGCATCCTCCCCTCATGCGCAGTGAACGCTAGGCATCCACTAGGCATCCACTAGGCATCCACTAGGCTTCCGCTCTGCATCCACTTTATCTGCTCGGCATCCGCTCTGCATCTGCTCTTTCCGTTCCGCATCCGCTTTGCTGTGCTCCCCCGGAAGCCTTGCGGATGTGCCATCCGTTCCCATCCGCTTCCATCCATGAGGTTTCCGTGGAGCATCCACTTTCCATCCTCGCTATGTCCTCCCCCCGTCCGTTCCTTTCCATGTTGTCTGCTCTGCTTATGCAAATTCGGGGCACTTTGAGAGCGGATAACAACGGATGGAACATTTTGCTCGTCCGCTGTGTCCTTTTTACAAACGTTTTGCATCCTTCGGCCAGTGTGACAGGGCCTTAAAAAAGGACATTGAATAGTACTGCCAATGCATTGTATCTCTGACTGGTGATTGGAAAGTCTTTATGGACTTTTTGTATCAAATTTAAAACAAAGGAATGTAACTTATACTTTGAAGATTACAAGTACAGGGTAGATTATAGAAAGAAGAGAATCATGATGTAACTAACTTTAGGGAGAAATATAATTGTTCTTTCAACTGTTGTGAAGATTTCTTTCATTTTCTTTTATCTTCTTGCACTTCTGGCTTCCTCTTCGATTTCTTTCTTCCTCTTTCCCCCTTACTTTATATCAGTTTTTATTGGTTTTTCTCTTCCTTTTAAATAAGTTTTAAAGCACAAAAACACATACATTCTAGCTGTTGTCTTCCTTTTTAAACATTTGTATGTTCTCATTTTAATCATACTAAAGTAGATAAATATAGATGATAGATAATAGAAAGAGGATAGATAGACAGACAGATGATAGACAGACAGACAGATGATAGACAGAGGATTGGATGGATGGATAGATAGATAAATAGATAGATAGTTACCATAGACAGACTGGAAGGAGGGAGGGGGAGAGGGGGGAGAGAGGGAGGGAAGGAGAGAGAGAGACTTCAGCATGATTAAAATGAGGATACTATTTGCTGAATAAAAGCCAGCAAGTGGAGGAAAGAAGAACAAGAGAAAGAAAAGAACAAATATACTACTCAAAAAAATTAAGGGAACACAAAAATAAGACATCCTAGATCTGAATGAATAAAATATTCTTATTAAATACTTTGTTCATCACGTAGTTGAATGTGCTGACAACAAAATCACACAAAAATTATCAATGGAAATCAAATTTAGCAACCCATGGAGGTCTGGATTTGGAGTTACACTCAAAATTAAAGTGGAAAAAAACACAACAGGCTGATCCAACTTTGATGTAATGTCCTTAAAACAAGTCAAAATGAGCTCAGTAGTGTGTGTGGCCATACGTGCCTGTATGACCTCCCTACAATGCCTGGGCATGCTCCTGATGAGGTGGCGGATGGTCTCCTGAGGGATCCCACAGCTGGACTAAAGCATCTCCCAACTCCTGGACAGATTGTGGTGCAACGTGGCGTTGGTGGATGGAGTGAGACATGATATCCCAGATGTGATCAATTGGATTCAGGTCTGGGGAACAGGCAGGCCAGTCCATAGCATCAATGCCTTCGTCTTGCAGGAACTGCTGACACACTCCAGCCACATGAGATCTAGCATTGTCGTGCATTAGGAGGAACCCAGGGCCAACTGCACCAGCCTATGGTCTCACAAGGGGTCTGAGGATCTCATCTTGATACCTTATGGCAGTCAGGCTACCTCTGGTGAGTACATGAAGGCTGTGCGCCCCCTTAAAGAAATGCCACCCCACACCATTACTGACCCACTGCCAAACCGGTCATGCTGGAGGATGTTGCAGGCAGCAGTACATTCTCCACGGCATCTCCAGACCCTGTCATGTCTGTCACATGTGCTCAGTGTGAACCTGCTTTCATCTGTGAAGAGCACAGGGCACCAGTGGCGAATTTGCCTATCTTGGTGTTCTCCGGCAAATGCCAAACTTCCTGCACGGTGTTGGGCTGTAAGCACAGCCCCCACCTGTGGACGTCGGCCCCTCATACCACCCTCATGGAGTCTGTTTCTGACTGTTTGAGCAGCCACATGCACATTTGTGGCCCACTGGAGGCCATTTTGCAGGGCTCTGGCAGTGGTCCTCCTGTCCCTCCTTGTACAAAGGCAGAGGTAGCGGTCCTGATGCTAGGTTGTTGCCCTCCTACAGCCTCCTCCATGTCTCCTGATGTACTGGCCTGTCTCCTGGTAGCGCCTCCATGTTCTGGACACTACGCTGACAGACACAACAAACCTTCTTGCCACAGCTCGCATTGATGTGCCATCCTGGATGAGCTGCACTACCTGAGCCACTTGTGTTGGCTGTAGTCTCTGTCTCATGCTACCACTAGAGTGAAAGCACCGCCAGCATTCAATAGTGACCAAACCATCAGCCAGAAAGTATAGGAACTGAGGAGTGGTCTGTGGTCACCACCTGCAGAACCCCTCTTTTATTGGGGATGTCTTGCTAACTGCCTCTGCTTTCCACCTGTTGTCTATTCCATTTGCACAACAGCATGTGAAATTGATTGTCAGTGTTGCTACCTAAGTGGATTTCACAGAAGTGTGATTGCGTTGGAGTTACATTGTGTTGTTTAAGTGTTCCCTTTAGTTTTTGAGCAGTGTAATTTTCAGGTTTATTGCTAAAAGCCTGGATTTGGTTATGAGTAACTTACATATTGCTGACTGCAATATTCTTTTCAAAATCAAAATTTTAAAAGAAACCTGGGGTTTTGCTTTTTCTGTGAAAGAAACCAAGCAGCTGTTTATCCAGTTACCTGGTTCTGTGGTTCACTCCTCACTAGGTCCCTAGCTTAAATCTCTAGTCAAAAATGCTTTCGAGTCTTTTCTCTAGCTGGGCACTTGAGGGCAGTAAAACTCCTAAAAGTGAATAAGGGTGGAAGAGATGAGTCAGCAAAGGCTGGAGATTTAGACCATCCACTATGATGAAAGAGCCACTTTATTTGACAGAATAGCCCTGTAAAGCAGAGTTCAGCAATTTTATCTTTTTTCTTTCTTTTAAAAACAAGCAAACAAATCCAAAGCCCCATAGAAGGGCTATTACTTGAGGGCTAGGATGGATATTTTTCCCCATTTTTGTTTTGAAAGGTAAAATACACACTAGCCGAGTCATGGTTGTAACAGGGCTGCATTTATCTGATTGTGAAAGCAAGGGGAATTTGCACTGCCATCATTCAGTGCAGTGGTGGGACTCAATTTTTTTTTAATACTAGTTCTGTAGGCATGGCTTGGTGGGCATGATGTGGCTTGGTGGGTGTGGAAGAGGAAGGATACTGCAAAATCCCCATTCCCTCCCCACCCCTCTAATCTGCTTTTCAGCTCCCTTCTCCTGTGCAGGGCAACAAAAGGAGATCCAGCCGATCAGCTGGGACTCAGTGAGAGGCAGAGATTAGATGGGGGCGGGGCCAGTCAGAGGTGGGATTTGCTGGTTCTCCAAACTACTCAAATTTTCCGCTACTGGTTCTCCCAAACTGGTCAGAGCCTGCTGAATATCATCTCTGATTCAGTGTTAAGTTACTGACATGGCACAATTTGCTCTGAGAGGGTTCCCAAAAGACCAGACCAGATCAGACTAGAAAACCCATAAAGCCTTGCTTATAAAGAAGTTGAAAGCTCGGTTGCTTTTCAGTCAACAATCCAACTTTGTGCAAAATGGGTTTAGGGTAGCTGTTGTACACATTGGACTCAAGCATTTGATTTGAGAACTATTCCCATTTGGATTTTTCATTCTTAGGGGCTGTCTCCTCCTTTGTGGGCATTCTTGGTACCCATCCTCAAAGTGCTTCATGGTTGGAAGAGTCCAGCTTAAGACCTCTGACGGACCTTCTCCTATACATTACTTTGGTGAATTTCCTTTGGTGGCACTGAAATGGTAGAAAAATCTAGTAGATGTAAGCCTTGACATTTGCCACAAGGCTTTGGACTGAGGTGATACTGAGGGCGCTGTGGGAAATTAAGATGGAAAACAAATTTTCAAAGGAGGCATATTGTAGGAAAAGAAGAAGCAGTGTCTGGGTGCAGAGTTAAGAAGTTATCAGTTTGGAGTCACCACGTTGCCACAGCCTCCTTGAATTCCATTAACTCTGATCTAGTGCTAATTTAGTATTGGCTGCTAGTTGACTAGATATAAGCTTGACACATACAGCAGCTTCCAGGCAGCTAACCGAAGATACAAAATATATTCTGTTGTAAGTGAACTTGATTGCCATTTATATGCAAAATTGCTATCTTAGCATATTTTCTTTTTGACATGTATTTTTGACTGAATTTTAATCATTCTATAGCACATAGAGTGAAATATTGGAGAAAAAGCTAGAAACTCTTGAAACTGTTGCTTGAAAAAAAAATCATTGACCTCTTGCAACATCATTTGTCAAAACTAGGCCTTCAAATTACTCAATTAGTAAAACTTGGGCCATACTGATAGACTACCTAATCCTTGGGGCTGATGGGAGTTGAACTACAGGATTACCTAAAGAACCAGGGACTCTCCTCAAATTTCTCTTTGATGCTTTGTTTCTCCTCCTTTCAGTGGTTCAGCTGAAGATGCTCAAACTCTGAACATCAGTGTTTTAGACCTTCAGCATTTTATGGCAATGCCCACTTGTACAGTCAGAACAGAGAACAAGCCGTTGTTGCCAAATATGCTTTCAAAATTATTTTTTGGTTTGTGTAATGCATTTTCTATCCCATCTGTCTGCCAAGGACTCTGCAAGAAAAATGGTCTCCGAAGATGCAGACAACCTATAACCCTCCTGTGTTTTCTCCCAAAGGCACACATCAGCTGCTCTAACATTGGAAAATGCCTGGCTTCTTTGTTCTGCAATCTAATTCAGAAGCTTACATTAGACTTATCGATCAAACCACATTAGCTCTGCAGAGCAATTTTCTGCCTCTTTGTTCTGCAATTTGAAACCTTCCCAGACAAGGTTGTTTATGCTTTGGGCTTACAAATTGTTCTCCACCAAGGAAAGATGATGCTACTAAAAACTGGTTGGAGACCTTGGGCTACTTGAAGGGAAAGCTGAAATGGGTCTTCCTTGCCGTTCATGAAAAAGGCACCTGGGCCCTGGTTAAATCTTACTTTGAGGTTGTCAAGCACCAAGGAAATGAGGAGATCCAGGAAGTTCAAATGGGTATAAAGTTTTATTGCAAGCTTAATCTCTCTACAAGAATCCGAACTACTAATGGCCCAAGCAAACTGGAGGTAGAAAAAAAGTCATAGGAATTAAAGGGTTCTCTTGTATTCACGCAGGGACAAGACTGATGACATGTTTGACTCTTCCTTTGAGCTCAAGCCTGATCATCTCCCATCCTTCCATTCCCCACTATCTTGTCAGAGCTGAAGAAGCTTCTTAGATGAGAAGTGAAACATCTTCAAAAGAAAAAAATAAGGAAGTCCAGTTGCCTTCTGAAAAAGTACCTTTGGAACAACCATGACCTGGATGACTAAGAATCTCTACAGACTTTTTATCTTTTATAGAAGCTATGTTTTCACTGAAGTACAAGATGACCAATCACTCTGAGCTATAGAATTTAAATGGAACCTCCATCTTTAGAAGCAGCCATTATCTCTCAATCCCATTTTTAAATGCACCCACCTTTTGAGATAGGTCAAGGTAGAGAAACACCATATTAGAAGAACACACCACCAGTATCAGCAGTGTTCTTCACTTTAGCTGGAAAAGCCAAGTAAGAAGGAATTATTGCTAGAGTCCCCCCAGATGGAATGGTTTGCATTCTTCTCCAACCCCATTTGATGTGGAATGCAAACAGAAGAAAATATGCATTGTTTGCTTCAACCAAACCTATCTAACTCTTGAGAAGAATCCCAGCAATTCATATACTCCAGACTAATCACTGCAACATTGACTGGTAATAGAGGGAAAGAAAAATGTGTTCTCTATTCATTTTTAGAAAAGAGCTTCACACCTGAAAAATGGGGCAATCAATATGAAATCACTTTATCAACAGCAATTAGACTTATATACTACTTCACAGTGCTTTACAGCCGTCTCTAAGTGGTTTAGAGTCAGCCTCTGGCTGCCAACAATCTGGGTCCTTGTTTTACTCACCTCGGATGGATGGAAGACGGAGTCAACCTTGAGCAAGTTAGGATCGAACTCCTGGCAATGGACAGAATCAGCCTGGATTTACTGGATTCAAGGAGGGAGGGAGTAGGAAGGAAGGAAGGAAGGGCAATAGCAATAGCACTTAGACTTATATACCATTTCACAGTGCTTTACAGCCCTCTCTCAGCAATTTACAGAGTCAGCTTATTGCCCCCAGCAATCTGGGTCCTCATTTTACTGACTTTGGAAGGATGGAAGGCTGAGGAATCAATCTTGAACCGGTCAAAATTGAACTGCCAAACTGCTAGCAGTCAGCAGAATTAGCTTGCAATACTGCCTTCTACTGCCACTGCATCACCATGGCTCATTTGGGTAGGAATAGAGATAATTTCAATGTATTGTTTCTGATTTTATTAAACCTACTACAGAAATCTAGGGGATTTTAGTAGTACACTCCTAGAATCATATGAAAGGGACCTTGGAGGTGTACAGGTCCAACCTGGAGAACCACCTTAACTCTCCAATGGATGTACCCTTTGGTGAAGCTCATTCTACCTACTTTTCGAAAGTGGTCCTGTTCCCAGAATGCAGTTCTCGTGGATTAGCCAGAGCAAAATAGAAAAAGCCACATTCTGGCAGAACTTGCTGTATCACTCAGTTAACATCAAACTGCAAGTAGCCCTTGAGTTATGACCACAACTGAGCCCAAAATTTCTGTTGCTAAATGTAACATTTCAGTGAGTTTTGCCCCATTGTATGACTTTTCTTGTCCTAGCTGTTAAGTGAATCATTGAATTTTTTTTAAGTTAGCCACATGGTTCTTAAGGGAAACTGATTTTCCCATTGACTTTCTTTGTCAGAAGGTCGCAAAAGGGGATCTTGTGACCCATTTTGACTGAAACCATCATAAATATGAGTCAGTTGCCAAGGGTCCTAATTTTGATCCTGTGACCATGGGGATGCTGCAACGGTCATAGGTGTGATAAACGGCCATAAGTCATTTTTTCAGTGCCATTGTAATTTTGAATGGTCACTAAATGAACTCTTGTACCTTTTAGCAAACCGACCACATAAAGGCTGTTCTAAACATGTCATTATAATGGTGGTGGACATCTGGAAATCTATTAGGTAAGTATCTCTGCTTACTGCTGTATCTCCCTTCTTCCCTTCTCCCTTGTTCCTAGGTTTGTGTATTTATTTCTGGCCCTTAAAACAATTCCTTGATCCGGGAATAAAAGTTTTCTTTTCTTTCTTCATTGGTGCACAGAGAGTTAACCAAAGAGAAAAATTCTACAAGGGCTGAATGGATGATGCAAAATCTCTCTGCAGAGCAGACTGCAGTATTACTGGGTTGGCCACACCCTGGTAAAGCCGCAGCTATCATGCCTGCCCTTCAGACAAAAGCCTCTCTCTGCCCCAATTCCCCTGCTTATTTCTAGAGCCATCAATCCAGATCTCTCTGAGTCATGGGCAGGGATGGGGGAGGAAGAATATAAAAAGAAAGGCTGACATCATTTGGTGCAATGTCTGGACTACAGCACTGACTTGCATAGGTCAGCTGGAAATCAGACAATCTCTGAGCCAAACCCTGAAACAGAAGGGCAATTCCCTTCATCTTCAGTGCAACAGACATAGAGAGGCCCTGGAAGTTCTTTTTACATCAGCAGATTGCTTGAAAAAAAAAAAAAAAAAGACAGGAACAGGGAGAGACAATCAACTTAGGGTCTGTGAATCAGGAACAAGAAAAACTTGGGAAAAAAATTCCCTGCCACATTACCTTACAGCAATTAAGACATTGGGCTTGTCAACTGCTGGAAAGTATCACCAAAGTGACGGGGATAAGCTCCTCATGTTCCTTGCCCCGGCTCCTGCCAACCTAGTTGTTTGAAAACCTGCAAATGTGAGTAGATAAATAGGTACCACTTCGGTGGGAAGGTAACAGAGCTCTGTGACATCATGCTGGCCACATGATTTGCCTGGGTGCTTAATGTGAGTGTTCCCAGGATTGTTTTTTGAGGTGGAGGAAAATGTTCCTGATGTTGCTGGATCCCAGCTACCATCACCCCCAGCCAACGTGGCCCAAAGATCCTAGATAACATGGTGCACCAACATGTTCAGATGGACTTCCCAACCTCACTTACAGGATTTGCAGCTGAGTTCCATGACTGTGCTGCATAGCGGAGATGACTATGTTTAAAAAGACAAAAGGGTGGCTTAGTGCCCTTCACTCAAGTCAGACCATCTGGCAGGGCATAATAGGAATTGTAATCCAGGTTGGATGAACCAGATTAGGATACATTGGCGTATCTTGATGGAATTTCCACTTGGGAAGAAAAAGACATCTTTCGTAGACCTTAATGGGACTTGCAAACCAATTTAAATCTAAAGCAGTCTTAAGAAATCAAGGTTATTATTTTTTTTTCTAGATGACTTTCTTTTCCATGGGGAAATATACATAAGCACATAACTAAAACAAATGCAATAAATCTAACCCATTGGTTGTTAGAAAAAGCAAAAACCACTTAACTATAAGCCATGTATATGTTGTAACTGTATTTCCACCCACACTTATGGCACCAGTGATTACCAACCCACATATTTCTAAGGCTGACAGCAAGAGGGGAAAATGTCTAACAGTGCAAGGGATACAGAACAAACTGAACTCGCCCACAGACTAACAGGAACGATAAGAACATTCAGCCAATCAGAAAGATTGCAGATACTATATAAATTGAATCCCCTGCATGGATTACCCTTGGCTGGGGAATTATGGGAATTGGAAGTCTGCCAGGCTTAAAGTTGTCAAGGTTGGAAACCCCTGCTACAGACAGAAGAACTTTGCCATTCACCAAGTTGCCAAATCATGACATCATCACCAGGCTTCCCACATCTGGATCGTTGCTGGAATTTGGGAACTAAAATTTGTACCTCTGAAAGGTGATCAGACTGGGGAAGCAGAGGTAGTATTCAGCCGGTTCTGACCAGTTCTGGAGAACCAGGAGCGGAAATTTTGAGTAATTCAAAATCCCACCTCTGACTGGCCCCACCCCCATCTATTCTCTGCCTCCTGAGTCCCAACTGATTGGCTGGATCTTCTTTTGTTGCCCTGCACAGAAGAACAGAGCTGGAAAGCAGGTTAGTGGGAAGGAAATGAGATTTTGCAGTAACCTTCCCCTGCCACGCCCACCACGTCACACCATGCCCACCAAGCCATGCCCATAGAACCGGTAGTAAATTTTTTTGAATCCCACCACTGTGGGGAAGGCTTGTTATGAGTTATTAAGACAAGAACTAACTTGAATAGTTTCAAAGATGAAGAAAGCTATAATATTTGCCACAATACAGCACAGTACACCATTGAACATGAATGGTTGCAGTTTCTAAACAGAATTGGAGAAGCTTTGTTTGAACACTTTGTTGAAATGTCCCTACTGTAGTAGCAAGTGACTTGATTCACACAGACCCATGATGTTAGAGTCAGTTTGGTTTAGTAGTTAAAGCATCAGGCTACAAAACAGGAGACTTTGAGTTCAAATCCCACCTTAGTCATGAAAGCCAGCTGTGTGACTGTGGGCCAGTCATTCTCAGCCCATCCCACTTTACAGGGTTGTTGTGGAGAAAATAAAAGAAGGAAGGTATGTTGGATATGTTTGTCACCTTGACTTATTTATAAAAATAATAAAGGCAGGAAATAAGTTTTTTTGAATGAGCTATCTTTGGCTAGGTCTGCTCAAAATAACTCATCTTTGTAACTTACTCAAATGAAGTTCACAAGTCTTAAAGTTGCCATGTTTGGAGACCTCTGGCTTAATGCTTGAAACATTTGGTCTCCTGGGGTTACTTTATTGAGCAACACAATGCAAAAAGAAATGTAATGCTCCAAGCAGACCACAAGATGACAATGGGGAGCTGCAAGTAGAAATTTATCCAAAAGATAGAACAGTTGTTTCAATTTGTTAGGGATCATAAGATTATAATGCAAACACAAAAAACTCAACCTGAAGAATAAGTAAAGGCTGGAATGACATAGAATTAACTCTAGGAATGGAAGGGGAAAATAGATTTGAATCAGCAACACCCAGGTAAAAAAAAACCACATGAAACGACATTAATACAAATCCTGGCTAGATAGCAAAACTAATTCTAGAGATGTAGCACTTTTTTCTGGAGCAAAGAGTTTAATTCTGTGACCTTGAATATAAGGCTGGCGGAATCAAATAGGATAATGTTCTTTTCCTAGCATCTGCTTACAGGTTCTTTGTGAATTCTTCCTCAAGATTTAGGGGAAAAAACCCACCCTTTTGTTTCCTGCAGAAAAGGGCATCTGGGGGTAATCTGCCTCTGTATGTATCTGAGAAAGAAAATTACTTTAAAAAAATATATTTTTCTCAATAAAGAAAATAGGAAAATAAAAGTGAAAAGAAAGAAAACAACTGATTATAACTTCAGTTCTTCTTTCTATCCTTTCTATTGATTAATAACCTTATTTTTCCCCTTCCTCTTTAACCCTTTTAAATTCCCAAATCCATCAATCATCAAGACAAAGAGCATTTCTTATTCATGAGCATGTACTGAACATATTGCTTTCATTCCCATTTATTTTAACCATGGCTTGTGGAATAAGCCCCAGTCATTGGATTCACACACCATCACAAAAGCAACTGTTTCAGAGCTGAGAGACATACTCAGCCATTGTAGGATGTGAATAGAACTGTCCTTCATTATGCAGAGAGAACAGAACTTCAATTTAATAATAATGAGTTGTTTAATTATATCCCATCTTTTAAAAAATAAATAACTTAAGGTGGTGAACATATAACTTAAGGTGGTGAACCTAAATAACTTAAGGTGGTGAACACAGCTTCCTCCTCTTATTTTCCCTACAACAACCCTGTGAGGTAAGTTGGACTGAGAGTGACTGGTCTAAGATCACACACAGTTGGCTTTCATGGCTAAGGTGGGATATGAACTCACCATCTCCTTCTGTCTAGCTTGGTGCCTTACTCACCAGGCCAAACTGGATCTCATTATTTATTGAATTCACATGCTATACAACTCCCAATGACTCTTGATTTCATTGAACTTTCAATTCAACTGAATGAAAATTAGATAGAATTAATTTGGTAGTCATGCATTGAATTACTTTCTCTTCTTCTGTGTTAAGCCCATTTCACCCTGGCCAATGGATGCAAAAAGGACACAGCGGACGAGCAAAATGTTCCATCCATTATCCGCTCTCAAAAGGGGCAAAAATTTGCATAACCGGAGCGGATAACACGGACGCGGGGAGGACGCAGGGCGGATGCAAAGCGGATGCGGAAGGGAAGCCCAGCGGATGGAAGCGGATGGGAGCGGATGGGAGTGGGTGGCACATCCGCAGGGCTTCCGGGGGGCCTCAGCAAAGCGGGCGCGGAATGGAAAGAGCGGATGCAGAGCGGACGCCGAACGGATGAAGCAGATGCAGAGCGGAAGCCTAGCGGATGCACAGCGGAAGCCAAACGGATGCCTGGCATTAACTGCGCATGCGGGGAGGATGCATTGCGTCAGCCCCGCGGATATAACGGAAGCAGCTCAGAAGCAGGACGCCATTCAGAGGAAAGACCTGCTGCCAGACACATCGACTGCCTTGCCTGCCCTGCCTGCATGTCTGCCTGCCAGCCTTGCTGCCAGCCTTGCTACCAGCCTTGCTGCCAGCCTCCCTGCCAGCCTTGCTGCCAGCCTCTCTGCCAGCCTTGCTGCCAGCCGGCCTGCCTGCCAGCCTTGGTTCATGTCTGCCTGCCAGCCTTCCTGCCAGCCTTGGTTCATGTCTGCCTGCCAGCCTTGGTGCCTGCCTGCCTGCCAGCCTTCCTGCCAGCCTTGGTGCCTGCCTTGGTGCCAGCCTTCCTGCCACCTTCCTGCAAGCCTTCCTGCCAGCCTTGGTGCCTGCCTGCCTGCCAGCCTTCCTGCCTGCCTTGGTGCCAGCCTTCCTGCCTGCCTTGGTGCCAGCCTCCCTGCCAGCCTTGGCTCCTGCCAGCCTTCCTGCCAGCCAGCAACCCCACAACCACGCGGAAGCACAGCAAGCCTCAGCCATCTGCTGCCAGCCCTGACAAGAGGGACAGGGCTACCATCCCGCCCCCTGGCCCTCACTCTGGTTCTGCTAGGGCTTCTGCAGCACGGGCTCGCTCTTCTGGGGCTGGCACTTCTGCTGCTTCTGCTGCTGGAGGAGCTGATGACAAGCACTCCAGCACCAGCCACCTCCACAGCACCTGCACCCTTCACCCCTGAGACTGAGCGACCAAGCGGAGTGCCAGAGACTCATTTTTGTTTGATAGCTTCTTGTTAATAAAGTCTATTTTTGATTCATACACTTGCTTCATTTCTTTTTTTTCATAAAGTCTTGCTGGAAACTTTTAGGAATGGTTTAAGCCTTTGCATGCTTGTGGGATGGGTTAAGATAGCTGTGGAATGGGCAGGGATACCTTTGGGATGGGTAATAGCTGTGGGATAGATAAACCTCCAGTGCAAGCATAGTGGGACTGTACGGTCCAGCCTCCCAGGTGCCACACCTACGGCCCTTTATTATCAATAATAATGTAATAATTATCCACACATGTCAACATAAACACAACTCTTTATTAAACGCCCTGTTCATTGTAGGCCAACCAAACATACATGGCCCAATCTCATCTGTGTGATGAGACAGGCTGAAGGAAGCATCCATTAAGCATCTACCATCCTGTCTTGCCACTCCACTGCTCCAGCTGGGGAGATGCACCATTGTCTCAGGAGGTTGCGCTGCTTCTTCGCTTCATTTGAGGCTCTGTTGGGGCCTTGCACATCCTCAGTGTCGATCAGGTTTCGCCCTTGCCTCCATTCCCCAGGCTCCATGTCCCCATTGCCTTGTTGGAGGTCCACGAGCCTGTTCTGCAAGACTGGGTAGCGGGTGCGCATGAGATTGTGCAGGATGCAGCAAGCTTCCATGATCCTCCTTACGGTCTCTGGGCGATGCTGCATGGTGGTGAGAAGTACCTGGAACCTGTTTTCCAGGATGCCAAAGGCATTCTCCACCACCCGCCTTGCCCTGGACAGCCTGTAGTTGAAGATCCTCTCTTCATGGGTGAGGTGTCTTGAAGTGTAGGGCTTCATGAGGTAGGTTGTGAGGGAGAAGGCGTCATCCCCCACGACGAAGTAGGGCACATCTTGTGTGTCGTTGGGCAGGGGTTCTGGATCTGGGAAGCCCACGATGAGGTTGCGTTCCAGCCCCTCCTTGAGGTGACTGGCGTTGTATACCTGGGCATCCGAAGATGAGCCATTGCCTGAAGCATCGATGTACGTGAACTTGTAGTCAGCATCGACCATGGCGAAGAGGATGATGCTGAAGAAGCCCTTGGAATTGAAATAAGTGGACCCCGACTTGGCTGGAGCTTTGCAGGCCACGTGCTTGCCATCTATGGCTCCAACGGTGTGTGGTAAGTTCCACTTCTGACACCACTGCTCTGCAACTTTCTTCCATCCTTCTTCAGTGGAGGTGCACTGGAGGAGCTCCTCCTTGTATTCTTCGATGATGGCCTGCACCACTTCTCTGACCACAATGTTGATGGTGTTGGATGGCACCCTCCAGCCGTACTGCATGCTCCTGTAGGTGGTCCCTGAGGCCAGGTGGCGCAGAGTGAGTGCCACCTTGAGCCCAGGTTCTAGGCTGGGCCGGAAGCTGGTGTTTGCCTTGGTCAACCTGGGTGTCAGGCGCTGCACAACTTTGTCAAACATGGCTGGAGGCATCCTCATGAAGTTCTGGAACACCCGAGTGTCTTCGCTCCTGAGCTCCACCATCAGCTTGTTGTACAGTCCGTCCTCCGCTCTTCTGGCGAACTATCTTTGGACCCAGACTCTTTTTGGGTGGCTCCTTTTCTTCTCGCAGTAGTGTTCACAGAGCCTGCAGATGGCTTTGCACTGTTGCAGAACGATGGTGGCTGCTGAAAGGACTTTGTTATAATCCATGGTGGACATGACTGGATGCTGTGGAAGAGGAAGAGCCAGTTGAAGGCTGCAGAGGTCTGCACAGCTGGGCTGCTGTTCTGAAAGTGCGATGCAGGCGAGTTGCTCCCCCTTTTTATAGGCAGTATAGGTTTTCCGCTAGGCATCCTCTAGGCATCCTCTAGGCATCCTGTAGACATCCTTAATATCTGAGATAGGTCCCCTCTGCGAATGTTTTTTCCGTTTTAAATGCTTTGTTTCCATGCTGCATCTGCTTGGCATCCGTTCTGCATCCATTCTGCATCTGTTCCGCTTCCTCCCTGCGTCCGTTTACTGCTGGAGTGGATGGAGTTGCACGGATGCGGAACGGACACCTAGCGGATATAGCGGATGCATAACGGATGCGTAACGGATGCGTTGCGGATGCAGAATGGACAAACTGGATACATTTTCCGTGCAAAAGTTTTAGGCAGCCCAAAACTTTTGGAGCGGATGAAACGTCCATAAATGGATGCTGGACGGATAGAGAGGAAGCAAAACAGAGGCAGTGAGTACAGAACGGATACATCGCGTTAACCAACGGATGGCAAGCTTTTTTGTCCGTTTTACATCCTCTTTGCATCCGTTGGTTCAGTGTGACATGGGCTTTAATAGTGACAATTTATCCTGCCTTTAGACTTTAAGCAACCAAATCAAACTAAACCAAACCAAAAGACCAACATGAGATACATTTTTCTGTAATAGGTCTTATTTATAGATAATTACTTTGGTGGTTTAGTTATATTGACAATCAGATGACAATTTGGAAACATTTTTTTTGAAGTTGGAGGAGTCCCAGTAAGTTGAAGCCATAAACGGTGGTTTATAATAATGCTTCTCAACTTCTGCAATTTTAAGATGTGTGGATGGACTTCAACTCCCAGAATTCCCCAGCTTGCTTGCTTTCTGGGAGTTGAAGTTCACATATCTTAATAGTATAGAAGTTGAGAAACACTTGTTTATAGACTAGGATGGGTGTATGCACATGTGAACCCCAGATCAAATGCATTACTATTTTTAGCCCAAGAGGGGTGAGAATTCAGTCAGTGATCTCAAACTTCATTTGTTCCTAATGGTGTTTCCTAAACTTGCCTAAGGATCAAACCTGAAACTTTATCCTTCCAGCACAGAAGGAGACAATGGTTAAAATAGCTTGAAAATTGCATCTTCCACGTGCTGGTTCTTCTTTTCCTCTAGCTCAGTGGCCCCCAACCAGGGACTAGTTCCATGGAGAAAGGTTTTTCCATGGACTGGAGAGGGTGTAGTTTTGCATGTTGCCTGCACCCCACAGATGGGGCTTTGTTTGTTTGCCTTGCCTAGTTGCTAGCATGCCGTGGCCCAGTGCTGGCCTATGGACTGGGGCTTGGGAGCTCTGCTCTAGCTCACCATATAAAGACTATACAGAAGTAGAAAATCAAGTCTGTGCCATTGCTCCTGATCACTATAAGCTTAGAGGCAAGATGTAGGAAGTTGCTAGGTTACTTATGATTCACAGCTGTTAAAAAACAGCACTGAGAGTCTGCAGAACCAGTGCAAGAAGAAATGATCAAGTTTTGCCTTCAGCTTATGTAGTCCATTGCTCACACTGCAGCAAAGCTAGGTATTCCTTTATGTGAAGGTTGTTTGGCCAAGTAGAGAGCATGAATGTGGATCACATTACCAGAGAAATACATAAAAGAAAAACAAGCAGATTGAGAGGAAGAACTAAGGGTTGGATTTGGCAAGATCTTACAAAATGGAGAAGTAAGAAGTTTAAAGAACAAAAGGCAATGTACCAAGGTTAGGCACTGGAGTGGTGGAAAGATCCTTTGCAAGTTTAGAAAGGTGTGAGAAGCAAGCTGCTGTAAAAAATGTTCATATAAATTATACCCAGAAGATGGAAAGACAATATGAAAGCCATGCTGCAGTACAATGGCATCAAATAACAACAGTTGAGACCACGAGAAGTGCAAGAACTAAATTTTGTAATTCTCTTGATACCCAAAGTGGTAAAAGAGGAGGAGGAAGAGGAGAAGAAGAGGAGGAGGAGGAGGAAGAAGCCAATTTTAAATCTATTTTCATCCCTGCCTTTAATCTCTTTCCCTTGATTCTTCTTACTCTTTTTTTCTCTGCTTTGCATAAGACTGCTTACCTCCAAAGATAAAAGTGTGATGGGTATGCTTGATGCATTTCCAAAGTTGTCCGATGTGAAGGTAACAATATGCCTTTTGCAGACCTTGCTTAGTAATCAGGAAAAAAAAAACCAGCACATGACATACTAAAAACCTTCTGTGCCTCTTTTTGTGTGGGCTTTTCTTTTTTTTTGCAAGGAATGTGAACAAAATGATTACATCAGCCTTTGAAAGCCTGACAGCAAAATGCACGCTTGATGGATGGTGAGTTTTCATTATCAAAGGCAGACTCTACAGGCCATCTCTTAAAAGGGGATAACAAGTGCTGGCATTCTCCATGCTTTAGGAGAACAAATGACTTGAGGAGTGGCAGAAGGAAATCCATCTGTTAAGGCATGCTGGGAGTGGAATTGATGCAGGCTGTTTCTATAACACAGAAATTCTCACTGCCAAAATGGCACCATGTCCAGTTTGGACTGATGCTCCATTCACAACCTTATTTGGTTTAAGAAAGCACAATGTTTTTCAAAATTGGCAACTTTACAATGACTGGGGAATTCTAGGAGTTGAAGCCCACCCATCTTAAACCCTGAACTGGTCTCATCTCAATGCTTTTTCAAGCTCCCTCTCAGTTTGGCAACCACAACGCATTTCAGATGGGATAACTGTAGAAGATAAATACTGATGCAGAGCACAGCTCTCCCATTGTTCACTGGGACCACATAAGCCTAGTGCTGTATTAAAAGTGTGCTTGGTTACCAATGCTTCACCAGATGAAATTTCATTGGCATTGATCAACAGGATCCAAGCACTTAAAAGAAAGCCTCTTTCAATATTCTGCATGAAGATCTTCAGAGGAGATTGGCTCACACTACAGTAGCATCTTTTCATAGCAGCAGGAGTGGGTTGCTACGGATTCCCCGGGGTTCGGGAGAACCTTGTCAATTTATAAAACATTCCTATGCCTGTTTTAGTAGCCTCTAATAAATCCTTTGAGGTTTTTTTGAAGTTTGGCTCAAGAATCATCATTTAATTACAGCAATTACTGGAATCCTGAGAAACCCGGAGCTAACATTATGGCTGGTTCAGAGACCCACCAAGTCCCACCTCTGGCTGGACCCGCCCTGCCCATCCTACCCTGCCCTTCCCCTCCCCTCCCCTCCCCTTCCAGGAGTCTCCATGTGGCCTGTTTTGGATGTGAGATAAATGCAGAGCCCATGCGGAGGCTCAGGGACAGTGACAAATGGGCCTCCCCGAAGTTCCGGAAAGCCAGAAATGGGCTTAGGAGGGCCTCCAGAGCCTGGGGGAGGTCATTTTCACCCTTTCAGAGGCTCAAGGAAAGCCTCCGGAGCCCGAGGAGGGCAAAAACAGCCCCCCTGCTGTGGTGCAGGAGGCCGCCGAGGCCACATCCACCATGGGCACGCCCACCCAGCAACTGGGCAGACCCATTGCTGAAATTTTTGAAGCCCACCCCTGCATAGCAGCACCCCATAAGGTGTTCAGCAGCCTTCAGAAAATTGATGAAGGTAGCACTATTCTCCCAGATGTTTACAGGTTAATGGCTATTCTCAGGGGTGGGATTCTACCAGTTCGCACCTATTTGCTAGAACTGGTTGTTAACATTCTAAGCAGTTCGGAGAACCGGTTGTTAGAAGACATTACTGGGCTAATCCTGTAAGGAAGGCAGGAAGGAAACATTCTGGTGTTGCTTCCAGAAACTGCCTCTCCATTAACCCTGATTACATTCTTGGCAGGACGAGACTTCCTGTCTCAGGAACATCTCTGGAGTTTTTTTCCCTTTCTTTGTTGGTACTTTACTTGTGTGGAGTGACCATTCAATTACAATGGCACTGAAAAAAGTGACTTATGACCCTTTTTTACACTTACGACTTTTGCAGCATCCCCACAGTCATGAGAGGCCAGGCAAGGAGATGCGTGCCTCCATGTGAGTGATATTGAGTTGGCCACACCCAGCCAATAACATGACCACCAAGCCATGTCCACCCAGTCACATGACCACCAAGCCATGCCCACCAACTAAGCCACGCCCACAGAACCGGTTGTTAAAAGTTTTGAATCCCACCCCTAGCTATTCTCAAAGTGCCTTTAAGATTCCATGCTACATTAGTTTCCTGTTTTTAATATGTACTTTGATTTAATATGTCTACTTATTGTTTCAGGTGTATTGTGATAGTATTATTTAACAGTTTTGTTGTTGCCTTAACGACAACATCATCACACTGCAGGCAAATTAACTCCAGCAGAGATTTCTGGCTAGATTCTATTAGTAGATTTTCGTAATGGGCAACAGCAATGTAGAGAGATTCTGGAGGTGGATAATCCTTTTAGTCATAATGGCAAAGGAGTCATTTCATAGCAAAGGAGTCATTTCATGTTGGCAGGGGTCAACAGTAAACCCTTCCTGCAGTTTTACCAAGAAAACCTCATCAAAATAGAATTTTGTTGAAACAAAGATGCTCTGTTTACTTATATTTGAACTTGCCTTTATCTTGAAAATTCCAAACTTTAATTTGAAATTAGTGGGGATATTAGATTTGGGCTTCTCCTAGTCTTGGTTCACAGCATCTCTGGAATCCTAGTTTTTAAGGGCCCAAAGTTTTCCAGCTTTGTACACAATCAAGTTCCATGTTTACTTTGGAAGATGTGGATTTTATATCTCATCTATGTACCTGGCAGACAATCTGTCTGTCTATCATCTATCTATCTATCTATCTATCTATCTATCTATCTATCTATCTATC
>BLBF01000065.1:8003181-8020050 GCA_015471245.1 Laticauda colubrina | reverse complement strand
ATCTATCTATCTATCTATCTATCTATCTATCTATCTATCTATCTATCTATCTATCTATCTATCTATCTATCAGCTGCGGTGGCGCAGCGGTTAGAATGCAGTACTGCAGGCAACTTCTGCTGACTGTTGGCTGCCTGCAATTTGGCAATTTGAATCTCATTGACTCAGCCTTCCATCCTTCCGATGGGTAAAATGAGGACCCAGATTGTTGGGGGCAAGAGGCTGACTCTGTAAACCGCTCAGCGAAGGCTGTAAAAGCTCTGTGAAGTGCTATATAAATCTAACTGCTGTTGATATTTCTATCCATCCATCCATCCATCCATCCATCCATCCATCCATCCATCCATCTATTTATCATCTATCAAATCTAAACTGTAGTTTTTTTAAAAAAAATATTAGCCATCATGCCTTTACTCAAAAGAAACATGCATTTTGCAAAATGGCTAAACAATAATTACATAACTATGGCTAACACCAAAGGATAAACCCATTGTTTATGGATCATAATGTGCATTTATAAATATTGGCTGACAGCAGAGAAGCTTCAGCAGTCTAAAAGCTAAGATTCTGGTATAATATGGTTTCTGATTTTAATGCAATGAATGGTAGATGACATCAGTGCTGATTTGGAATCCTTGAAATTTAGCTTTTGAATTTTAAACTTAAAACTCCTTTCAAAAGAAAATAAATGGCTGATAAATGGCTGTAAAGGAAGCCAAGTGTTTAATGATCCCACTAAAAGGCAACATACTATACTGTAGGAGCAGTCTGACCATTGGCTTAATAGCAGAAGATTCATAGATGCTCTTAATGGGTTGTTGAAATTCCAATGCTCAGACACTATGCAACGGATTTCCACTTGGCTGTATATGTAGGGATGTGCAAAGTAAAATACTAAAAGTGGTTGTATTTATTAAGAGTCTACCATGATAACAAGAAAATATTTCCTTGAGGTTTCCAATAATTTAAACAACGTGCAATTCCCAATTATAAAACAACAGAAGCAATAATTACAAGTATGGTAGTCTTTAACTTACAACCACAATTGGTTCTGGAATTGTCCTCACTAAGTAATGAGGTTGTAATGTGTGACATTACATGACTTCAAATGATTGCTGAGCAGATGATCATAAGTTGAGGACTACCATTAACAGGCTCAAAGGAAAACTTAATAAAAATTAGAAAGTGTTATGCTAGTCTATGACTGTAATAAAAATTTGATTTCATTAAAAAAAGATGGCACTATAACATTAGACTCAAAGTTTCTACAGAAGAAATCCATGCAGGTTAGGATAATAATATGAAAGTTACGGGGTTAGGATTTGCATTGTAATGTCACAGGACACATTTTTGTTCATTCTTTTTGTCATCATGGTTAGCCACAAACACTTATCACTTTGTTATGGTTAAAAGGGCAGCTGATCCTCTATTCTACCCAGATTCCAGGGGATTCTACCGGTTCAGCCCAGTTCTATAGAACCAGTTGTTATGGTTCCTGGTAGTTCAGAGAACTGGTAAAATGGGCCCCTGGCTGGCCACAACACTCTCTGCCTGCTTCTTTTCTCCCTGCCCAGTCAGTCCTTATTGCACATGCACAACATTGTGTGCATGTGTGACGAGCTGTCTGCATTCTAACCCCACCTGCCCTGCCCCTCCTTATCTCGGCCATGCACCATTGCTGACTGCAGTCTGCCTTTGCCCGCCCACCAGCCATTGCTGTCTGCTTTCCACCATGATCTCCCTAGGTCAATGAGGCTCTGCAAATACCGGTTGCCTATATGCTGCTGCTGCCACTAGCTCCAGTTGAGTCCCAACTCCAGGGTTGGCCTAGGCTGCCACCGCCATTCCGCCACTACCCATGTGGCTCTCATGGCTTAGCAAGGTTTCCTCCCAACTGTCTCCAGCCTCCAGCTTACTTGGCTCACTGGTGACAGACAGAAAGACAAGCCAAGGCTGACCCATTGCTGCTTGGGTCCCCACCAGCCTGCATCTCGCCTCCCTGCTTGGATTCCCCACAGCAGCAGTCACCAACCGGTGGCCACAGCCCACTGGTGGTCCACAAGAAATTTTTGGTGGTCCACAGAGAAATGGACCCCCAGTCACCCCCAGAGCACACCCCCAAAGCAATTAATCCAGGCTGTAAAGGAACACAAGGCTGTGCCACCCACATGACCTGTGGGCCCTCCCCACCTGTCCACTCACTCCTTACCTGGCAAACTTGCCTGCTAAATTGCTATTTTTCCTTTTTCCGACCATCAGCTGTTCTGCTGTGTCGGGAGATTTAGATTAATTAGAAAGCAGGAAATCATTTGATTTCTTGCTTTCTAGCTTATCTTTAGATCTTCAGCTCTGCTTTCAAGCAGAGCCAAACCTTCCTTAGAACTGAAGCAGTGCAGACTCAGCTAGCTGATGGCAGAAACACAGACCTCTAAGTGAATCTGTGATTCTGTGAGCAACTCAATCTGCCTGCCTGCTTTGCCTGATTTTGGGTAAAAGTTACTTTTTTATACATAACAAATTCAACAGTTACGTACATGGTGTGTTGTGAGTTAATTTTGTGAGTTTGCTTGCTAGCAAATTTTAAGTGACAGGCTCAAGTAGCCAATCTTACAGATCTCTGAATGAATCTGTGATTCTATGAGCAACTATCTGCCAGCCTGCTTTGCCTGATTTTGGGTGAAAGTTGCTCTTTTTTATTTAAAAAAAATTAAATATTTATAATATTAACATACAAGCCATGGCCACCCAGTCATATGGCCACCAAGCCGCACCCACAAATTAGGCCATGCCTACAGAACCAGTTGTTAGGAAATTTGAATCCCACCCTTGTCTGATTCTATTTCTCGTACAGACAAGTTAAAACTGAAACAGTGAAATGGTGAAACAGGAAGGATTGAGCAGTTCTATTTTTAGTGTAATAGAATAAGAAAGTTCAATACTCCAAGAGGAGTAAATCCATGATTTGCAATGGATGAATTTAATAGAAATTTAATACACTGAAATCAAGCTAATGTTGCTTTCTCTTCCAGATGGGCTTGGGGTCCAACACATTTCTGTATCTCACTGAAATCCCTCAGAAACATCTTTGGAGGAAGAAGAAGTTAAATTGAAATGATCTACCAGAGTTTTGTGGTGGAAAACAGCAGGAGTCACATAGGATCTGCTGCTCCTGCATTACTTTCTATCCTCCCACTACCTTTCTATCCTTTCTGCTCTCAGAATTTCAGGCTAAGCTGCTTTCCCAGGACTTCCTACTTCAATGCAATGCCCTAGAGGGCTCCCATTAAAAGAGAAAGCTGGGGAAAGAAAGCAGAGGTCCCAAATATAGATAATAGTAATAAATTACTGGAGCATACTAAAGTAGAAAGGAAATCTATTACCTTCCAAGAAAAGCATGGGTGGGAGGGGGGAGAAGGGAACATCGGGAGTAAATGTGTTTGGCAGAGTTACAGCCATAACAAGAATATGGTTTATGATAATGGTATGGTAACCCAGAAGCAAAAAGAGGGTCTCTCTCTCTCTCTCTCTCTCTCTCTCTCTCTCTCTCTCTCTCTGTCACTGTCATGGTCTCTGTCTCTCTGTCTCTCTGTCTCTTTCTCTCTGTGTGTGTCATTGTCTCTCTCTGTCTGTCTCTCTCTCTGTCACTGTCACAGTCTCTGTCTGTCTCTCTCTCTCTCTCTCTGTCTATCTCTCTTTCTCTGTCACTGTCACTGTCTCTCTCTGTCTGTCTCGGTCTCTGTGTCTGTCTGTCTCTGTCACTGTCTCTGTCTCTCTCCCTCTCCCTCTTTGTCTCTGTCTCTGTCTGTGTAGGAAAGTAAGGCTACTGGAACTAGGCAGAAAAAATAACCAGATATTCAGATAGTGCAGAAGTACATAAAACTGTTTAATTCTTTTTGTCTGTCTATTGGTCACCTAGAGCCAGTTTGGTCTAACAGTTAAGGCACCAGGTTAGAAACCGGGGGACTGTGAATTCTAGTCCCATCTTAGCCATGAAAGCCATCTGAGTGGTTTTGGAGCAATCACCAGGAGATGGTGAGTTTTAAACTCACTTTAGGTATGAAAGCTGACTTTGCCAATCACTCTCTCTCAGCCTAATTCACCTTACAAGGTTGTTGCTGTGAATAGGAGGAAGAATCTATATTCACTCTCTGGAGTTGTTTATAAAACAAATAATAAAGATGGGATATAAATACATTCTAATTCTTGTAGCCCAGATATGTTGTTCTAGCATCTGTATCCCACCCTCCACCGATCTAGAAGGCTTTGACTCACTTAGGATTCTCAGAAGATGTGGAAGATCTGGGTGCTTTCTGAGTGGAATTATTGTTTTATTCTCAGGTGCTAGGATGGTATGTTGCAGTTTTGTTATTCCTTCTTCTACCCTTCCATCTATCCCAGGTCATTGTGGTATAGGCGGCCATTTCAACCCTTTCAATTTAATTTTTAATGAAACCATGACATAATGAAAATGATTTCATTTTTATACCCACCCCACCTCACCCCAAATCACTGCTGTGGGTTAGGTGACTGTATTAATCCTTTTCATTTAATATCAATTGGATTTAATTTCATTTTAACAAAATCTCGGAATGATAAAATAAATGTGGCAGTCCTAAGGGAAAAGGTGACATTGATGGGAAGGTCTGTCTTTCCAATGATCTGCCTTCTGCTGAGATGGGATCTGGACAGCCAGACAGAATTTAAAGAGAGATGTTGCTGCTGCAGGAATGACTCAGCATCCTCCTGCTGTAAAAGACGGAAAAGGCAGGGAAGGCAGAGGGATTTCATCCCAAACATTTCCCCACATGTGCATGGAGTTGAGATCTTAGCACATCCTCAAGGATCAAAAGAGGAGACTCTGAGCATAAGCAATGGGCTTGGCACTAATCCATAGGTAACCGGCCATCTGTTGAGGGGATTCCCAAAGCCGTTAGTGGTTGTCCACTGAAACTGGGAAGACTTTCTCAGATGGAACCCAGGAATTGTTTCTCTCAAGGTAAAATAACAGATAACAGATGATCAGAGTTGGAAGGGACCTTGTAGGTCATCTAGTCTAACCCCCTGCCCAAGCAGAAGATCCTACACCATTTCTGATCAATCTCTTCTTGAAAGCTTCTCATGATGAAGCTCCCACAACTTCTAAAGGCAACTTCTGTTCCATTGGTTGATTGTTCTGTCAGAAAATTTCTCCTTATTCCCAGGTTGAATCTCTTCTTAATCAGTTTCTATTCATTATTCCTTGTCTGGCCTTCAGGTGCTTTGAAAAACAGATTGACCCCCTCCTGTCTGTGGCAGCCCCTCAAATATTGGCACACTGCTGTCCTGTCCCCCCTGGTCCTTCTCTTCACTAGACTAGGCATGCCCAGTTCCTGCAAACCGTTCATCGTATGTTTCAGCCTCCAATCCCCTAATCATCTTGGTTGCTCTTCTCCGCACTCTTTTTAGAGTCTCAACATCTTTTTTATAGTGTGGTGATCAAAATCTCCATGAAAATGTAGGAAGGCAATATCTTTCTGTGCAGACTGCCTTTTTATCCAACTCTACAGCTAATTGGTGAGGGACATTTATTTATTTATTTATATCTATTGGTTGCCCAACTTCAAGGGACTCTGGAGGTGGCTCAGACTAAAATAATCTCATAAATTGTAGGAGAAGGGCAGGCAGAGCTGAGGGATGGAGTTAAATCTGTCATCAGCTTAGAGTCATTAAGTTGCCACAAACAGTAAGTCCAACCGTTATTGAATTCCATTGACTCTTCTCTGGTGCCAATTTAGTACTGAATTTTAGTTGACTAGATTGTTGTGTATAAACTTGAGGAATAAATCTTTTGACTTGCAATTTAATATATGGGGCCTGATCCTTTTGCACCTGATATTAACAGCAAAATAACAAAGTGGGGCCACAAAATTGATAAGAAACATTAGAAGCATGACACCAAAGTCAGATTATTGGATATCATCTGAGTAGTCTTCAAGGGGAGCCCCATGTAGAGTGCATTGCAATTATCCAACCATGAGGTGACCAGGGCTTGAGTAGCAGAAGAACCTCTGGGAGATATTTATGACATCTACTGAAGAGACAAGAAATATCCCAGAAATTCTGCTACTTCCAGCAACATCTTCTATCTCCAGCTTCAACATTTCCCAATTGGGGGAGGGATTAAGTGGGACAGAGATACCTTGGCAACCAGGTTGAAACTAACCTGACAAATCAGTAGGTGGATTTCTGCATGCCTACCTTTCTGAAAGGTAGAGGAGCAGGGATCCTTCATGATCGGTTGGGAAACCTGGGAGTATGAATGATGTAGTAACTATTTGCCATTTTTATTTATTTATTTAGGATCGTTTGGAGGAATTTTTTTGGATCTATACAATTGTTCCCAAAGTTCTTGAAACATTTTCAAAGAAAAAAAAAAACCCAAGAAAGTCCAGTTGCCTTTTGGGTGGGGAAAAAGTATTTTTGGAACAACCATGACGTGAATGATTGAGAATCTCCATAGACATCATTCCTATACAAAGGTAGAATATATCCTGTTCTTCCTTTGGCAAGTAGGGATGGAGAAAGGAATTCTGGAGGAAGGGAAAAGGCTGGGAATCCCAGAACATTAGAATGTCTGGGATGGCTTAGTAGCTCCTGGCCAGAGCTGTCTAGGGCAGGGGTCTCCAACCTTGGCAACTTTAAGTCCAGAAGACTTCAACTCCCAAAATTCCCAGAAGCTTTGCTGGCTGGGGAATTCTGGGAGTTGAAGTCCACCAGGCTTAAAGTTGCTAAGGTTGGAGACCTCTGGTCTAGGGCAGAAACAGACTCCACCTCTCTGTGGGATTCATTCCTCAGCAACCCCTCTCCCGCCCCCTCACAGCAGCGCCCAGCTTCTGCCAGCAAATGAGCTTCCTTGGCCACAGGAGGAAAATAGCCCAAAAGCAGTCAAGGTAAATTGCTTTTTGTTTCTTCTTCCCCAGGGTGGAAACCTGAAGCTGTTATTGTCATCTTCATCAGCATGCACTTTTCCAAGGAGCATTTTATTAAAAAAAAACCTCAGCAGGTTGCAGAACCTTACTCACCTTGGCTGAGATTGGATGCCAAATGGGGACAGCTCTGATTAATATTTGGATAGTGGAACCCTGAGGAATTTCAGAGCTACTGAACTGGAAAGTTAAAAAAGGAAATCTCAGAAAGAAACAAGGGTACACCCGTCCTGAATATGCTAGGAAAAATGGCATGGATGCAGCCATCAGGAATCCAGATCAATTTGAAGGGGGCTTTACTTTTATCCCATTAATTAATTCCATTCTATTTTCCCCCCCTTCCATTAAATCCTAATTTAAAAGCAGAATGGAATAGGAGTTAAATTGCAGCCAAAATATTCTTGTGGTGCTAGGAAAGAACTCTGCCCCTTGCCTCAGGGTAAAGACACAATCAGCCCCGTTACAATATCAGCAGGTTACAATGAATATTTTTTTAGCCAGCTAACTGCAAGTTACTGGCAGGAGTTATAAGCAAGGATTTGGCCTCTGATTGCTTTCTTGGGACTTGAAAATAGCTTAAGAGCTTTGTGGATGACAATTATTCTGACTCAATTTAATTAACTCTCTTTCCTTCTAACAGTTCCTTTTAAGTTTAAAAGCAACAGAAGTCAACCCTGCACCAAAAGCCCATAACCAGCTGGTTGTGATTTCTTCTAAGCCTTGTAAGCAACTCTGGGTCAACACCCACTTTGTTAGTTCGATTTGATGCAAATCAAATGTTTTTATATATAACAGGCTAATTGTGGCTAACTTGCCTATTCCCCTCCCCCTACAAAATATTAAACCCCCTTCCAAAGAATTTCTTAGGTTGCTCAGGTTGCTAGATTACAGTATGATTTTCTGGTTTGTGCTTTTATAGTCCCCACCTATGTATCTTCTACGGGTTTGGCCCACTTAAATTTTCTTGCCAGATATACCTATTTAGAGATAATGGCCTGCTAATGTTCTCTTTTAAAATAGAAAAACAATTACAGTTGTAGGGTCCATAAGGAAAAAAATAGATAATATCAACTGACATGAGAACCGAAGTATTTACAGTTATTAGACCCAATAAATAAATGGGAAAAAAGAGTGTGTAAGCTGACAAGTCCCCCAGAACTGTTAATCAGGACAAACAGGAATGTTATAGACAAAGTTTCATGAATGTTTAAAAATCTGGCCCGATGTTTCAGCCATGAGATCTGCAGTATTCCCTTGGCCTGATTCAGTCCAAATCACATATTATAGGCAATCCTCATCTTAGGACCACGTTTGCTAAGTGAGACATTTGTTGCCACACAACAGAGGGAGGGGGGAAATAACTAGAAGGGCTTTGTAGCGAAACAATAAAATTTTCCTGTGGGAACTAAGGACATTCTCACAGGTGGCTGGCCAGAGGAGGAGTGAAGTAACCAAGCAATCAGCCAGAATCTTGATTGGACCGTGTGATCAGTAATTTGGGGGAAAGGGGAAAACTTTTACTTTTAATCAGGTGAAAGCTGCAGGAAATCGCAGAGTTGACTTTTACCAGTTGTGCCAATATGATGTATCCAATAAAATTGTTCTTTGAGTAATCTGTCTGCCTCACAGTTCTGCTTTCTATCGGTGCATTACTTGGAATGCTACCATACAACAGATATTGCAATGGAGAGACTGGCAAAGTCAGTGGTGGGATTCATCCGGTTTGCATTTCACTGGTTCAGTGAACCGTTTGTTAAATTATCCACCTCTGTTATCAAAGTGGATCCTGGGTGCTGCACTGCAATGGTGAAACAGGCAATGGACCTGCCTGCGTATGCTTGTCCACTGCTCATACTGTCAATCCTAAAGTAAACCTGGCTGAGGCTATCTTGGAGGCTTCAGGATTGTCACAAAGCAGAAGAAGAGACAGGAAAGGGGGAAATAGCTAGGTGGGGTTTTGTAGCCAAAACAAGAAAGTTTTCCTGTGGGAACCAAAGACATTCTGGCAGTTGGCTGGTCAGGGGAAGAGTGATGTAACCAAGCACCTGGCCAGCAATTGGATTGGACAGCATGACCAGTGACTTGTGGGAAAGGGGAAACTTTTACTTTTAATTAGATGAAAGCCGTGGGAACTTTTAGAATCAGCTAATATGATGTATCCAATAAATTGTTCCTTGAGGGAGTTTGCCTGCCTCAGAGTTCTGTTTTCCATGGGTGCATTGCTTGGAACGCTGACAGAATGGTTGTAAGTCATTTGTATTCATTTCCCATCAGCTTTCCTCCAAGCTTCCATCGATAAGATGCCCTATCCCTTGCTAAGAGCTGGCAACCTGGTTCCATTGGGTGTCCTTAGAGAGTGGAATTGATGCGCTTATCAAACTCAATCCAGGAATCTCTCAAGCACTTATCTTTCAAGTGCACTTTAATATATACATTTGCAAGCTGCCTACAAAGAGCCAGACAATTCCCATTTCAGCTTTGATAATCGAGCAATCGAGGAAGAAGCCTGTCATCCCATAAATGCATTCTGAAAAAGAATTGTCCCTGGAGCAATTCTTCATATATTTTTTTTCACTTAGGTTACTGGGCAGACAACCACATTGTCCTTTGGAAGACATTTATTACCATCTGCTCACCGGCAACAACATCCTGTTGAAATGCCAGAGTAATTAAAATGAATGCCTGGTTTTCTTTGGCATATTCAAGGCTGCACTTTTATTTGGTCCAAGGACCATATTTCTTTCGGGGACATTTCCTGGATATGTATGCCATTGGTGGGTGTGATCAGAGCTTTTTCCATGGGCAGCTCCTGGATATTTCCAATATAATGTCTTCCTAATGGATGGACCATCAAAACTCAGGAACAAGAATACCAATTAGTTCAATTGAGCTTTTCATTAGCCTTAACGGACACCTTAGAGGTAGTCAACAAGGGCTTGGCAGATTAAAAACTGGTGCATGTTTCGATCAGGAAACCCAGTAGCACCTTTGGTTCACATTATGTTCTTCTCAATAAGACTATCTAGCATAGGGCTGTCAAACATGTGTCACATGCTGACCATGCCCACTCCTGGTTTAGCAAAAGCGGAAAAGTTGCAATATGTCATGTGATGACACTGTGACGACATGAGTTTGATACTCCTGATCTAGCATGTCTTCAATGATGTTAGAGATGATGGCCATGCAAAGATAAAGTAGACCAGTCCCATGGAACCTCTCTAGCTGGGGAGAGGGTGGAAACCACTGGTTTCTGCTCTGAATGGCAGCTCCTCATGAGGAAATGTGGGACAGCACTTTCTCACAGGTTTGAGAACTAGGAAACAAAATGAACACTCATGCTCTCAGTAATGATGGAGCCCTTTAAAGGACACCGAGTTTGCTAAATTTACTTTCTAATCGCTTTTGGAAACTGTTAATTTAATTATAAAAAAAGGATTTTAGAGATCTTCAAAATGACAACTTTGAAAAGCCACCTTGTGAATTTGCCTTCATTCTTGTACAAAACAGAAACTACCTACAAGTTGAAGAACTAAGAAATAGAAATAAATGGCAAAAAGCTAAATAAGATTTTAATTTAAGAAAGATATAAAAGGACCAGAAATTTTGAAATCTTGGGAAGTTTGCTAAAAGTTTTGAGGGAAGCTAAAATAATGATACCTTCATGGGAATACCTTTTTGTTTGGTCTATCAAACTAACAACAGAGATTTGAGTCTTTATCATTTCAGAAATTTGACACTAGAGGGAACTAAAGGCAGGAAAAACCCTCCACCTTTTACATTGAATTGGATAGTAAGCATTGGATTGTGCAAAATCATAGATAATTTGATGGAATTTGAGTCATTTCAGTATATGCCTGAAGAATGGGGTCAGAGACTTGGTCTCAGTTTTCCAGCAATATTCAGTAAGACAAGCCAAGGCAGAAATGAATATTATTTCTTGCGGTGCACATTACAAGGTTCTCTGTTTTTTGGTCATGTAGCTACAATGGCAGAAATAATGTTTACTTATACAAATGTATTATTTACAAAAGAAAAAAAAGGAAAGATGTCAGAAGAAATGCTTTGAAAGACAATCAGAATGAAGAGATGAAACAAGTATATGCAGAGTTACTAGAAAACAAAGATATTGTAGATCACAAGTAGAGGTGGCAGTTAAAATGGAGATAAATCAACATTTAAGAAAGTATAACAACTTGATTGGTTTATAAAAGAAGGCGCTAAAGGATTAAAACACCCTTAGAAATGGGAAAAAGAAAAGGAGAAAGATCAAAACCATTCAAAGTTACAAGGGCACTGAAAAAAGTGATTTACAAATCCCCATGGTCACGTGATCAAAATTCAGGTGCTTGGCCATTAATATGTTGCAATATCCCAGGTTGATGTGATTGCCATTTGTGACTTTCTAAACTGGCTTTCAACAAGAGAAGTCAATGGGTGAAACTTGAATCATGACTTCATGATTCACTTAAAAACTGCAGTGGTTCAGTTAGCAAAGGTTCATAAAATCGGGCATGATTCGCTTAACAACCTCCTTGCTTAGCAACAGGAATTCTAGTTTCTAATTATAATTGTTAGCTGAGGACTACCTTCATTCGGCTCTGAATATTTGAATAGGACAGTCCCTTATGAGCAATAGCACATTGAAGTGTCAGCTGCTCTCTAGTCCAGGGGCTCCAACCTTGGCAACAAAGATGGCTGGGGAATTCTGGGAGTTGAAGTTCTCTTGGCTAAAAGTTGCCAAGGTTGGAGACCTCTGCTTTAGTCTCTAGGTAGACTCTTCACGAGGGACACGGTGGCTCAGTGGCTAAGACATTGAGCTTGTTAATCAGAAAGGTTGGCAGTTCAGCGGTTTGAATCCCTAGCACTGTGTGATGGAGTGAGCTTGTCCCAGCTTCTGCCAACCTAGCAGTTTGAAAGCATCTAAAAATGCAAGTAGAAAAATAGGGTCCTCTTTGGTGGGAAGGTAACAGCATTCCATGTGCCTTCAGCATTTATTCATGCCAGCCACATGACCACGGAGACATCTTCGGACAGCGTTCACTCCTCAGCTTTGTAATGGAGATGAAGCACCACCACCCCCTAGAGCCGGAAATGACTAGCATGTATGTGTGAGGGGAACCTTTACCTTTATTTTTAGACTCTTCATGATCCAAATTCGGATGTCTTTGCAAAGCTCGCAAGACAATTGAAGACTGTGCCTGTCTGCATTGGCTGTCGCCATGACATGAGCTCCAATTTTCTAAATTATTTACTAATTCCATTATACGGGGTGGAAAAAGAAATGGCAAGAATTCAGAAATAGGAGCATCAACACCGGATGAATAATTTATGGGATGCTTGATTCAGGGGCTAGAATGCCCTTGGCAGAAGTCATTCTGCACTCGGTCTATTGCAAACTCATCATTCCATTGCTGCTTTTGTTGCCAAATGTACAAAAGCTTCATGCCCAGCAATATTCAGTAAGATGAACCAAGGCAGAAATGGAGATTATTCCTTACAGTGCACATTACGAGGTTCTCTGTTTTTCATTCATGTTTTGTCATAGGTAGGCCACTTTGAAATAGTGCTAGTATGTAGCTTTTTAAAAAAATTAGGATTTCTCTACTTGAGTGTGTAGATGTTTCATCAGATTATTTTTCAGAACAGAAGATCCAGATGCTTTTCTAAAGCAGAGGCTCTGAGGTTCAGCTTTTCATGTATAATTGGTTATTGGCTAGGTTAGCAAAGACTGCTGGGAATTGCAATCCATCAACAATTGGAAGGACCATGGTTACATCATCTCTTTCTTAGAATTAGGAAATCAAAAATAATCCTACAGATCATCAGTTTGACTCTTCAGTTAGTGAGTATAACTAAGCCTAGCTCTGCTCCTTCACATATAATACTTTGAGTAAAGCTATACTCATCAGTAATTCTACTACATACTGATCCATCCATGGGAGATACATTATGCTATGCATTAATACATCACATACTTAGTGCTCAGCTTGAAAATAATTCTTAGAAGTGAGTACTATTGAAACTGAAAACTTCCAAATAGAAAAATAATTTCAAAGAGACCAACAATGGGTCCAACAGGTTCAAAATAACAATGAGATTTATTATTATTATTATTATTATTGTTGTTGTTGTTGTTGTTGTTGTTCCATTTCAAAACAATGGGAGCACCACTTGAACACCATTGGCATTGACAAAACCACTATCAGTCAATTGCAAAAGGCAATATCAGGGTTCCCACCTATGGCTTAATTAAATCATGAGCCGAAGGCCAAGCTTCAAAAGAAATCCAGTTATTTATTAGGAGCTTCATTTCAGCATGGACCAAGTAAAGCCAACTCTGACCTCACTTAATTCGTGCTTTGGCTATTACCCTGTTTCCCCCTCCCCCCAAGATGTATCATCAATCACATTCCCCAACGAAGCAATTTCATGGGTTGTAGAAGTCACTCCCTCTGGCCACTGTGGGTCTCTGTGGAGATGACCTTGACATTGCCAGATGGAATGTACTTTGTTTTGACTGAAATGTAAGTTCTTTCATGCAGCTGCAAAGCTCGATTCCCCATCCCCCTTGCCTATGGCAACTCAAGAGCAGGTGAGGAATGCTTCGTGAGTTGACACGCAACTTTACTTGGAACAGCTTATACCTTGCAACAACATCTTTAACACTAGCAAACAACAACATTGAAAAACTTGATACTTAACAATGCTAATCCAGTCTAAATATCTGGCTGTCTGTGCAACCAGCCCTAATTAAAAAAAAAACAAGTTCAGAAAACTTCCACAATGAGAATAGAAGAGGAAATCTCTGGTCTCCACAGGTTGTGAACTGTCACTTAAAACAACCCCTGTAATCTCATTAATAGAAAAGGATGTTGGGAATTGTAGTTTAGTAAAATCTGGAGGGCCAAGTGTTCCCTATCTCTGGCATGAAGCTTCCAAATGGAGAATTGCTTGGGTAGTGAGAATTAAACGGGGAGAGCAAGAAGACAAAGTCTTTGCTAAAATCATTAATATCTGCCACTTGTAAGTGGGATGAATGTTATGACACATGAAAACCATTACCCTTAATCAATAAAGCAGGGGGGATTGTATTCTCTGTGGTTCACAGCCTCCAGAGCTCCCTCTGATGACATTATGAAATAGCCAGTGGTATGGTACTGTATCTTGCTTTTATGGGATTGGGAAGCACACATATACACAAGTAATATAGTAGCAACCTTCAAGCAAACATCATAGAACTGAAAATACAAGGTGGAAGAATGTTGGTGAAATAGCAAAAAAGAGGTTTACCGATTAGAATTTGCCTTGTGACGGTGTAAACGAGAATAAAGGATTTCAGTGACAATTTCAATGACCATTTCTGTGAAAGCCATTTTTTTCTCCAGTCTTCTAATCAGATTAAATTGATTGGTGGGTAGGAAAATTGATATGATTGTGCTGCGACCTGGGAATTGGCTTGCAGTTGTGAGGAAATGATAGCTGCATTTAGCATCAGCAAAATGAGAATTTGGAAAGAAGGGATAGGTTTCTTCTGATAGAAAATCTGCCATTGGTGATTTGGAGTGCCAAAACTGAACTATTTTATTTGTATTATATATGTATGTCACTTCTGAAAGTGGCATACATGCAGCAGGTGATTGTCTCCTATTTAGAACATAGGGTTGGAAGGGATCCCTGGAGGTCTTCTAGTCCAACTCTCTAGGATAGGATGTAGGAAGGGAGGGAGAACAAATGAGAGAATGAGAGATAGAGAGAGACTGACTTGGTCTTTTCATTACATTACAGTGCCTGCTCTCATATAATTCACATTTATGAATAGAAGCCCACAAGGTGTCTTCAGGCGAGGACCACTGTTTCAATGCTACATTCCCCCAAATAAAGATGGAACTAGGACAAAAACTACACTTGTTTTCATCCTAATACAATTAATCTACAGAATGTATTTGAGAGCCAGGTTGGTGCAATAGTTAAAGGTGTTGGACTAGAAATTAGGAGACTGTGAATTCCAGTCCTGCCTTAGGCATGAAACCAAATAAGAAAAAGGTAAGAAAGAAACAAAAAGAACAGACACATCCTTTCCAGTGTTCCAAGATAAGCAGGGATTAACCCCAGACAACAAACAAATGAAAAACAATATCCTAATCAAGGAACTACCACGAAAAAAACCATATTCTTATACCAACACCGACAGGGCAAGCTACTGTTTATAAACAAGAAGCAAACCACATATTAGTTCGTCTTTTCCGAGTTGGATCTTCAAGCAAACAACTAAGGTCAGAGAGCAGCAAGGACTCCCACAACTACATAACCCTGAGCTACACAGATTTTCTTCTGTTATAACTATCTAGGACCAAGTTATCAAACCTCAACATTGTTAAGACTTGTGGATTTCAACTCCCAGAATTCCCCAGCCAGCCAGAATTTTGGGAGTTGGAGTCCACAGGTCTTAAGCAGTGGTGGGATTCAATTATTTTTACTACTGGTTCTGTGGGCATGGCTTGGTGGGCGTGGCAGGGGAAGGTTACTGCAAAATCCCCATTCCCACCCCACCCCACTACCCTGCTTTCCAGCTCCGTTCTCCTGTTCAGGGCAACAAAAGAAGACCCAGCCGATCAGCTGGGGCTCGGGAGGCAGAGAATAGATGGCACCTAGTATTTGCCAGTTCTCTGAACTACTCAAAATTTCCACTACTGGTTCTCCAGAACTGGTCAGAAACTGCTGAATACCACCTCTGGTCTTAAGCTGCTAAGGTTGAATAACCCTGATCTAACATAGTATGTTCTGGAATAAGGATCTCTGTAACAAACCCTAGACTGATAGCTTTTGTGTGTGAGAGAGACTGATGTTTGTTTCTTCAGTCAAGAAGAGATTTATCTTTCATACAAGCTTAAAGAGGCTGTGAATAATTAAGCCTGTTAATAAAAGCCAGAGTCAATACAGTGAGAAAATAATACCTCAGAAGTTGTGATAATGAATAGGGGGAAAAAATCAGAGTAGACTTTCAAAATTGGAGGTGAAATCCCATTGAAAATTCATTACAAGCAAACACTGCTCTCCCATAAGGCTGCACTGTGTATACCTTCCATTCCTTTCCAGCTTTGTCCTTTCTTTAGCTCTCTGTTTTTTGTGCAGGACATCTTTTTGTATTGCTGCAATGTCACCAAACATTTGATGTTGCCAGGGGATTAAAAAAGAGCAGAAAGTCCAGCTGATCCAGAGACCACTTTTTACAGATGTTGCTGGTTTCCTAATATCTCAGAGCTTGCACACCAAGAAATATATCTTCTGTATTAAAATTTCAAACAGGCTTTCCATGAACAGACTGGAGGATGGGGAAAAGAGCTCAGTGGAGGATCATGTTTTGCATGCAAGTAGATGGATAAAACCTTATACTAAAACCCTGGAGAGATACTGCAGATCAGAAGAGATCAATACTAAGATTGTTTGGAAGGACTATCTCTCTCCCCTTTCTCGTTTACATACATGGTGTGTTGTGAGTTAATTTGTGAGTTTGCTTGCAAGCAAATTTTATGTGACTCAGGTGGCTGGTTGGAGACAGATGGATCTCTAAGTGAATCTGTGATTTTGTGAGCAACTCAATCTGCCTGCCGGCTTTGCCTGCTTTTTGGTAAAAGTTGCTCCTTTTTTAATAAAAAAAATATCAATATTTACATAAATATTTGTAATATTTACATACAAGCCATACCCACCCAGTCACATGACCACCAAGCCATGCCCAGTCAGCAAGCTGCACCCACCCAGTCACATGACCATGAAGCCACACCCACAAATTAGGCCACATCCACAGAACCGGTTAAGAATTTTGAATCCCAACCCTGTCCCCCTTCCTCTATCCTCCCAAATCTATGTATTCTCTCTGTCTCTGTCTCTTTCTCTGATTCTT
>BLBF01000065.1:7980952-8003171 GCA_015471245.1 Laticauda colubrina | reverse complement strand
GTAGTGGTGGTATGATACTGGTTCGGCCCAGTTCAGCTGAACCAGTAGCAAAAATTACTACCAGTTCAGCTAAACCAGTAGTAAAAAAAGCCTCTTAGGATCATCTCAGAGGAGGAAAAAAAGCCTCCAAAATCAGCTGAGAGGAGAAAGAAGAGAAAAGCACAGGATTAGCCCTCCCACCTGCCCATGCGCTTTTCTCTTCTTTATCCTGAGCTGAAGCCTGGGGAAAGCTGCATGTACCTGTTAGGTATGCATGATTGCAATCACCAAACCAGTCGTGGAACAGGTAGGGGGCTATTAGTGGTACAAAAGTTGGTGAGATTGGTCATCTTATCTTTTTAAGGTATGTAAAAGCCTTCCAGAAAGATTAGCACATCTTTTGCCTTCCTATCAAAAATTGGAAGGAAATCGTGCTTTTCAACTTTCACTACTTTGGTGACATGGCAATGGGAGATTCAAGGAAGTTCTTAGAAATCCAAAACTGCCTATAACCCTAAGAGCCACATGCAGGCACCTAACAGGTAATTGCCCATCATGCTAGCTGGATAAATAGCCTAGCGAGGCATTCAGCACCTTCCTAATTTCTTTTGTTCATGGAAGAATTTGAAGGCTTGTTGGTTGAGCTAATTAGCAGGCTTATTTGTTTTTCCTAAACATGTCAGCCACTGGTTCTTTGCTAAACACCACAGTGCTGAATGCAGACAAATTGTAGGTGGGAAAAACAGCAATGGGATAGTTCAGGAGAGCAAAGGAGGATGTATTTTATTCTCATTTTAACCTGCCTCTTTTCCTAAGCCTGATTTTAGAATGAGAGCTTTTGGAATGCATAAGAAACGCAATGCCATTTTGTGCTAGTAGACACAATCTTCTCATCTTTGATTTGCAATTCATGTTTGCATTTATCTGCTAACATTGCCTCCTAATGATTGCTTTGCATTTATCTCCTGCAAATACTGTAGTAGCAAGATTACAATGGTAAACCTGAAAGCTAGTGACCAAGATAAACCTGAAGGGGGCAGTCTTTACACTCTTTTTAGAAGATCAGAATTGAGCAACTTGGTTGAAGGCCTAAAATATTTTAACTATTTTCTCTGCTGTTGTATGTTCATGCATTTTTCATTCCTGTTCTACTTAGCTTGCACACAAAGAGGTTTCATGAATAACCTTGAAGACTGTATTTGGTCCCTTGCCAACGTGTGTGATCATTATAAATAATTCACATAAATGTATAATATCATTCCGATAAAAGTGTTTCTGCTGTGGTTAGCCGGCAGCAGGTGCAGATGGTTGAGGAGAGCAAGGACTCAGAAGAGGGGCCAGAACCATTAGGGAGTGAACTGCTGCATTCAGAGATTGTGGGGGCTGGCAGCAGCGATGAGGAGGTTCCCGAGGAGCCCGTGCCAAGTGCGCGTGCACGCAGGGTTGATTGCAGAAAAGAGCAGCTACAACAGCACGGGCGACTCAGGTGTAAGGCTGCAAAGTAATGACCCCTCCTTCAAGAAGATAAAAGGCAGCTGTGCAGCAAACATTCTTTGCAGGAAGCAAAGACATTTTGAAACTCAGCCTCGTGGACATTCCAGTTGGTATTTGAAGACTCGTGTGTTGTAAACTATTTCTTATCTGTTGTTTTTTGGCAGCCTTGCAAAAACTTGGCAAGGCTCTTTCTTGTCGGAGCTAATTAGTGGAAGCAGCCTTTTATTTGTGAAGAAACAGAATTCATAGATGAAACATTAAAAGATTGTGCTGCTGCCTTCGTCTTGTGTTTGCTTTGGGTCAGAACAGTCTCAGAGGAAACACAATGCAGCCTCTTAGTAGCTGCCTACCAGAAATACTTATTTACATGCTATTTAAATTGAGGAGCAATGAGTCAACTCTTCATGGAAGTTATATAAGTACATGGGAGCTACAGTTCTACGGGACCATCAAACAGAACCAAGGTAGAGTAGACACTGAGCATTCCAACTTAATATTTATGAAACTCTATTCAAGCCCAACCAGCTAATGCTTTGAGTTAAATAGGGATGGATAGGTCCATGAATGCGTGGGCAAGTAATGCTTTTAATTCGAAAGGCAAAGAATAAATGTAAATCGGCTGTGGCTCATGTACCTGTGGGAAGACAATAATATTAAACAATATTGCTAGGAAGATGGAGATTGGGCTGATCAGTCCACAAAGGTATTGTGGCTCAAGATATGACAAAGACCCCAGAATCAAAAGGCAAGACAAGAAACAATGAATGGAAACTAATCAAGGAGAAAAGCAAACTACAACTAAGGAGAAATTTCCTGACAGTGAGAATAATTAACCAGTGGAACAGCTTGCCTCCAGAAATCATAGGTGCTCCATCACTGGAGGTTTTTAAGAAGAAACTGGACAGCCACTTCTCTGGAATTATATAGGGTCTCCTGCTTGAGCAGGGGGATGGACTAGAAGACCTCCAAGGTCCCTTCCAACTCAGTAATTCTGTTCTGTTCTTCAGATATAAATACCTTTGTACCATATGCTAGGTTAGGCTCAAATGGAGCTAGATAGTTGGAGGTAGAGCAAGTTGGGGGAAACAATCATTGCCTTCGCATGTTGAGTGAATGAGGTCAGCCCTTTTCAATTGTATATGTGGCCCCATTGGGGCTCAGTGTGTTACATGAGGAGGGCAATTATGCTTTCATTAATTCAAGTTTCATGTTCTTTGTATACCTGTTTTTTTTTAAATATGAGGGAATTACAAAAATAAAAAATTGAGAGGGGCTAGTGATGGGAAAACACAAGGTAGAAGGAAATGAGAACGGGGTACTGGTCAGTCTTGAGAGCTAACTTCTGCTCAACAATGAGTAAAAAGAGGCAGGGATCAATGCCAATCAGAAAAGATGACTTGCATTTATCCCTGTAGTAAAGACACACAGGGATCAAGGCAAATCAGAAAAAAATGACTGGAGTGTTTTACAAAGTTGTTCGCCTTTTCATCTTCCACAATTTTCCTGCCTTGAAAAGCTGCACTTTTCAAACCTATGAAAGCAGCCTTGTTACAGATCTGTCTGTGTGTCTTGGGACATGTCAACAAGTGGTGATATTCTCTAAGCTGAGAGGATAAACACGACGAACTGGTTGGAGATCTTTTGGTTAGGTGAAAGTCACCTCCAAGTGACTTTAGCTTAACAACCCTGAAAGATGAATTGGTACTTACGTGCTTAATACTGGATGGAAAATAAAAATAAAAAATTCTGGAAGCCAATTGCAAGTCACTTTGATAATGCTGCTGAGAAAATGGCCAAGAATTCGGTCATTAGGAACTAAGTTCTACCAGAAAATGCCCTTAATTTCTAACTTTCTGTTCTGACCTAGGCTTCGTAAATCATAATTATTCACAAACTTGTTTTAAAAGCAAAACCTAATTTATTGCAACATTGGGAATTGTTTTCATTCCCAGTTGGAACTAATCTTAAACAGTCCCCCAAAATAAGCACACACCTTTCAGTTCTGTGGAATGCTGCCAAAAACAGAACTTTCCGATTAACTATAAAAAACAAACCAACCGAAGTACAAGAAAAAAAACCAACCAAAGTACACAGAGCTTCAAGGAGGACTTGGAACCGATTGAACTACTTTGCTTCCTGCAAAGCTTTCGTCATTTAGGTCTGACTTTTATCCCATAAGGGGAGGGGCAATAACCTCCCAGCCTTACTCCTAAGTCGCCCCTTTTGCTTCAGCTACTCTCGCCTTCTAGAAGCTCTGTGTACACACGCACTGGGAACAGGCTCTGTTTGTTCCTCTGCCTCACTGCTGCCAGACTCCGAAGGCTCCGGAGTCAGCACCCCACTCCCAGATGGTCCTGGCCCTGTCTCTGCATTGGATGCAGGACCCTCGTCCAATTCCTCTCCAGATTCCCGGACTGGTCCCCATTCTCCTCCACTGTCTGATTCCGCTGCCATCTGCACCGGCTGCCAGCGAAACACAACACTTTCTAGTCTCAGGTTAGTATTCAAACCTGGATCCCATACTGCTTTCGTGAACCAAGAGACTTTGTTTAGCCTCTGTTCCATTCTCAATAGACACTGTAGAATTTGTCACTATCACTGCTTGTGGCTGCTTTGAATATACCATCCATATAACTTAACTCATGGATGTGGACAAAAGAAGGACCTCCTCCTTCTAGCATGGATCCAGAAGCAGTCATGAACTACTGTTAGTCCTCAACTTATGGCCACAATTGGAACCAGAATTTCTATTGCTAAGCAATGCAGTTGTTAAGGCACCTGATTTTACAACGTTTCTTGCCACGGTTGTTAAGCAAATCATACAATTGGTTGAGCAAATTTGGCTCCTCCCTTTGATGCGGTTGGTTGGATTCTGGCTGGGAAGGAGGCAAAATGGCAATCACATGACTCTAGGACTCTGCAACCATTGTAAATGCATGCTCATTGCCAAGAACCTGAATTCTAATCACATGACTGTGGAGATGCTGCAATGGTCATAACTGCAAGGAATGGTTCTAAAGTGATATCTCAATACACAACATTAATTGGTACCAGCAGGTGCGATGAGTCCTAAAAAGAACGAGTCCCAAACAAACCATGTGATGTAACTTTCTGTCTGTCCCTTTTCTTATGTCAATGACCTTCTCAACGTGGCCAACTTCCTGTCCGCCCTCTGTAGCCATCCCACTTTTTTTGCAGTGTCCTTCCCAACATTGCCGACTTCCTGTCTGTTTTCCATAGCCGTCCCACTCTTACTGTTGCAATATGTCAAGTACTAAACAAACACCGGCCTCAAAAAGCGTTGAGTACCATATCTGATGAATTTTGAAGTGATCAAGTACCGAGGTGCCACTGTACTGTCACATTTTTCATGCTGTTGTAACTGTGAATGGTCATAAATGAATGGTTGTAAATCAAGAACTAGCTGTAGAGGGAGGTTCCTGAAAATTTAGGGGGAGCCCTATAAATCTTTGGGGCAAGGAATCCTGGGAAGGGGATTCCAAAGAGTTTAAGGGGGCTGAATGTGTTCTCTGATCACATTTCTGTTGCTAAGTGAGATGGTTGTTAAATGAGTTTTGCCTCGCTTTATGACCTTTCTTGGCACAGTTGCTAAATGAATAATTGCAGTTGTAAAGTTAGTGGCAATAGCACTTAGACTTGTACATTGTTTCACAGTGCCTTTACAGCCTTCCTTCTCTAAGCAGTTTACAGAGTCAGCCAATCTGGCTCCTCGCTTTACTCATCTGGGAAGGATGGAAGGCTGAGTCAGCCTTGAGCCTAGCGAGATTCGAACTGTCAAACTGCAGGCAGTCTGCAGTCAACAGAAGGAGCCCGCAGTACTGCATTGTAACTACTGTGCCATTGAGGCTCTTAGTAATACGGTCATGAAGCAAATCTGGTTGCCCCATTGACTCTGCTTGTCAGAAGGTCACAAAAGGCGATGACATGACCCAGGGACACTGAAACCATCATTAATACACGCCAGTTGTCAAGCATCTGAATTTTGATCACGTGGCCCTGAGGAGGCTGCAACCTTCGTAAGGGTGTAAAAACGGTCATAAGTCACTCTTTTTTTAAAGTGTCCCAGCTGTGGCCACTAAACGAACTGTGGTTAAGCCGAGGACTATCTGCACCAAGGCAAGGAAGAGAAGAGGGATGGAGAAAGGGGCCGGCGGGGAACGAATTTTCCTGGGAGAAACGGCAGCTGCCTGGCTGTAAGGGTCGCCAGAGGGGCGCCCGGATCGCGCGGAGTGGAAGCGCATCTTTCACCCTCTAAAGAAGAGCGAGGTTCTTGATCGAGGAATGGGGTGGCGTTGCTGGTTGAAGTGGAGGGTGGCGGGAGGAGGGAGGGAGGGAAGGAGAGGATCTTCCAGGATGAGCAAAGGAGCCGCCGGCCCGGGCAAAGGCTCCTCCTTCCTTGCGCAGCGCCGCTGCCTCCTCGGTGCTTGCCCGAGGGCTGGGTGGGGGGCCGTCTCGGCTGCGTCAGAGGCTCCCCGGCTGCATAAATAGGAGCGGGCGGCAGCGCCCAGCCGCAGAGCGGTCTCCCTCGGCCAGGTGGCAGCTTCGCTTCCTCCCTCCTTCCCCTTCCCTGCCCATCAGGAAGAGCCGAGCCGCTGCCATGAGTACCTTCGGCTACGAGACGTACTTCCCCTCCTACAAGCGGCGCTTCGTCGAGAGCGCGCCCCGAGTGCACCTGTCCAGCGTCCGGAGCAGCGGTGGCGGCGGTGGCTATGGAGCGGCTCGCTCGACTTACTCCAGCCTCTCGGCGCCCGTCTCCTCCGTCTCGGTCCGGCGCAGCTACACCTCGTCTTCCTCCTCCTTGCTGCTGCCGCCCTCGGTGGAAAGCCTGGACCTGACTCAAGTGGCGGCCATCAGCAACGACCTGAAAGCCATCCGCAGCCAGGAGAAAGCCCAGCTGCAGGACCTCAACGACCGCTTCGCCTGCTTCATCGAGCGCGTGCACGAGCTGGAGCAGCAGAACAAGGTGCTGGAGGCCGAGTTGATGGTGCTGCGGCAGAAGCACAGCGAGCCCTCCCGCTTCCGCTCCCTCTACGAGCAGGAGATCCGCGAGCTCCGCCTGGCCACCGAGGAGGCCAACCACGAGAAGCAGGCGATGCAAGGCGAGCGCGAGAGCCTGGAGGAGACGCTGCGGGCTCTGCAGGCGCGCTACGAGGAAGAGGTGCTCAGCCGCGAGGATGCCGAGGGCCGCCTGCTGGAGGTGCGTAAAAGCGCCGACGAGGCGGCTCTGGCCCGCGCCGAGCTGGAGAAGCGCATCGACAGCCTGCTGGACGAGCTGGCTTTCCTCAAGAAGGTGCACGAAGAGGAGCTGGCCGAGCTCCAGGCCCAGATCCAGTACGCTCACCTCTCCGTCGAGATGGACGTCTCGGCCAAGCCCGACCTCTCCTCTGCCCTGCGCGACATCCGCTCCCAGTACGAGAAGCTGGCGGCGCGCAACATGCAGAACGCCGAGGAGTGGTTCCGCAGCCGCTTCACCGTCCTCACCGAGAGCGCTGCCAAGAACACCGACGCCGTCCGCGCCGCCAAGGACGAGGTCTCCGAGAGCCGCCGCCTCCTGAAGGCCAAGACCCTGGAGATCGAGGCCACCCGCGGCATGAACGAAGCCCTCGAGAAGCAGCTGCAGGAGCTGGAGGAGAAGCAGAACGCCGATCTCTCCGCCCTCCAGGTGGGGCGGGCTCGGGGATGGGCTCTTGCCTCTCCCTTCGCGGCCCCCGGGTGGGGTGGAGCTGTTTGTCGAGAGAAGTCGCGCCTCCGCGACTGACGCAGCCTCTCCCCCTGCGCTTGACGCCGTTCGGTTGCTCTCCAGAAACCGGCGGGGATTCCTGAACTTTCCATCCACCTTCTTCCCCCCCTCCCGCGTTGCTTTCAGACCCCCTCCCATCAAAATTCGGGGAACCCCTGCAACAGAAAGCGTGATTGACAGCTGCGCTTTCTTTCGCTCCAGCGACAGAAGACGCAGTTTTTATTCCGCTTCGGTGTAACTGGTGCAGCAAGTTGGGGGGAGGCGCAAGGCTTGCTTTGATCCAAAGTGCCTTCGGTGTGGCTTCGGTTGTTCAGGCACCTTAATGTGCTGGGGCATTCCCCCCCACACCCACACCCACCCACCCACCAAGGAATACGGAATGGTAATCTCCCCATTGCAGCTTTTCCATTCTTTTTTTCTTTTCTGACAAAAGAGGAAAAGATGGATCGCTGCGCAGCGACCTATAGCGGTAGCTCTTGGGAGCTATCCAAATGAAAGCGCTTGTCTTCTTCCTTAAACCTCTACTGAGGATGGGGGGATGTGTGGGATTCTAGGTTTTTTCTTGTTTTTTTCTTTTTCTTGCAGAAACTAGGTAACATTATCAGTGTTGATGCAAAAAAAAAAAAAAGAGAGAGAGAGAGCGAGAGCAAGAGAGCAAGCAGCTAGTTCTTGCTAGCTACTAAGGCTCACTTCTGAATCGTGTCACAGACCACAAGCTAATTAAAGTTGGGTGGCCATATTTACTCTTAAAAAGACGGAGAAGGGTTAAGAAGATAAGATTTGTAGTATCTTAGCTTAGCTTAGTTCTGAAATCTTTTCAGCTTTCAACTCTTGAACATGATTGTGTTTGTGCAGAAGGATTAACAGAGGGCAGATTTTCCGAACCATTTCAGTGTTTTACTACAGTGCTACATTTTAGAAATTGTTTAGTGTAGAGGTGGAATAAAGCTGGACTCCTTACCATCTGCTGGGCAGAAAAGAAAAAAGGAGTTTCACCACAAATATTCAATTAGGTGGCAATATTCACCCCCCCCCCCAAAAAAAAAAAAATTCTTGCTAGGTGACTCCAAACTGAGAATTAGTATAATCAGATAATATATGTAGCCGGGTTGATTGTAAGTTGCTTTAAAGTTATGCATATGAGGTCAAACTTGCTTGGTGGTCCCAATAACTGTGTCACGTCCCGCAAAAGCTGTTATGTGACTTTTGAATGCAACAGACAACTGCAGCAGTTTCTAGGCAGACAATGGTGCAATGCGCCAACATGCTCCAGAAGTCTCTGCCCACCTCTGCCACACCCAGATTAACATAAGAGCTGCCCAGTGTTCAAGGTGCTGAAATGGAAGGATGGCTACTTGTTATTAGCCATAACAGCCATATATGCAGTAGCTGTATCCTTCTAAATGGGAAGGGAACTATTATGCATAGGACCAACAAAGCTATGTTTTGGAATAGTTATATACAAATGACAACTTTGTAAAATATTGACAGTCCGTGCCTTTTAATCTATACAGAATAAGCTTAGTTATAAAACTCACTTCAACTGAACCACCTTTCCATTAATTCTGATTAATATGAACTTACCAACAGCTCAAATTAGACTGAGTGGTATGCTTAGCTATAATCACACATGTTGAACTTTTCATAGCTAGTTTGTACAACTTGCTAAGTTTCAAACATCTAACCAAAATTAACATTAATCTAAACATTAACATTAATTAACATTAATCAAAATCAGCATATTTTCTAAATATTACCATTAGTCCTATATCTTTTTTTTTTTCTAAGTATATTGTCTGGATATAAGCAGAAATACCTTGCTTTGAGATGGTCTGGTTATAGATACATTTATTGTAAACCTTCAGTATTATAGATACCGATGCAAGAAATTCCAATCAATTTGATGAATGGCACTTCTAAATGGACATGTCTGGCATTAGCCCTGCCTGTCATCTTAAATAATTTATGAGTTTGAATTGAGGGTTAGTTCAATTTTTAACACGGGTATTTTAACAGCCTTGTTAAAGAAAATGATGATTTATAACTATAGATTGGATTCTGGCTTAAAATAGAACCATAATATTAATTGGTGCTTAAGTTAAGAAATATTAACTTATCTCATTGAATTTGGGAAAGTTACTCTTAATTTGGGCATATGTTAGCAGTTGTCCTGGCTTGCCTACCATCTAAATTATTTTTCATGTTTTACTAAATATAATGAACCAAAAACTATGACTTTTGAGAAGTATATTTTGGTCTAAGAGTCAGAGCCCTTAGGGAGTTAAAATATATGCAATCTAGGAATGAAATCATAACATAGGAATGTGAGGTTTGGATATTCCAGATAAACCCTTCTATTGAAGTGGAGTTAAACATGGCAAAAATCAGTAAAAATATTTGAGCTTTGCAGAGCTAAGTGAGATTATATATTTAACCATTGCTTTTTTCCCCAACAGGATACAGTTAATAAATTAGAAAATGAACTGAGAACCACAAAAAGTGAAATGGCTCGATATCTGAAAGAATACCAGGATCTCCTGAATGTGAAAATGGCTCTGGATATTGAAATTGCAGCATATAGGTAACTCCTAAAGAAAGGAATGAGCTGAGAAGCACAAATTCATTTCATTTCACTTTGAGAAAACAAGTATTTCCTATTGACTGCATTAACTTGCTTCTGAATTAAACCAATTTCTTGAGTTCATTAACTTTTAGTTGACCTTTAATTATCCTTGTCAAGCCAGTATGTACTGGGAGTGTAAGTTTGGTTTCCCAGTCTTTTTCTTCCCCAATAGTTTGAAAATAATTTATAAGTCCCATTCAGAGAAAACTTTTGATCTGCTTAGTGTGTGATGACAAGCTACATATCAGTAAATTGGACTATGCACAATATGGAATGATACTTCAGTGCTCAAGAGTGACAATATATATATAAATGTTTTTGCTGCAAAGTAGCTTCAGACTATAAGCATGGAAGATGTGAGAGGCAGTTTGCCTTGGTTTCGTATTATCAGATGAATGCTGAGAGATATTGTGCAATATAGTATGACAGAAATGAAGTATATGGCAAATAGTCTCCTACTTTCACCAAAGAAAATTTAAGATTATAGTATTACAGAAACTCCCAAGAAATTTCTTGTTTGACTAAACACCCCCATCAGAGTTGGAGCTAACCATGCATTAAACCAGGAAGATATAACTACCAGCATTTCTATTTATACGGGGTTGATGCATAGATTTAATGCTTTTGAACTTTTTTCTTGCTCAAATAATTGGAGAAGGGGCTGCCTAACCATTCAAGAGACACAAACACAATATTTAATCTTCACTGCACTGTATTGCAAAGGTCCTATTTCATTCCCAGAATCAGATTCTTCCTTGTCTTTGGGAAAGAGAAATAAAAGATTATCTGAGGCTGAAAAATTATTTATATTTTGAGCTGGAATCTTAAGATATACTTTTAGACTATTGGTAAATACATTTCAAAGAAGTGAAGGACCCTGATACTTGGCTTTACTCTTAGCTGATTAATCATCATGGCAGCTGTTCATGCTTATTTATGCTGTGGATGTTTTTATTGTTGTATTGCCTTTTAAAAAAGGCTTTAGAATTTTAGAATTGTAAGCCATTTAGATTTACTTGGTTGAGTTGGGTGGCTATGAAAATGAATGAATAATGAATGAAGGAATAACGGTGTCAATGAAGAAGTGTGCCTTTTGTCTTCTAGAAAACTGCTGGAAGGTGAAGAGACTCGGCTCAGTTTCACAAGCGTGGGAAACATAAGCAGTGGCTATACGCAGAGTGCTCCAGCCTTTGGGAGATCGGCCTACGGAGGTTTACAAAGCAGTTCCTACTTAATGTCAGCTCGTTCCTTCCCTGCTTATTATTCGAGCCATGTGCAAGAAGAACAGATAGATGTCGAGGAGACGATTGAGGCAACTAAAATGGAAGAGGCCAAAGAAACTCCCCCTTCAGAAGGAGAGGAAGAGGGGGAAGTTGAGGGGGAAGGTGAAGAAGGAGAAGAAGGAGAGGAAGAAGAAGGTACTTTTGTGCAGAAAAAAATATATTCTGAAATTGATTGGGTTACAGTCACCAAGTGTAAAGTAAATAGTTGAAATCAAGAGTGCATAGCACTAGGGAGTTTGACTCATTTATTTTACCATGTCAACTCTAGTTACACATATAGTGGGATCAAAACTTTTCCCAAACTTGGGGATGGATGAAGCTTGAATTCAAGGTTTGGCATCATCTTTAAGGTTGTAATCTACCTCTGAATCCAGTGATAAATTTCTTATAGCCATGATCTTTTTCGTTCTTTTCTTTTGCATTTTTATTTCATAAATCTCCCATGCACTGATTTAAAATAGAATATGAGATAATTGGGCAAAAATGCCAAATGATTGAAATCTTTAAATTGGGTATTTTAACTGTTAGTTTTGTTTTTCTCTTCAAAATGCATGTCAAGATTTATTGTGTAGATTGTTATTGACTGACATGCATAGTTCTGCTCATTTGACTAGAATTAATCAAAGGAGCAAATAACACTACTATCAGTTATTGAAACTATGAGGATAAATACTTATTTATTTTGCTGAACACATATTTTTCTGTCATGTGCTACCATTGCTTTGATCAATGAAAGCAAGCACTGAATTAGTCATTTTTCAAGACTTCTGCTGCAGATCAAAGTTTATTTGTTGATATCTTGCCTTTTTCCAAGTATAAATATCAAATGATAGCCAACATTTCTACCTTTGTATTCAAAGGTTGAATGGTGTATAGCCTACTGATCTCACCAGGACAAATCCCTTTCCATGTGCAGTTTAGAAGCGAGAAAGAATTTTGTGTATTACAGCCCAGTTTTAATCTAGATTATGAACAAAATTAGCTTGAGCATATTGTATTTTAAGAGCTTCATTAACCATTTAAAATATCTTATATTGCATATCTTTTCAATGGGTTTGAACCAAGTTTGTTCCTGATTATTCTCAAGTTATTCTAGAATGGGAACCAGATCACAAGCTGTAATCTTCCATCCCAAATTTTGTCTTATTTCTCTTTTTATTTAGAAGCGAAGGAAGAAACTGAAGAAGGTGAGGAGGAAGGTGGAGAAGGTGAAGGAGAGGAAGAAGAAGAGGCTGAGGAAGAAGATGAGGGGGATAAAAAGGAAGAGGAAGATGAACAAGAAAAATCTAGCGGAGAAGAAACTCCAAAGCAGCAGAAGAAGGATTGATCTGAATCAACTTGTGTGCTGGTTTCCCAGATAGCGAGCTAGAATTGCTACACCATGTATTTAAATTCCAAATATGTTCTTGTGTTTAAATAATTTAATTATTTATCCGACCTTTTTCTTTTTCCTTTTTTTGATGCAAAGTAACCCGAATGCTTGCAGAGTGTCAGGCTGGCTTACCGCCAAACCATGCATGGTATATTCTTATAAGCCCCACATCAATGTGCAATTGGGCTGATTTCAAATCTTAATGTCTGAGGGGAAAATAATAAATTAAGAGAGATGGAATTTATTAGTGGGATGGGGGAAAAATACACCTCAGGTTAAACTTGTTCTGGAAACCATGAATGGGAAAAACAATGAAATCTGTTCAATCAAGCTGGTCAATAAAGTTACAGAGCTGCATATACAACTTTCAGTTTTAAGTATTTCTTGACTAATTCCAAAAGGGGTACCTGAAATATTTATAATACATTCCATATCAAATAAGGCAGTGATTGTGATATGGACCACATGGTTCCATTGGTGGCTTTCCATTATAAGGGATGAACCAGAAACAAGGAAAGACAGGATTCTATTGGTCCACCAAACTTGTGGGAAGAGTTTGGGTCAAGATCTCTCATAGAACCTATCTCCAGAGGATTATTAGGATAAATAGTTTAAAACGGGTCAGAGTTGAGGTCCACAAGTCTTAAAGTGGCCAAGGTTGGAGACCCCTTGTTTGCCAACCTGAGCTGAAAAGACAAGATATAAATATTAAAACCCAACTATAATAATTTCACCAGATACAGCCTTTAGTATCTTCAGAAAACAAAACTGGAATAGTCTCCAACAGTGAAGTTAACTCAGCTTGAAGTATATTCAGATGAGAAATTTGCTGAGTTCACACAATATAGTTAAGTAGTTCATGAGACCATGACATATGAACTACCAATCCAAAAAGGGTTTGATTGAATTCTAAAGGACCCCACAGGTTTCTCTTGTGTTATACAAACACTAAAATAGGTCAGTGATGGGAAAGATCTTCAAACCTTAGCTAGTCTGGCCTTCAAGAAAAAGTCAAAGATACAGAATGACTGATTAGAACAAGTCTCATCATTATAGGGTTCCATTTTCAGCCTTGACAGCTCATCCTGACCCCAGCACATGGCTACTTTTGCCTCTCCGCTCAATAGGAAAAAGGTCAATGGTGTAAAGTTCTCCCAGGATTCTCCTAGTACAAGGGTTCATACAGTGCTAATATGAGTGAAGAGTATAAATACAACACTATTATAAGCTAAAGTACATAAACAGAGGAAGCTCCATTCCATTCTAGCACTGAAGATGGTTAGAAACCAGGAAACTTAGAGTTCTAGTCCCACCATAAGCATGAAAGTTGACTGGGTGACTGGGCCAATCACCAGGAGATTGTGAGTTCTAGTCCAGCCTTAGGCATGGAAACTGGCTGGGAGACTTTGGGCTAATTATTTTCTCTCAGTCTAACCCAACTCACAGGGTTGTTGGGGAAAATAGGAGGAGAAAGAAGCATTAGGTATGTTTGTTATCTTGAGTTATTTGTAAAAATAATACAGGTGGGATAAAAATAAACACATAAATGACATCCAAATGAGATGTCTGCATAAAAACAACCAAGCTCAGAGAGTACCAAGAACTCCGCGGATTACATATTTTCCCAGAACTGCTGAAAAAAACCAGGTTGACTTAAATTATGCAAATGTAAGCATGTCCTTGTGTTCAACACTTTCAGATTCAACACTTCAGAAAAAAGATTGTGCCGGAGCCAAACTGATGTGATGATTAAAGGAATTCTGAAGATAATGCCTCAAGGGCATATTAAAACACTTTGCAAAGCACAAAAAATAGCAAAATGATAAATTAGGAAAAGCAGTTAGATATTTATTTTTTATTAATTTAACAGTATTTTTAACCCATTCCAATACAAAATGATCCAGGATCCTGAAATAATACTTGCTAAGAAAGGGGTGCAGGGAGACAGGAAGAAAAAAAAACCTAGGGCAGGACGGAACTTTCCATCTTCCAAAATCTATTGATCAGAGTTCCCAGAAGGATTTGTCTTTGTTTATGTTGGTTAGGACTGATGGGATTTGAAGTCCACTATATGGCACCCTTGCATTAACCATGGGGGAAAAAAAGGCTTGCCTTTGGGACATACATTATTTAATGCCTTCCTACGATGTTCAGAGTTTACATATGTCAGATCCTTAATATTTTCTTTTCACATTTGCAGCCAAGATTTTATTCTTTCAATTTTATTTACATATGCAGAAGAAGAGGCTGATGGACACAAATATCAACTGAAGCACTGTGGAATTGTGTTGGTGTCATGACTATTGCATATATGTACAACACTGCTTTCCTTTATCTGATTGAAAAGAAGATGTGAAATACAGATAGTCCTTGACTTATGATCACAATTTGGACCACAATTTCTGTTGCTAAGCAAGGTGAAGTGTCTGATTTTATGACTTTTTTTGCCATGTTAAGTAAATCAGTGCAGTTGTTAAGTGAACCATGAAATTGTTCAGCGAATCTGGCTTCCCCCATTGATTTTGCTTGTCAGAAGCCAGCTGGGGAAGTTCACATATGATGATCACATGAACCTTGGATGGTGCAACCCAACATGCCAGTTGCCAATACCTGAATTTTTATCATGTGCCTGTGGGGAAGATGCAATGGTTGCAACTGTGAGGACCAGTCATAAATCACTTTTTTTCCATACTGTTGTAATTTTGAATGGTTGTAAGTCTAGGATTACCTGTATGTAAGTAGCAGTGAGGGAAGAAGGAAAAAAGAAAAGAAAAAAGAAAGTGGTGGTCAGCTGCCACTTTCATTAAACATATCCTGTTTTGAGTTTCTTTAACTTCTTTTCTTTAAGGTGATTTCATTGTTTTCACTCATAAGCTTTTAAAGCAGGGATATGCACCCTTGGGCAATGTAAGACCCCACGGACTTTCGTGCCCAGAATACTGGAAGTTGAAGTGCATGGTTCATAAAGTTGGATACCTGTACTCTAAAGTATAGGAAATCAAATCACATTACCCTGTGAGAAAATCAAACATACAGCTTCCAATTATAGTTTATGTGCAATACTAGAAACAAATCAATTATACAGAACCTCCAGATCTCTTTAACCCAGGGACAGACAATTTAAGGTTTTTCCAATTATTGGACTCCAGATCTCAATGACTTGCTGTTGGCCAATGGTTGTCTTTAGTGAGGGCTGAAACAAACACCCAAATGTTTAGCAGAATCTTTTTTTTTTAATCTTTTACTGCTTAAGCTATTGACCAATCACTGAAAAACAACACTAAATATTGGCTTAGAAAGTCAATACTATAAATGCCAACCAATTTTCGATCAACCTGAATTTTTTCCTGTAATTTGTTCATATCTTCTCCAAATCCAGTTCTTGCATTCATTTGCTTGAAAGAATAGATTCTTTATTTAGAAGGATGTTCCTCTTGAATTTAGTGCAAATAGTGCATGGGAGAAACCATAGTCTCTGTATCAAATATAACAAATTTTTTTCCTTTCCTGTTTCTTTTACAAGCTCCCTGTGACTTTTGTGAAATCAGTACTATCAACCAGGGGTTGCCAACCTTCTGGACCTCAGGGACCATCAAACTCATAATTTTAAATCCTGAGGACCAGAGACCCTGGGAAAATCCCCCAAAAAGTCTGCAGGAAAATTCCCCACCCCATTATCCTACCGACCGATCATTCTTTATTTGGGATTGCAGGATACCATCTCCAGCTTTGTTCTTGGGGAGAGATGGATAGAGAGAGAGAGAGAGGGAGGGAGGGAGAGAGAGAGAGTGGCTTTTGGTTTCATGCAAGGAGAGCAACAGAAGCAGCAGAAGTCTTTCTTTCCCCCAAACTCCGCCAGAAATAAGTCTTTGCCAGTGCAGCCTCTTGGAGCAGGATCCCAAAGACTCATTTCTGGTGGAGTTTGGGGGAGAGAAAGAAAGACTTTTGCTGCTTTCCTCATGTGCAGCCATAAGCAGAAGAAGAAAGAAGCGGAAAGAAGCAGCCCTGTGGCCAGACGAGGTGTGTGGGGCGAGTGGGGCAAATTCCCCCCCTGCCCTTTCCCCCCTCCCCTCACTACCTCATGTTGTTCGCAATGCAAGTGACGCAAGCCTTGTCTTCCCATGGGACATGTGGGTGGCACAGCCTTGTGTTCCCATGCAACCTGGATTAATTGCTTTGGGGGGGTGCTTTGGGGGGACATTTCTTTGTGGACATCAACATTTTCTTGTGGACCACCAAGTGACCCCCAGCCCACTGGTTTGTGACCACTGCTATAAACTGAAGGAAAGCTACACATTTAAAACAGAGGATAACCCAGGATTGTTTTTTCCCCCTGATGCAACTATTAGTCACTCGGAATATCCATTATTTTTATGAACTCTGGAGTTGGACCAGGTTTTTTTTTGACACATTGCAACAAAAGAGAGGAGGAATGCAGGTAACTTCCAAGGAGTAGGAAACTAACAACAGCAATAAAAAGGGGCTACCTTGTTGGATGTTCAAAGAGCTACTTAGCAACTGGGAGTGGGGAGGAATTTACATTAAGGTCATTTTTCCCTTCTTCATTTTGATTTATATGTCCCTCTCTCCTGGCAACTGGGTAGTTTACAAATGGTTAAAAACCTTAAAGACAAGAAAAGCAGTAATTAACAAAAATGAAGAATAGATGACGAGAAGGGCAAAACTGGATGGAAGCAAAAGAGGTCAACCTTCACAGTTGAAATGGAGCTCGAATCACCTTTCTCAAAGGGCTGGATGAAGAGTGAGGTCTACAAGACCCTTCAAAACACCAGTAGAGTGAGGGCTCTTTGGGGTCTTGAGGTGGGAACTTCATTCCATAGGGCAGGTGCAATTACATCGAAGAGATGCTTCCAGATTCTTAATAGAATAGGTCCTTTAATAGAAGGAACCTGGAGTGTGCCAGCCATGCCAGAGCTGGGCAAATATTATGGGAGACAGATTATTTACATATGTCTTTGTGAAGGATGCTTAACTTGTCAAATTTTGTTCTCCAGCTTTCCTAGATTTTGTATTTTGATTTACATGTTGCATTGTGGCTTCTTCAACTATTCTAAAGAGAAGCTCACTTGGTAAATTTGAGTCTGTCTCTCCATTCAGCATACTACCCAGGTTTGTTCATTATGAGGGGGGAAAATTTGAGAAAGGAAGAATTATCTAGATGGATTTTAGCTCTTAGACAAAAGGCAAGATGAACATCTAATAAGATTGGCTAAACGTCTATGGAGATTCTCAATCATCCAAGTCATAGTTGTCCAAAAAGCTGCTTTTCTAAAAGGCAACTTAACTTTCTTGTTTTTTTCCTTGAGAACTGAAGAAGCTTCTTGGATGAGAATCAAAACGTTTTCAAGGAAAAAAAACAAGAAAGTCCAGTTGCCTTTTGGAAAAACCACCTTTGGGATATAACAAGATTGTGAGGTTGTTTGTCACCCGGTGTCCCTTGCTGAGATGGGCAGACATATGAATTGAATGAATAAATAACAAATAAAAATAGATTCATTATTTGCTTACTATTCATTTTCTGTTTTCTAAACAACTTTTCCTAAGGACAGGTCAATTGGTATGAAAGATTGCTTAATTTTATTGATTAATGTGCAAGCATTATGTGTGTGTGTGTGTTGTGTTGTGTAGATCCAATATTGACATATTCCCTCTGATTTTTGTATACCAGAGCAGGCAATCAGATTCATTTTTGGTAATCCTGAATCTTTCTCAACTGCTGAAAAATAAATGCAGTTTTGAGCTATTTTGAGGTAGGTAAGAGATGAAGACTGCAGAGGAAAAACATGTAAGACAGGCACATCTCCACAATACCAGAAAGCATCTGAAAATATTAGTTCCTGTACATTGCATAACTTATCCCAAAGGTGCTTTTTCAAGAAGCAAGTGAACATTGTTTTTCTTTGAGGACATTTCACTTCTCATCCAAGAAGCTTCTTCAGCTCTGACTCGATGGTTGGAATGGAAGGATTTATATTCCTTGCAGACAGTTGGTCATTTGTATTCATTTAGAAAGTCATTGAGGCCACTTGGAGGTTTACCTGTGTCTTCAGGATCACCTTAGTACTACAGATGGAAGTGGAGCTTTCTCGGAACTGCTGAAAAGAGAACAAACCCATCAGGACAAGATTCAGCAGTCCATCTGCATTTAAAAGACAAAGGCCACTCTTTTGAAGACAGCAAAGTCCACATTTTAGACAGAGAGGACTGCTGGTTTGAAAGAGGCCATCTATATCAAAATTGAACAATCCCCTCTCAACAGAGGGGGAGACATATGACATCATATATTTCCAGTCTACAATACAGTCTTTTCAGCTCCACACCCATCCAAGAAAGTTCCACACCCATTTGCACCAATCAGGTGACCCTGAGGACAGAGATAAACCTCCAAGTGGCATCAATGACTTTCTAAAAGTATGCAAATGACTTGCTGTCTTCAAGGAATATAAGTCCTTCAATTCCCCACCATCCAGTCAGAGCTGAAGAACCTTCTTGGATGAGAAGTGAAATGTATTCAAAGAAAAACAAGAAAGTTCAGCTGCCTCTTGAAAAAGCATCTTTCGGATAACCATGGTCTGGATGACGGAGAATCTCCATATACATTCCATAACTTATTTCAGCTATTCTAGTGGTTCTAGTGGTTGTATTTGAACATCATGATAGGCTTAGTTGAATAATCATTCTGGTAGGTTGTCCTTGTGGCTTAGCATGTTGTGGGAACTGATCGTGTTTGGTTAATTCTTATTTCAACCATACCAGAAAAATTGGTTAATTTGGTAACCAATGAAGCCTGTTCAGTGAGTGCACCATAGCTCTCAAGGGCAGTTGTTAACAAGCACAGTGGAACAGTTGCATTTAGGTCCTATTGGTGGGCTTCCTAGAATTGTTCAGTTGACCATCATGCAAGCAGGATGCTGTATTAGATAGAAGTTAGATCCAATATAGCTCCATTCTTTTAAATCATGATGTTTAGAATAGGAATATGTATTATTAATTCCATTTAGGATTTGTGCTGAATGTCTAGAAACTGAGATAAGTTCCTAGGATGGGCTATGGTTTGTCCATCGTGAAACTTCTTGAAAGGTCTTTAGGTTTTTGGTGTGATCCCATAGAAGGACCTCTTATCTCCTGGATCCTTTTATGTTCTTTGACTCTGAGCATCTCATTAATATTTCAGCTGGTGTCTAATTTATTGATATCATTGGACAGTTAGTCAATCCTGGGACATTTTCCCTCCCCACCCCAAATATCCCAGAAGTTGAAGAAGTTATAAAGAGGGAAACCAGCTAAAATTTGACAGTAAATTGGGTGCTAATTTTCTTCTAAAACAACTTTTCCCAACACAACCCCATATTAATGTATCAAATCCCACCAATATTATGGGAATTGCAGGGCTGGATTATAATTGTAATTTCCACTGAAATTAAATCCTTTTTGTAACAGCTTAGCAATATATACACCTTGGGGTGGGGCATTATGAAACATCTATTCTTTATTAGAAATTGTATTCTCTTTTCCTTCAAGTTACCCAATGTTAGAATACAAACACTGGTTCACATTGTACAAACTTGTTCAAATTCATCATCACCATTAAAAGGATTAAAAGGGTGCCTTGTGAGCTTATCTATTTCCTAGTGGGCTCAATTATTCACTCCAAGGTGCCTGTGTTTACATATGTGCACCTGTGCTTAAAAAAGAACCAAATTCAGAATCCTTTTTAAAGCAATATTTTGGCTAAGGACTCAAATGCTTATTTCATTTGCAATTCAACTATTGTGACCTAACAGCAGAAGAAAGAAATCTCTCAAAGCCAAATCATATAATATTTTAGAGCAAATCTCCAACTTATTTGTCCCAAAGATGCTTTTTCAAGAAGCAGCTGGACTTTTTTTTTTTTTTTTTTGAAGATGTTTCACTTCTCATCCAAGAAGCTTCTTCAACTCTGACTTCTTGGATGAAGCTTCTTGGATGAGAAGTAAAGAAGAAAAATCAAAGTCCAGTTGCCTCTTGAAAAAGCATGGTTTGGGACAACTATGACCTGGATGACTGAGAATCTCCATAGATACTCTCATTTATTTTTTTGTTTTGTTGATTCTCCTGTGAGATCTCAATGCACAGAGTTTATTTTATTTTATTTAATTCCACACGTACAACTACACCCTTGTGCATGTACATATACCTAATATTTGGGCCAGGTGGACAAACGAAGAATTACGCTACATTTCCTGTTGCAGGAATTTCCTTTCAATTTGTGAACCTTAAAAACACCTAGATGTAATGGAGGAACACATTTGATTCCAAGAGCTACAGGGTTGTGTACTTTTAATTTGGGCTTTCTTCCTTGCAAAGTGCCACTTGAGCACTAAATATTCCTGCAGGTGTGTGTGAATTGGGAGGGTGTAATTTCAAATGTACTTCTACAGTTTAGTTTTTCAGGTTCCGTGCTCTTAAATAACTGCAAAGACCTACCTCTTAAAACATTGGACCTCGGAAAGAGAGCAAAGATTCCAGCAAACTAAGCTCATTTCCAATATGACCTTTATTGAGCACAAACGGCTGTGGCTGCTTAACATCAAACAACAAAAGGTTGCATACTGTGCATGTCAACATAGGTTCTCTCATGGACAGAAGTCCCATCTTAATTGCACCAATGAGGTAAACATAATTGTTAAGTAGCTTAAGGCTAGGAGAATTCAGGTTTTTTTTTTTAAAATTCATTCTTTTTGTTATGGTTTATTTGGCTCAGTTTATTCTTTGCATAATACATCTGAAGACATTCCTCAGAAGCGTCCAAACAGCAGCTTGGGAAAATTCAGCAACTTCCCCTGGAAGAGTAACAGCTCATGCATGATTTAAAAAAACAAACAAACAAATCCCAAAGTTTTGCAGAAGGAGTGCACCGGGCTTGCATGCATCCCCTCCCCAACCCCCAGGAATGGTATGGCACAGAAATCATAAATATTTATCAGAAAAAAGAAAAACCAACAGTCCTTTTTGGAGATGCCATGAGAGAACCTGTTCTGCTGAGAAGCCGCCACTTTCATGCATTTTTTTTTTTGCAGCTGTCTTATGGCTTAACCTTTTGCACCAATCCAAGCTCCTTCAAAAAGGGGAAATGATTAGTCACCGTTTTCCTTGATTTCTTTGACTATGGCATGTGAAGAAGTCACTTTCTCCACTGTCTTGGTGGACACCAATTTCTCTGTCACGGCATCGTCATGTTCTTCCATCTTCTGGGTGACGGTCACAGACTTGGTGATGTAGGTAGTGGTCCCATCATCTTCACTGGTGATCTTCTCGACTTTTTTTGTCACTACAACTTTCTCTTCACTCTTCTCCTTCTTCTCCTCAGAGGGGCTCACATCCAGGCCATTGGTGATGATAGCTTTATCTTCTTCTTGCTTTGAGTCATCTACTTCCTCCCCCTTATCGTCAACTTCCCCATTGACTGCTATGTCTTCCTTAGTTGCTTCCTTTGAAGTTTTTTCTTTTGATTCTTTTCCTCCACCAACGGTGGTTGCCTTTGTGGTGGAGATAAGCTCTTCCACATCTTTCACTGGGGAGCTTGACTTTTCAGGAGAAGCAGCCTTCTCTGGAGAGGCAGCCTTCTCTGGAGTCCCTGCTTTTTCTGGAGTCCCTGCTTTCTCTGGAGTCCCTGCTTTTTGTGGAGATGCTGCCTTCTCTGGAGT
>BLBF01000065.1:7963830-7980942 GCA_015471245.1 Laticauda colubrina | reverse complement strand
CCTGCTTTTTGTGGAGATGCTGCCTTCTCTGGAGTTCCAGCCTTCTCCGGAGTCCCTGCTTTTTGTGGAGATGCTGCCTTCTCTGGAGTCCCTGCTTTTTCTGGAGTCCCTGCTTTTTCTGGAGTCCCTGCTTTTTCTGGAGAGGCTGCCTTTTCTGGGGCCACTGCCTTATCTGGAGTCCCTGGCTTCTTTGGAGAGGCTGCCTTCTCTGGGGTCCCTGCTTTTTCCGGAGTCCCTGCTTTCTCTGGAGAGGCAGCCTTTTCTGGAGAGGCTGCCTTCTCTGGAGTCCCAGCCTTCTCTGGAGAGGCAACCTTTTCTGGACTGCCTGCTTTTTCTGGACTGCCTGCTTTTTCTGGAGATCCTTTGTCTGGAGTGCTTGGTTTCTCAGGAGATGCTGTTTTTGCTGGGGATTCTGCTTTCTTGGTTTGTTCTTCTTTCTCCTCTGCTGCCTCGCCCTCTTGATCACCCCCTTCATCTTCTTTACGTTCTTCTATCACAGGTGATTTGGGGGGTGATTTGGGAGGAGATGTTTTAATCTTTTCTACCTTCTCTGGTGCAATGACTTCTTCTACATCTCCTTCAGGCTCTTCTGCTACTTCAGGTTCAGCTTCCTCAGCTTCTCCTTCACCTGCCTCTTCTTCTACTTCTTCCTCACCTTCTTCCTTTTCACTTTTTTCTTCTTCTTTTTCTGATCCTCCTTCTGCCTCATCAGATTTTGCACCTTCCTCTTCTTCCCCTTCTTCTTCTTCCCCTTCTTCTTCTGGGGCTGCAGCTGCAACTGCAGCCTTTTCCTCTGCTATAATTTCCTCTTCTAGAACTTCTTCCTCCTTTTCTCCACCTGCTATAGTTTCTGCAGCCAGTTCTTCAGCCATGGCTTCAAGAGCTTCATCCAGTTCACTTTTCTCATTCTCTACTTTGGTCTCTTCAATTATTTCTTCTACAAACTTGTGTTGGACCTTTAATTTTGGTGGTTCAGCTTTTGATTTCTGTATTTTGGTAGTTGATATTGTTACGGAAGGTTGCCTATGTGTGAATGTTGGCCCAGTGATGCTGCCAGAAAAGGCACTGAATCTTGTTTCTTCACCCTCAAGAAGTTTTCTACAGAAATAAAAGGGAAACTGTTAATATGCATCACAAACTTCTCAAGGCAAAGGTATGCATGCATATGTGTGCATATAGTAATAAAATTTAGACTTATATACCAGTTCACAGTGCTTTATAGCCCTTTCTAAGTGGTTTACAGAGCTAGCATATTGCCTCCAACAATCTGGGTCCTCATTTTAATGACATCAGAAGGATGGAAGGCTTAGTCAACCCTGAGCCAGTGAGTATCAAAGCCTTGGCAGTCAGCAGAATTAGCCTGCAATACTTTATTCTGATCACTGCACCACCACTGCTCCTTGTATATATCCATCTGTATACACCCAAAGACAGATGGACATCTCTGTAAGAAGCTGGAATAAGTTTAAAATATTCTCTCTTTAGTAAAGAGAGCAGTGACATCTTATGCTCCTTAATATTCTTTTTCTGAACCGCTTTGTTGATATGAATGGAAGAGATACGATTGGTCATGAACTTCCAATTTACGTCCTCCTTTCACGATTAAGAAATGTAGAGGAAACAACAACCAGCTCAGTTGCTTCCCTTGTATCTGCATAATTTATATCTCCATTTTCCAGATTATGTATATTTCTGAGTGATCATTCATGAATGCAAAGAGGAGTCTAATTTTAGAAGTACTAAGAATCCTGATATTGCTATGAAGAAACTTGCATTGGTTTAAAAAGTTGTTGCATGAGCTGGAATGCAGATTAGGCCCACTGATCTATATTTTTTTTATCAGTGACAATATGCTTAAAATATGGCTTAATTGTGCCCTTTACATTGTTGTTTCTTTTTGTAGTAAACAAATAATACCTACAGTTGTTGCTATTTTCCCCATGAACAGTTAGCAACTTTGAATGTCAACCCAAATGACCACTGGAATTTCTAACTATTGTTTGCAAATAGTACTCCATGTAATAAATGAATCCATTTGCCATAAAAGTGAACAAAAAATGAATCATTAAGATGAAACATGATTTTTCTGAAGAACAATTTCCTTTGCATATATGCATATTAGCACATTCTAGCACTTTCAAAATAGTTCTATGTTGGAAAATTTAAACTCCTCAAAGAAATTTAAATATTTAATATAATGACTTATTGACAAAGAATTAAAATCTCTTCTTGGATTAAAAAAATGCAGGCATAAAGTATCCAGTAGCAGCATCCAACTAACAAAATTAAAAAAAAATCTTTATTTATAATTAGATATAAATGTTTACTGTAGACAACAAGGGCCAATTGCACTATTTGTCTGGAAACCTGTGGTCAAAATAGTTCCCTAGATTAGCAATCTCATTTATCTGATTTTTTTGGTAAAACCCCAAATTATCCTGAAAAAAGGTTAATAGCAATGACATAATGATTATGCTACTAATGTAAAATTAAAAATGAAAACAAAAAAACTTTGAAAGTTCAATTTAATTTTTCTTTGGGGCTTTCTAAAGTTGTTTAAAAGAAGAAAATCTTCCACTCCAGGCTGCAGCAACTACATTTTGTAAGCAACAAAATGAGATAGAGAGAAAGAAAAAAAAAGAACTTCAAGAAACAGCACCTACTACTAGTCTTAATGATTTTGTTAATATGATAGTTCCATAGCATAACTAATGCTGCTACCCAAATATAAGTTTAGTTGATTTCAGCAGGACTTCCTTCCTTTATAGGACAAAAACATAGTTCATTGAAAATCACAGTTGATCTCTTTCAAGCCAGTCAATATCAAAGGAATCAAAGGAATTGGATAGCTTTCTACTACACATGTTACTTTAAGGAGCAAAAAAACATGATTCCTTTACCAGATATGAATTCAAAGAGTGCTAAAATACCAGCAAAACTCCCTGCTAGCAATCACAGAGCCTCCTCTGTTGCAGTTGAGTTGTGCTGCAGCTAAAAGTGTCTGCAATAGAACTGCCTGTCTGGTTACATCTGCATTGCGTTCTCAATACCTGTAGGCAGCAATTTCAATATCCAGAGCCATCTTGACATTGAGGAGGTCTTGGTATTCCCTCAGATGACGTGCCATCTCCCACTTGGTACCCCTCAGCTCATTTTCAAGCTGTTGGATCGTGTCCTGCAACCAAGACACAGATGGTTCTTGAGGATGGGTGCAAAAATCTCAGGCACAATTGGATACCAGGGGGTGGGATTGAAGGAGAAAATAAAGTGTAGAAGAGGATAGACTAAAAACAGAGATAAAAACAACCAGATTGAAAGTAGAATTAAAGGATAATGAATTGAAAATACTATCTTGACCAAAATTGCTCTTAAGAACGAATGTTTTTCAACAGCATTATAAAAACACAGAGTGCTGAGATTCTGAAAGCTCAAAGTTAAGAAGCAATAGATTGGGGAAAATCCAAGGATTATCCATTTGTAGAGAAGATCCTTACTGGGGTATCCCTTTTATTAAAAAAAATTAAGAAATATTTCTAAAAATTAAAAGATCTTTTCCAACCTGGCACTCTCTAAATGCTTTGGACTACAGTTCCCATCAAGTTGGCTGAATCTAAAAATACAAACATTCTGATGGTTACCTGGACTCAGTTTTCTTTTATAAATCATGCCATTTTTGTGAAAACAAATGTTGGCATCTTGAGAATCAGGATCATCTCAGCTGGACTGGAGAGAGGGATCTTGAAAAACTATCTCTTTCCTAACAACAAAAATGCCTGTAACTATTTGTACTGCGTATATACACTTCTCTGAGTCAGCATTGACAGGCCTAGTTTAGCCCCTGAAATTATGCTGGCAAAATTTTGGAAGTGGCTTGCCATTGCCTGCCTCCTAGAGCTGAGAGTTGACTAACTGGCCCAAAGCCACCTAGTTCTGCCTAAGGTGGGACTGAACTCAAGGTTTGCTGGTCTCTAGCTGGGTGACTTAACTACTAGACCAAACTGCAGCAAAGTTCTTAAGATTATTTATGTACTGCAGCTAAAATGCTTAGCCAAGATGCTTTTGGTTTTTTTGAACCAGTCAGCTTTGAGAAGTTACTCAAGTGAGAAGTTACTCTTTTTCCAATGTTGGTTCTGCCTTCTGAAAAGGATTTTTATCCAAAGATCCTCTGGAATAGCATTTCAATGAGAGCAAAAAAAGATAACTCAGCAAAGGGATTGGATAATCACCAGCAGTTTTTCCCTCTGCTGTCTACAGTTCAGTTTTGGCAAGGTGGATGATGCAGCAGAAATAGTACGGTAATTATATCCTAATCAAATCCCAAGGAATTTAATACAGGTTCATACTAAGTCTTCAGAACTCATGCAAACACTACAATACTTAATACATGAGACAGATTTTCCTTGTCTATAAGATTTTCACCAGAAAAAGAAAAATATTTGGGGCAAAGAAATCTCTGCATTATGTTCAACTAATTCCAGCAGTGCAAGAGATTTTCCCTGGGAAATCCCAATGAATGTGACATTGGTTTTAAGTTTGCATTACGAAATGAATTTTTGGCATATAAAGAAAGCCAGCAGTATTAAGTGATGAAACCTTTTGCTCTGCATCAGCCATTGCAGGTATACATTCCATCACTCTTTCTATTATGCACTTCTGCAATGGCCAATTTTGCAGCTGCAAGGGAGATGACACTGCATCAATTTCTAAAATATCGGTAAGCCAGATATTAAACTATCCCCAGAAACACAGCCAATCCAATCTGCTTGCTGACTGAGGTTTATCCTAGGTTTAAAGGATTACATTTCTTTTTGTAATGATTAATGTTAACCAAGAGGATTTTTTTTTTTAAAAAAAAAAAGCTTCCTTCTGATGCTAGCCAGACAACTTTATGATTTTTGATGCCAGAAAGTCCTGCATTGCAGAACCTTGGGGTGGATCTGCATTTAGACTGATGGACTTCCTTTTCTGGATTTCCTTTTTATCTTCCTAAAAGTTAATTTAGGGAAAGTCATTTAGATTTGTCAAACGGCCTCACTGGAGGTAATTAACTGGATCTGTAATAAAATAGCAGCATGGATTTTTCACTGAGTCTGCTCAAGGATAGGCTGAGCAGGAACACCTTCTGCACTGCAGGCAGTTGCTTTCTAAAAGCAAATGTTATGTAACTCATCATTCAAAAAAGAACCCCAACAGCACAGCACAATAACAGTCACTTTCAGGTCGTAAGGAGCGATCTGGCAAATCTGAATTACTTCAGATTCCTGCTGAGTCATCAGCTGCAGATGGATTTTTGGGAAGCAATAAGGCAAATCACTCTAGAATACTCTAGAAATGTTGGTTTTTCTATTGCAGGTATACTTAAAGCCCAGTTTTATATGCAGATTGTTCTCTCCTATCCTTTTATTCCTCTCCCCCCCTTTTATAGCATTCTGGATTTGTTGCTTATTTAAACTCTTCCTTTAAAATTATCAATGGAGTTTTCTTTTTTTAAAAAAAAACCTTCTTATAAGACATGGCTTACAACCCAGATGCTTTGCAACTCTGATGCAGAATCATTTGTGATGCTCAAGCATAAAACATAAAGTATTTATCAGTTCTGACAACTCAAAATAACACTCTTCTTCCCTTCCTCCCACGTCCATTTTGGATACTGTTGGAGAGGCAGGTTTGATAAAGCTTATCAGTAATTAAGGGGGTTCACTGAACATGTTCCAATTTATTCCTTTGGCATAGTGAATCTATCCTATTTTGCCTTTTTAAAACTGATCCAGTAGGGTTTTTTGGTCAATATTAGTAACCCGGAGAAAGAAATTGGAACTTTAACTTTGAAGCCAGTTTCACAGCCTTCTCTCCATACATTTTTCCCTCTGTGCTAATAGTATTTAGAAATTGATTGTGGGAATTCTGTACAGAGCCAATTTTCCTTCTCCAATCCCTTTTTATCAACTGCATTTTGAGAAAGGAAATCCCAAGAATTGCATTTCTTTTTATTCCAAGTCTTTTCTCTCCCCCAAGCAACTTCTGATCCAGCATAGATCCTATTTGATGGTGATCCCTTGTGTATTCTTCTCAATTCTGTGCATTTTTGGACAGCCTGAAATAAAAGTATGTATAATAAAAATAAAAAAAATAAAGACTCATGCACCTTACTTTTCTCATGACCTTTGAAATGTCATTTCATGTTTCAATCTCCCCATCCCCAGTTACAAGAATAACTATGCTGGCTGGAGAATTCTGGCAGTTGAATTCCACAAGTCTTCAAATTGTCACGTTTGGGGACCCCTGTTCTGCATAAAACAAAAATATCTTCTTCCTTGCTCCATTTCCTCCCTCCCTTTTTGTTGCACCCCTCAAGAAGCTGCACAAGGTACCCTCTCTTTACCACTGGGTTGGCACACTCACACTTCCTATTGATGGAAACACTCCCCCCCCCCAAAAAAAAAGACATTGGAAGGCAGCCAGGAAGAATGGAGAAGCAAGAGGCATCTCACAGAAGTGTTGTGACATGTGATCTATTCCCAAAAGAGACCTAAAGAGAAATTTTGTCGGGTGATTCCCATTTTATAAATGGGATCCCCCCCCCCCCAGCTATAACTTATGGATTTCACTTTGACTCAAACTGCCAAGTCTCAGACAAGGGCTCTCTTGTTTAGTGGGGATGGTTGAGCTAATGAGGGAGGGAGCTTACCCTCCCCCTCTTTGCCTGCCCCTCCCAGTTCCATTATGCCTGAAAGCTGGCAAAATCCCCACTTGGCTGTGGGGGGGGGGGGAATGGGCCTCTTCCTGCTCTAGTTCCACCCCCACAGCCAAAATGTTCAAGCTGAAGTCCCTCCTTGGATGTGAATTTCTTTCCCACAGCGGTGGGGGCATAGGCCCTTTCTGTCATTCCCCCCCCCCCTTGACTTCTCCCATATCTTCATAGTTTAACTTAAGACAGGACAGGGTCTTTCTTCTCCTTCAGTTGGCGTAGGGACCTACTGCTTTGTCATTTCCCAGTTCCACTCCCTACCTCACCCCACCATGCCACACCCCCTTTGATTGAACCTTCATTTATCCATGCATAGGAGGCCCCTCCTACTTCATTTCGCCCCTCCCCCCTGTGGCAATCCCCAGCAGGGTCTGCAAGCTCCAAAGAACCCGATCCACGAAGAGTTCTCTCCTCCGAGATCACCTATCCGAGCCCCGTGCTTACTTGGTAAGTGGAGAGATCCTGGTTGTGGCGTTCCTCAATGTCGTTCAGCTGACGCTCCAAGGACTCCTTCGTGCCGCGGACGGACTCCAGCTCGATGCTCTTGGCCTGGAGCTGCCGCCGGTACTCGGAGATCTCTTCCTTGGCCGAGCGGATGGCTTCCTTGTTCTGCTCGGCAGCCTCGGTGAGCTTGGCGTAGCGGCACTTGAACCATTCCTCGGCCTGGACCATGTTCTGGTCGGAGTGGCACTCGAGCTGGGAGCGGATCTCCTTCAGGGCGGCCGAGAGGTCGGTCTTCAGGTAGTCCTTGCGCTCGACGGAGACGTGCGAGGCCTGGATCTGGGCCAGCAGATCAGCCACCTCTTCCTCATGGTTGCTGCGCAGGAAGGCCACCTCGTCCAGCAGAGACTGCACCTTCTTGTCCAGCTCGACCTTCACCAGGGACGCCTCCTCCATGTCCTTCCGCAGGGCGCGGGTGATGGCGTCGGCATCTTCGTGGAGGCGCGCCTCGTCCTCGAAGCGCTCCTTCAGGCGCTGGATGTCCTCCTCCAGGTGCTCCGAGTCGAGCTGCAGCGCCGCCTTCTCGTGGTTGACCTGCTCCAGAGCAACGCGGAGCTCGCGCAGCTCGTGCTCCAGGGCGACGCCCAGCTGCGAGCGGCCCACCTGCTTCTGCCGCAGGGCGGCCAGCTCGGCCTCCAGCTCCTTGTTCTGCTGCTCCAGCGAGTGCACCTTCTCGATGTAGCCGGCGAAGCGGTCGTTCAGCCCCTGCAGCTGCTCCTTCTCGTTGGAGCGGGCCAACTTCAACTCCACCGTCCCGCCGGCGCCGCCGCCGGCGCCGCCGTTGAAGAGCGACGACTGGCTCAGCTCGAGGCTCTCGGTGGAGCTCAGCACCGTCGAGCCGTAGGAAGTCCGCGCGGGCCCCACATTGCGCTTGTAAGTCGACGAGGCCGGGCTGGGCGAGCTCCGAGACCAGGACTGAGAACGGAAGCCGCTCGACGGCGACACGCTGGCCCGGCTGAAGGTGGTCCGGCTCTCGGCCACCCGCCGGTAAGACGGGTTGCTCAGCGGCTCCAGCGCGTAGCTCATCCTTGGAAGACTTGGAAGAGGCGGCTTTCCCGGCAGCGGACGGTCTCTGGAAAGCGGCGCCTTTTATATCGCAGCCGCACATTGTCTCCGAAGGGGGCGGGCTGGCCGGGATCGCGCGTCCCGGGGAGGCGTCGTCTGTCCCGCCCTTCGAGCCCCAAAGCCACACCTTTCCCCCCGCGTTTTCTCCCCGGCCAAGAATTTCAACCCCATTCCAGAGATCAATTTCTGCCCCTTTCGTAGAAGCCTCTTTCTTTTCTCTGTATTTCCCTCTCGCCTCTCCGCGTCTCTTGAACGGCGCTTCGAGCTTTGGTTCACGGTGCAGTGCGAAGTCCCACCTTCCTTCCCAAACTTTCGTGGCTTTAGGCTTTACGGTGCCAAGTATGCACGGGGCGGCTATTCAGAAACCAAAGCCTTCCTCTTTCGCCCTTCGCTCCGTTGCTTTTATCGCGGTCGTTTATCCACGCGTATCCTCCTTGATTTCATCCCTGTGATGCTTTTTCTTGACTCTGCCTCTCTGCCTTTCTCCCCTTCTCCCCTCCCCTCTCGCTTTCCCGGAGGCGCCGCCGCTGCCGCCGCAACGGAGGGTCTCTTGAGCAGCCGGCCCCGTTGGCTGCCTCCTCCCCTCCCTCCCAACGCTCTGGAGGCGGCGGGATGGGGCATCGCTGCAGCCGAACCTCCTCCCTTAGGAGAACATCCCGGCAAGCAGGCCTTGTGCTTAGCTGGCTCGGACGAGTTCAGGTAAGGCGTCGTGCGCCTCGCTTGGGGCAGCCATGCCGGTGGCAGCACCACGTCCACCTCCGCGAGAAGAGAGGACTCCGGCCGATCGAAAAGCAGAGAAAGTGAAGGAGTCTTGGCGTGTCTAGGGTGCGTGGGAAAAGGCGTGATTTCGGGCCTCTGGACAGGAGGTCTGAGCGAAAGAGAGAGCATCTCCATGTCGAGAGTTACTTTTCCATCTGCAATGCAGCGCTTCAGAATAGCAGGAGACAGAACCCTTCTGAGTCCCAGTTTAAAAAAAAAAAATTTCTTTTTCTCCTGAACCCCATAATAGATCCTTAAAAAAAAAAAAAAAAAGCTTTAAAAGAAATCCCGGACAGTTAAGGGTGTTATTTCTCAAGGATTTGACATTGAAAGGTCAATCATTCTGTGTGTTGGGGGAGGGGAATTCAAAAGGAGTGGCTGCTTTAGGATAACACAAACCACTCAGGGGCTTAAGAAGGAGAAAGAAGGGAGCAATTCTGCACAGCAGGTTGCACACTGACAAGAGTATTTTTAAGAATGCTAAATCATTTTTATATCCGTCCCCACCTATTGCACAAATGCCATCTATGAATCAATCATCTGTCCACATTTATTAGCCTTATACTAACATCTTCTCCCATTTGGGTTGGGAATTTTATCCATGCTCCCTCTGATAGTAAGTTCCACTGAATTAAATAGGGTGGGGTTTTTTTTTGCAGAAGTTGTCTGCAGCAGTTGCAAATGGTAGTAAGTTAGGCAAAAATCAGCACTATTTTGTTTCAGAGCCATTCCTTTGCATTGGGTTGGGGGGGGATCCTTCTCCAGAGTTTTTTTAAAAATGGAGTGACAATCTAAACATTAGCTATATCTAGGGAAAGAAGGCTATCGCCATCTTGAAACAAATTAAAAGATTTTGTTAACATCCAAAAGGCTCAAAGGAGAAACAATTTCACATGTTGAAATGATTCAGTTTTTTTTTTTTTAATGAAGTAAGTTCTACTGCACACAAGAAGTCCCACTCCCAACTCACTACAACAGAATTCAATTTCCCTGCCCCCAAACTTCTGTCCTGGGTTTAATAGAGCCAATACATTTTCTATATGATTGTGAAATTTGGTAATTGTCCCCACCACTTTTGCTTGATGCAAAGTAACAAAAGATTGATTTTTTGGCTTCATAGTGTCATTCCTCACCCAATCCAAGGTTGGAAGAGCAAAAAACAACTTTGAAAGCCTGGGCAAAGACATCAGACAGTTGTTGGCTCATAAATATGGTGTTGCCATAGAACTGCAGCACTGCAGTCTTTATAAAAGGAAAACTGGGGCAGAAGACACTGGGAGGTTTTCTGATATGCATCTGCATGTTTAGACTTCTGGTTTAACTTCCCAACTGTGTGTGACCAGAAGGAATTATTTTAAAAAAAGCACCCAGCCTTTCACATTCATTCAAGGTTCATCATCTTTTCCAGCTTATTTTGCAATGCATTGGTTCCTCCTGCCATACAACAGGGGAAAACCACCTCAAGGTTACTCAGGGAGGAAAGAAGAGCGATCAAAGGCAAAAATTTGAATGCTACCAAGATTTCTCAAAGTGTTAACCTAAATGTGTAAAGCAAAGAACTGTCTGATAATTTGAATTTTGCTCTAGGAAGAAGAATGTCTTGTTCTAGCACCAAGTGGGAAAACCTAACTCTTTAACTTGTCTTTCTCTCTTTCTATTTCTGTCTCTGCTTTGCATGACACACAGCATCAAACATATTACTACCTCAGCTTACAATCCCATCCCATTAAAATTGTTGCTATTTACTCTGGTGTTAGCATATATTCTTTGGGATAGGACAGGTGCTATATGCATGTTTATTATAGCATTAAGTTCCACTTCGTTCTAAATAAAAATGTATGGGTATGAATTTTTGTTCAAAGTTCTTAGTAAAATCACTATCATTATCAAACCTCATTTAAGGCAACAATAATACCAGATATTTATTTGCTAATTCAGAACTAGATGTAATTTTCATGTTAATAACACCCACACACACAAAGTAAATGTGGATTTTAGGCTTCCTGAGCTTATAATATCAGTTCAAAATGGCATAAAGCATCATATTTTTGATTTACCGGTAGATAAATACAGCTTTTAAAAAATGTTGCAGTTAATGATTAGGTCTAAGTTGTTTAGGTAGTTGAAAAACCCCATGATTTTGAACAGTGCATTGTTATTCTGAATAGTAGCTAGTCTAAAGATGTAGAAGAAGCAACATTGTATAGCAAAAGAGAGTGGAACCTTAATAGAAGATTATGGAAAGCAATATTAAAAGATTTTCTTTTTTCATTAATTAGTATGAGGTATGTATTCCTCAGCATCTATCTAGCTTATTCATTAAATAATGCTTATCCAACATGGTTTTACTTAATTAATATCTGAAGCCTCTTCTTGTCTAAACGTTTTAATGCAAATATTCTGGCATTCCATCTCTCTTAAAAAAAAAACACCATTGTTTGAAAGTATCATTATCTGCTGTTTCTATTATTCCATCTTCAGAGTGATGTTACTGAAAGCAATAAAGCTACTTCCAAGTAAGTGAATTATGATTTATTAGTATAGGGGAATGTATATGTGCAATTGAACTATTTCAATGTAAAAAATAATAATCAGACATTCATTTCCAAGGATTTAATTCTAAAGAATTCTGGCATCTGAATGGACAAATATTTCTGGTTCTTACATTTCAATGAAGGTGATGTGTAGATTAAAATAAATTGGTCGTAAATAAATTGGTACTCAGTGTTCACATATCTTTCAACTTTCTTCTCGATTCTGTTTCATCTCATTTGACTCTCCTTTTGCATACAGTTGAGCTGTAGATATTCCACTGACTATAATGGGATTTAAAAAAAAACACTATGCAGGTTTCTAGGAAACTTCCTCTTGAAGATTGAGAATATTTTATAGTTGACTGTTACTTCAAGTGTGTGTTTAATAAAATATTGTTTAGAGGAAGACTACTGAACTTAATAAGTTGAACGTTAATCATGACCCACTGATTTCTACGCAGCTATTTTAACCATGAATAATTCTGCAGACTCACATCTTGAAAATAAAACTCACTTAATTCAGAAGGATCTACTTGAGATGTATAGGACTGAGCTGTTAAAATGGATTCAATCTATTGATTTAGAAGAAGTCCTGTTGGTTTCATTTCCCCATTTTCTTACAACAACTTTCCCCAACTTCTGGATGTATTAGAATTCCAATGATTGTCTGGATAATATGGTCATTTTTCATTACATGATGGTGAGGAAAAGTTCTTCTGAAATATGCTTCCTTTGTTCACGTTTTCTTAAGAATAAACTATTTTTAGTTGGGTGTATCCTCAAAAATCCCAAAGTGTAGAATTTTGTGCACAAGAGCATTAAGGTTCATACATAGATTTCTCTGGGAACTTGGGTAAGTCCACCCTCAAAAATGTGACATTTCAAAATTCCCCTCATCCTTTGAATTAGTCAACTCTTAACTTCTACATGATTGTTTTCTGATATTCATGCAGTTGAATTGTTTCTTCAATGCCTTCATGTTACCCCAAGACTTGCTATAGAAGGGATTGTAACATTTATCTTGCCCTGGTCAATTTAGAATATTGGCAAGAATATGTATTTCTATGCTCAGGATGCACCTCAATTATTTTATCATATAAGAATCAAGGAAGGGATAATGCCCATGGTTGTAGGGCCATTATTTTGAAAATCAAAAGCTCTTTTGTGTAGTCAAATTGTGATATACATATATAGTCACATGCTACTTTAATATTTGAAAATAAATTTCTCCATGCTCTTATGCTGCCTAGTATAATAATATTGCATCAGCTATTGCAGTACATTCTATGGACCCCACCAAGGAAGAAGCACACTTACAATTATGTAAAAAAAGAGATGGTTTTAGATCATGATTGTGGCTGTTTTCTGAACTTGTTTGACTAGTTCTGTAGACAGTGAACTGTAACAGGCCTGAGGACCGCCAAGTTGGAAAAAGTGGAGCTAAATAAAAAGTAAATAAAGATTGAAGGTTATAATTACAACAGTACACATCAATACAAATTTAAAAAGGTATAAGAATATAAAGATAAAATAAAAGATGCAGAAAAGGAAGGAAAAACAGAAAGAGAGAAAGAAAAGTAAGAACATAATAAAGAAAACAAAAGAAACATAAAGTGATTTCTCACATTCAACATGATTATAAATAATTATAGCAACTATTTATTGATTTGCACCCTGCCTTTATCACCTTTTCTTAAACACAACAAATCTCTTCTCATAATAAATCTCTTAACCTATAAACTAATCTATAAATCATTTCAGTCTTGATGTCAACAAAATACCATTAAAGGTTAGTCTTTAGCCCAATTAAATAAAGTTGCAGAACATTTGCGCATGGTTTCTTCTCACAAGATTCTTCATAGCTTTAACAAGTTCCTTTTGTAAATTCAGTATAAGAAAATTATCTAGGTTACTGTCTTGGTTTATTGTCTGTATATCCCTTTTAATTCTCAAAGTTGCTCTTTCAAAAGGCAACTGGCTAACCAACCATCCATTCAGAACTGATAAAGCTTCTTGGATGAGAAGAGAAACACTTTCTTCAACAACAACATAAAAAAACATAGTCCAGCTGCCTTTTGAAAAAGCACCTTTGAGGCAATCATGACCTGGATGACTGAGAATCTCTATAGACATTCTTTTTAGTCATTAAATCATCAGTCGATTTCTTTTGTACATTCAGTGTAACATCTTTTTTCATGTCGTTCCTTTGTAAATCCACTTTCAACTCAATCTTGATCTTGTCAGATAAAACTTGCTCCTCTTCCAAAACATCTCCATTGAGACAGCTGTCACTGTTGACACTTTTAAAATTAACTTCTGAATCCATTATTCAAAAATATCCTTCATTATGTTCAGTATTAAAATATTTTGTTTCACTCTGTAATCGTAGCTTGAAATTATGTGTTCTTCTCCTTGTAATCTTTACTTACCTCTCATATCCAATTGTAAAGTCTTATTTTATTGTATTTATCTGGACCCTTAGTCCATTTTTAATTTTCTAAAATCAAAGTTTTCACAGTTTATTCCTCCCAAAATTTAATAAAGTTTTTGTGGTTAAAATGAACTTTCATTAAGAACTGAAGGAAACTCAACCAGTGTTATCAAATTTGTTGATACAGAGGTTTTTAATGGTGGAAATGCAGTTAATAAGCAATCTCTGAAAGTAATTAGAAAAGGAAGTATGCACATGCAATGTCCTTTCAGCAAGATGGCGATTCTCTTGTATCCCAGAGCTAGATACAAACCCACTGGAGACTGCTGTCTTGTGGTCTCCTCATAAGGAACAACTGCCTGGAGCACTTGTGGATGATCTCAAACTCTCTCCTTGTCCAGAGAAGAATCATCAAATAGCCGGTCTACTTGCAAGCACTTTGTTCCTCCATGATTTCCTGTTCCATGTTTTGTGGAGATACCTTCTGCCATTTCTTCTTCTGGAAATCTATAGTCACCAATACTAAGATCCTACATTTGATATCTGTTTTTGTTTAAAGAGACAGACAAAATAATTAAACTTGCAGATCTATCTATGGAGATTCTCAGTCATCCAGGTCTTGGTTGTCCCAAAGGTGCTTTTTTTCAAGAGGCAACTGGACTTTCTGGAGAAAGTCCTTCCAGAAAGTCCAGTTGCCTCTTGAAAAAAGCACCTTTGCAGATCCCCCCTAATTTTAGAGGTTTTAATATAGGGTAGGTGAATGTTGAACCCCAAACTTTTTAGACAATGGAAAGGTTTATTTGACCAAGTTTAAATTAATCAAATAGAACCAAAACTGATTCTGAAACCTCAGGGTACATAAAATGCTAAGTGATCCAAATTCTATGCTCCCCTGCCCCCAATTAGCCTATCATAAGAATGCCACAAGCAGCAGAAAAGAAATCAAATCAAATCAAATCAAATCTCCCAAGAGCTTTCAAGCCATGCAATTCATTTTGGTCTTCAAAAGGTTCCTACTCATTTCATGAGCTTGCTTCAATCAGATTATTCCATCAAAGCCCATGTTGAATTGAATTCCTCCATTGATGTCTGCACGGTCTTCGCATCAACATTATATTCTCTGATTTGTGGATGATCTTATGCAGTTGTTGCTATGTTGACTGATTTTAGACCAGAATATATATATTTTATTTCTACTATTTATTTAAGCAGGTGATTTTGTGCACTGATATAACTGTGAAGATGCTGAAGAGACTGAAAAATTCTGCTGCAGGTATCCCCAGTGATGGAAACTCAACAAATATATTCCTTGAGCTCCTGAAGAAAAATTGAAATATACTGTATATTTAACAAAAAAAGGAAAAAAAAAGAACGAAAGATATATGCTGGGCAAACATTGTACAAGTTGATGCTGCAGGGAAGCAGAGCTATAGTTTAGAAAAACTTTCTCCAACATAGGACTCCTTAATCTGTTACAGCAGAGCTCTCATTATCTATTGGTACCCTGTCAATCATATTTGCTCACTTGGTATAGTGATAGCCATAATCCGATATGTTTGGTGAGCCCTAGGTTGGGAAAACTGGCAGGGAAAGGAGGACTTAGTCAAGCAACAAAAATTGCTCTGTAGGTAGAAAGACCCAGGTTCAATCCCCATATCTCAAATTTCAAAGTGTGAAGGGCTTGCTTTGAAATTCCTTAACTGCTGGTGGAGGTAGTGTTGAAACAGATGGACAAGCAAACTGACATTGTATAAACCAGAAGCTTGTGGTAAGTTGCTGTAGGCCAATAGCATGAAGATTGGATGGGTTATCTGAAGCTTAAGATCATCACATCTAGACTACTGATAGTGGTGAAGCTATAATGACAGAACACTACACACTAATTTGCTGTCAACTTGTGGACATTGGGATTATTGCAGCCAAGATCTTGTAAGTCTTCTGAAGTTGGTTGCTACTTTGAGGAAAGTAGAGGAGGAGGAAATTAAAATTCAGTTCAGACATTGGGCAGTAAAAAATATGTCCCAATTTATATGCTTCATTATCTCTAACCTATTATATCTGAAACCAGCTATTCCCCAAAACATGGTTTTCCTTTTTATCTTTACAACAGCGGGTTACGGTAAGTTTGACCTCTTGTATTGTTCTAAAATGCAAAATGTCCTTATCATGCCTGAGAAATATATTAGGGTTATTAATATAACCCTTGGAGCATTGCCAAGATTGGATTCACCTAATCAAATCAATTATAATACTTTCCTTTTGTGAAGAAATCTAGTTTTAAGGAGCTTTCTAGGTTTGCTTTTTTTTTTTTTCCTGGTTGTGCTTGTTTTGCATTTGCAGGTATTTGTCCATTTGCAAAATGAAAAAAGGGAATAATCAGATCGTGGGGCAGCATGCATCTGAAATGATCTAAAATCGACTATGTCAGGGCAAATTAAACTACTGGCTGGTACCAAAATCTGAAGGAGCTGAACTGGAAGAATTCTTGTCCTGGCAAAGTTGTGTCTAAAGTGTCCTCTGGTGGTGAAGGTGTGCAAAAACACCTCGTGATGAACAACCCCCCTCCCCCCAAAAAATAAGGGGGAAGGGAAGGAAAGAGAGGGAAATAAGGTAGGAGAGAGAGGAGGGGGGAGGGAGGGGAAGAGAGGGAAATGGAGGAAAAAGAGGGAGAAATAGAGAGAGAGAGAGGTACATTTTATAAATTCATTACTTGGTTCAGGACAGTTTTTCACTTCTTTCTCATGCTCCAAGCTCCAACCCCCCCCAAAAAAAAAATTTAGTGGGGGGGGGAAGGGAAGGAAAGAGAGGGAAATAAGTGAGGGGAGGGGGGGGAGAGGGAGATAGGGAGGGATGGGAAGAAAGGAAATTGGTGGAAAAAGAGAGGGAGAAAGAGAGGGCGGGAGAGAGAGTCAAAGGAGAGAGAAATAAGTTTACAAATTCATTGTTTGGTTCAGGACAACTTTCTGCTTCTTATGCTCCAAGCTAGTCCTATTGTGAAGAAGAAGGAGGAGGAGGAGGAGGAGGAGGAGAAGAAGAAGAAGAAGAAGAAGAAGAAGAAGAAGAAGAAGAAGAAG
>BLBF01000065.1:7932215-7961143 GCA_015471245.1 Laticauda colubrina | reverse complement strand
ATCTATCTATCTATCTATCTATCTATCTATCTATCTATCTATCTATCATCTATCATCTATCATCTATCATCTATCATCTATCATCTATCATCTATCATCTATCATCTATCATCTATCTATCATCTATCTATCAATCATCTATCTATATCTATCTGTCATCTATCTGTTATTTATCTCTATCATCTTGCAGAGACATTTTTGAAGGTTTTTAAAGACGTCTTAAATGCTTTAGCTGTTAATTCAAAGGTGCATTGTGTAACCTTCCAAAATGTCAATGACTCTCTTGGTATAGTGCCACTGAATCTTAAGACATATAAATGTAGTGCCTTCAAGCCAAAATTGACTCCTGACTGGATGTGTCCCTACAGTTATTTTTCTAAGTGGCTTGCCACTGCCTGTTTCCTAAGGCCAACAGAGAGTGAGTAGCCCAAGATCACCTAGCTAGCTTAATGCCTAAGATCTCAGAGTCTCCTGGCTTCTAGCCTGATGCTTCAATAATTACATCCAGCTAGTTCTTATAGACATTATATAAGTTTATATAAGTGCAGAAGGGGTAAACTGCACATTGTAACACCTGAGACTACAATAAGACTGGGCTTGGGAGTTTCTAAACCTTATTGTTCTCTTTGCATATAGGTGAATTATAGGATTAAACTATAATATAGCTTGATGTTTCAGCTGCTTTTATGGTTTGCCCTCTTATGTGAATCCAGCCAGTAGGGAAACAATATAATTAATATAAGTAATTATTTTATCTCAAATGTACTTTGACTGCAGTGCTGCCAAGCACAGCCCTTGACTGAATGAAGTTATGCATTTTTTTCTTGCCCCTCCTTTTTATTATGTGGTTATAAATCTTAACACACTCTATTGTTTCGATCCAAAGATATTTAAACAGCATTAATAGAAAATGATAGGCATTTTATTATTTAAATAAGTTAAACAGTATGGAAGTAGGATAACTCTTTTACAAGCTTTCCTAATTCTGGTTCCATATCCAAAACAAAAATCTCACCTTTCTCCCATTCACCTGATCATTACATCTGTAGAAGTTTTCCCTACTTAACCTGCCAATCCATTCTCTCCTCCTCCTCCTGCTACAAAAGAAGGAGTAGGCAAGCTATAGCCCCAAATCCTTTTTGTATGTGCTGTTTAAGATCCCCTTTCCTAAATGGTTAGATCTTAGTATTCACTTATTCAAACACGGAGCACCAGAAATTAGTACCATAAATATCAATGTAGGAGAAGAGCAGCCAGAGCTGGTTGGGTGAAGTTAAGTCCATTATCAATTTAGAGTCCTTACATTGTCACAAATGGTCCAACTTGAATCCTTTTGAATTCTACTGACCCTTATCTCATGCCAATTTAGTACTTAATTGACTAGATTCTTCCTACAGGCTTGAATAATAAATCTTTCTGAACTGCATATGGTCCTGATTCTATGTTAAATAAGAAAAAGAAAAAGAAAACCCGAGCTATCCTCTATGCATGATATTGCCCATCAAACCACTGTGGTCTTCACTGTCCTAATCCATTTCAATATAGCCCCCATCTACTAATACTAATACTAACACAGTTTTCCTAGACTTACAGAGACAAATTAAGTAGCGATTGGCAGAGGTGACCTATTGAAGGTGCAGTTCTCCTAGTTGAAGGTAACAGAGCTCCTATTACAAGAGAGAACAGAATTTCAGGAAAAGACAAGAGGCTGGAGAGATAAAAATGGAATACTGATTTCTGTTAAAAAAAGTCATAATTCTTAAAGATATACCCAGACTGGGAAATATATCCTCCTTCAGATTTCATTTATATCTGGGTTAATTGCTCTTCCAGAATCCAGAAGAAATGTCTAATTGATTTGTGGAAAATGAATGAATCTGACTGTCCATTAGTGGGCAGTGATACTATAGAAATGAATCTTTGTTCCTGGCACCAGACTGCTGAACATCTTTCTAATGAAGGCCATATTTCCACCCGAGAGCTAAGACTTATTACAGTCATAGACCAGCAATCATGTGCAGCTGGAGCCCAACTGTAAACCATGAAATCAGCACTGTCTAAATTTTACTGTTTTACATTTTCATTTTCTTCTCCTACATGGAGGGAGGGAAGAAGAAGTGAAGGAAGGAAGGAGATAGGAATAGGAAGGAAGGAAGGAAGAACACAGAAAATGGGACTAGGAGGAAGGAAGTGGGAGGGAAGGAGGGACACAGGGAGGAAGTAAATAAGGAGGTAAGTAAGTAGTTGGGAATAGGAAAGGTAGGTTATCTCATCATCTTTATTTAATAATAACTTTTCTTTTCTTTCTCAGAGCTGCTTAATCAGCGTGTTCTGCTATTTTGACTTTCTGCTACTCCATCACTGCCTGAATGCCTCTTGGGTTTGTAATTCAAGACTGCAATAGAGAGAGAAAATACTTTTTGTTTGCTTTTGAAAAACTTGCTGGCTGGTAATTCATAAGATTTAGTTCACAAGGGGAGAAAACTTAGCAAGGCTAGTAAACGAAAGGCCATTTTTCATTTCAGTTGAAAATGTTGTCAAAGGCTCTATGAAGATCTTTCAGACACATATATATTTTGGTTCAGAAATCTGCAAATGGCATAATAATAATAATAATAATAATAATAATAATAATAATAATAATACCACCAGTCATCATTATGACACCATGAAAACCAGAATGTCAGCCTTCAAGATCTACTACTATTGTTTTGCATCTTTCGGCTGTCATAAGAAATGGGGGGGGGGGAAGAGGAGGGGATGAGTCTGGGAAGTGTGCTGGAGGTGTTACATTTTTCTGTTATGTAAATGGGGGGGGAGCATACATCAGAATTAGGTTTCTATTTCTCACTTAGCTTTCTTTTCTCTGCGCAACTGCAACCTGTTATCAAAGTAAGCCAAGGTCAACGGACAGAGGCCTCATCATCATCTGAAGATGCCCACATGATCATATTCACAACTTCTAATTGGAAGTTTCATCTGAACTATTGGGGGTGGCAACACTTCCATCACTTTGTATATGTGATTTGTGTGCCTAATTTCTCAGATTCAGAATTCTTTGATTGCTACCACTTCACTTTCAGTAAAAGATAACTTTTCTCTAACCTAAAGAGTCTAAGAATTTCTTTCTTGGATTTTGAATGGAGCACTGACTGACCTTATTCTGAATGTTCAGAATAATGTTCAGACATTATTCTGAAGCCTTAAAAACGCCTTGGAAACTGTCCCCTAAACAAGTCCACTGGGCCCAATACTTCAAGCGATTTAATTTCTCACTGAAATACATTCCAGGGGGGAAGAGCTTCATGGCGGATGCTCTCTCTAGACTACCCCAATATAATAGTATTCGCCAAGAAGTGTTAAGCCCAATTGTTTCAACCAAACATCTAGCCACCCCAGTGATCACCAGATCCCAAAAGAAGAAACGAGAAGTGGATTTATCAAATGACTTAACTGCACAATTAAAAGAAGCCCTGAAACTTGATGATTGGTTCCTGGCTCATTTGAATGACTATACGGCTAGAGATGGTTTGGCTTGGGTGGGGACCAAGTTGTATGTGCCCCAGGTGCTGAGGGACCAAATACTACAACAAGCTCATGATTCTAAAGCAGCTGTTCACTTTGGATTTGTGAAAACCTTACATCTGGTTAAGCGGCAATTCTGATGGCCTACTTTAAAGAAGGACATTGAAGCTTATGTAGCTAGCTGTCCAATTTGTGCTTCGGCAAAGAGACCTCCTGGTAAGCCAGCAGGGTTGTTACAAAATGTAGCTAGGCCAATGGCCCCCTGGAAGGAAATCTCTATGGACTTTATAGTAGAATTACCCGAAAGTAGTGGAAACACAGTTATTTGGACGGTAACCAATTTATTCTCCAAACAAGTACATTGCATACCCTGTTCCAAGATTCCACCTGCAAAGACGCTGGCTAAACTGTTTATTTCACATATCTATAGGTTACATGGCGTTCCGGAATGCATAATCTCTGACAGAGGGGTCCAATTTACCTCAAATTTTTGGAAAGAGTTCCTGAAGTTGATAGGCTCCACCCAGGGCTTAAGCCCCACCCACCACCCATAAACCAATGGGGCTTGTGAGAGGACTAACATGGTGTTAGAGCAATATCTTAGTTGTTATATAAATTATCAACAAGATAACTGGTCCGACCTACTGCCATTTGCTGAAGTGGCATATAACAACTCCATGCATAGTAGTACTGGATTTACTCCATTTAAAGTAGCTTTGGGACAAGATTTTGTACCCATACCTGAACTTCGTCATGAAAAGCCTAACATCCACTCGTTGGATGAATGGATAACTCAACTCCAACTTAACTGGCCAGTAACACATAAAGCATTAGACGAGGCCCATCAAGCTCATAAGAAGTTTGCAAACAAGAAAAGATCTTCACAGAAATTATATAAAGTAGGCAACAAAGTTTTCCTGTCCACCCGATACCTGCAAACCACTCAAAACTCAAAGAAGCTTGGTCCTAAATATGTTGGTCCTTTCACGATTGAATGGATTATAAACCCTGTAACAGTCCAGCTGAACTTGCCGAAGACTCTTCGACGAATTCACCTGGTTTTCCATGTTAGTTTGTTAAAACCTGAACATACTTCTGATTTAAGACCCATCCAGGCTGACCCTCCCATACCAATATTGATTGAAGGTGAACAACACTTTGAAGTTAAAGAAATTCTGGACTCTTGCAAATTCTGGACTCTCGCTCCAGTATCTTGTAGCCTGGAAACATTTCCCTTCTTCACAAGCCGAATGGGTTAACGAAAACAATGTTAAATCCCCTAAGTTGGTCAAAGCATTTCGTACTAAGTATCCTGATAAGCCCTAGGAGTATATTCACTTGTAACTGTCTAATGAATAATTATTGTCTTTATATTTTTCTCCTCTCTCTTTTCTAGGACTGACGGTTTTCTTTTTCTAGGAGGGCCGAATGTCAGCCTTCAAGATCTTCTACTATTGCTTTGCATCTTTCGGCTGTCATAAGAAATGGGGGGGGGAGGAGGGGATGAGTCTGGGAAGTGAGCTGGAGGTGTTACATTTTTCTGTTGTGTAAATGAGGGGGGGAGCATACAGCAGAGTTAGGTTTCTATTTCTCGCTTAGCTTTCTTTTCTCTGCGCAACTGCAACCCGTTATCAAAGTATGCCAAGGTCAAGGGACAGAGGCCTCATCATCACCTGAAGATGCCCACATGATCATATTCACAATTTCTAATTGGAAGTTTCATCTGAACTATTGGGGGTGGGAACACTTCCATCACTTTGTATATGTGATTTGCGCGCCTAATTTCTCAGATTCAGAATTCTTTGGTTGCTGTCACTTCACTTTCAGTAAAAGATAAGTATTTCTTTCTTGGATTTTGAATGGAGCACTGACTGACACCGAATGGAGTGGCAAATAATGGCACTTTAGGAACTAAATTCTATTCTGATATGTAATTGTGTTAGAATCAAACCATTTTAATATGTTCACAGTTCTAGTGTGTAAGTGTCTTTATTACTCCATTATAGTATCAAGTTTTGACACTATAGCTATACAATATTTTGTTGAAAATATGGACATTTGCATGAAATGAAATAAAACCAGAAAATCTGGGTTGTCTCTTTGAAAAGCTGCTAAGTTTCAATATTTTTTTAAAATATCACTGGCCTTCTGCTATCTGAAGAACCATGCTAGCATAGTGGTGAAGTATTGCAGGTTAATTCTGCCCATAGCGTGCAGTTCAATCCTGACCAGGTCAAGGTTGACTCAGCCTTCCATCCTCCCAAGCTGGATAAAATGAGGACCCAGACTATTGGGGGGCAATAGGCTGACTCTGTAAACTGCTTAGAAAGGGGTATAAAGCACTGTGAAGCAGTATGTAAGTCTTAGTGCTATTGCTATTACTTTTGCTAAATTCCATGAATACTTTTGCAATGCCATGCTGAACAAGGTCACCTTACACCCCTTTCTAAACTAATGTGGCATGAGCAACTTTCTTTAAAGTGACCTGCTGACTCATCAAATGCTATAAGATGAAATAAGTCAAACTGACCTTGTGAAATACCATTAATAGGTTCAGATAGTCATTTGCATAGCAGGTAAATTCATATATGGACAAAGAAAAGGTATCCACAGTGAATAATTAATCCTCAAAAGAATGTAAAAGCAGGAGTCTTATGACTGATGTTTATTGATGCTACCTTCACCTTGGCAATGTATCATTGTTTTCTCGGGTTGAGTTCTAGAAATGATCTCTAGAGATACATCAACCTTCATGAATGCTAAATTTGGAGCCACCCCTGCAGCATTAATATTTAGAATACTCTACAGAAAATAACATGGTCTATTGACATCCCAAGGAAAAAAAATTAAACTTAAATATGAATTGTGAGGCACAGGGCAAGTTTCTTTGTGTGTGGGAAGTGAATAATTTATTGGAGTCATCTGTTGGAAACATAGGAGTACATGGGGCTAGAATCATGAGAAATTTGAATCATGGGTAGATGGATATCATAAAATGTGGACATTTGACCATGAGATGCTGCAAACAGCTGTAAATGCAGACTTGCCAAGTGTTGCATAAACAGAGGGATACAATCAAGATCAAGTGAGGTACTAATACCATGCTATAAAGCCTTAGTAAGACCACACCTAAAATATTGCATCCAGTTTTGGTCACCATACTATAAAAAAGATGTTGAGACTCTAGAAAAAGTACAGAGAAGAGCAACTAGGATGATTAGAGGACTGGAAACTAAAACATATGAAGAATGGTTGCAAGAACTGGGTTTGGCTTGTCTAGTGAATAGAAGGACCAGGGGAAACATGAGAGCAGTCTTCCAATATTTGAAGGGCTGCCCCAGAAAGGAAGGGGTCAAGCTATTTTCTAAAGCACCCAAAGGTCAGACAAGGAATAATGGATGGAAACTGAACAAGGAGAGATTTAACCTGGAAATAAGAAGAAATTTTCTGATAGTGAGAACAATCAACCAATGGAGCAGAAGTTGCCCTCAGAAATTGTGGGAGCTTCATCACTTGAGACGAAATCTCTTCTTGAAAGACTGCCATTTGTCAGAAATGGTGTTGGGTCTCCTGCTTGGGCAGGCAGTTGGATTAGATGACCAACAAGGTCCCTTCCAACTCTGATTATCTGTTATCTACTCCTGTTATGCAGAGTAAGGATGGAATCCCAGGTCGCAAATAACCCTGGGGAAGTCTACACTGCCTGTTATCTTCAACAGAATTTTCATAAAATGTTATGTCATTGGAATATGTAACTGGAAAATTTGTCTATGATGTATAAAGGTACTTTGTGTTTATGTTGAAAAGGTGAAGAAAAAGAGGGGACATGTTATCCTGCTGGATGGACACGTGGAAAAGCTGAAACAGTTTTTAATCACATACACTAATCCAGAAAAAAATGAGTATACAATTGAAGCCAGAGGCTCTTCCACTGGGATTGATTGATAAACAGGTGGGGTGGGGAAATAATGGAACTGACCTAGGATCAAACCCACAGCCTCTTGATTGTGAGGCAAGAGCTCTACCTCTAGGCCACTGCACCACACATGATATATAGCTTTGATGATTAGACAAAAATAGACCAGAGGTGGTATTCAGCCAGTTCTGACCAATTCTGGAGAACCGGTAGCGGAAATTTTGAGTAGTTCAAAGAACCGGTAAATCCCACCTCTGACTGGCCCTGCCCCCATCTATTCTCTGCCTCCCATTGAGTCCCAGCTGATCGACTGGATCTTCTTTGGTTGCCCTGCACAGGAGAATGGAGCTGGAAAGCAGGTTAGTGGGGTGGGGAGGGAATGGGGATTTTACAGTATCCTTCCTCTGCCACGCCCATCAAGCTGCACCACACCTACCAAGCTGCACCATGCCCACAGTAGTAAAAATATTTGAATACCTCCACTGAAATAGACTACAGAAAAAAATGGAAGCCATTCTGTAACCATAGAACCAGAGTTTAATTTATAACTTCTGTAAAAGAAAAGAAGTTACTTATTTATATTTTCTTTCCTTTTCCTTCACTTTTGTCTTTGTCTTTTCTTTCATTTCTTTCTTTCTTTCTTTTTATTCCAAAACATTAATTTGTTAATTTTTATCTTCCTCGTTTTAAAATTTTAATGAAGTTAATTCTAAAAAAAGATTCCATAAGATTGACACAAGTTTTTATTGCTGGGTCTCTTTTACGCAACAACAGCTTTGGAAAGAAGAGCAAATCTAGGAATGTAAATTTGCACTCTTTCTTCATTTTTGCTCAATAAATTTGCTATTGCTGTTGCCACTGTAGCTATAAATACTTAAAAAGGCATTTGAACAACCTGCTGACATGGCTTTTCCTGTTCCAGCTTTAAACTTGTTCTTTAATAAGGCAAAAGCTGGCCTTGTCTTTCTCAGCCCACTCAATTTCTCTTCAAAATTATTCAAGGAAAGGCTTAAACAAAGAGCAAATTGCTGAAGGGCTCTTTTCATCATGGCTGGTTTTATGCTAAACTCTAAATCTAAGGTTAATAAATGCAATTACTGAATTCACATAATTATGCTCAAACAAATAAAGCTTATTATAGCTTTTGTTTATGCAACATGTAAAGACAATAGTTTCATGGCTATTTTTCACAGAGCCAGAAACTACTCAATTGCAGTTTATTCTAGGCCCCCAAAACCAAGGCAGACATGCAGAGTTACCTCTAAGCAGTTTCCTTATTAAGAAATCTTGGCAAACTAAAGCAACTACGTTGAAGATATACTCTCAGAGTTGTTCAGAAGAGCTATATTGATTCTCTTCTGCCCAACTAAATCATCTAAACTTCTATGTCTCTTGGTCCTCTGGAATGCAGCCCCTCCCTCCTGGGAATCCAGACTATATTTACATCTCACAAATTAGATTATGTTTGTCAATCTGACATCCATCTGATCTGATGGATTTTACTTTCATTATTCCTATGATGTCTTCAAATCTATCTGAAGGCAATCTTTGTAGGTGGCTATTTATCATTCCTTCCTACCTGGACATTAAATGCTGATCTGCTCATTTTCTCGAATGGAGAAATCTCTTCTCACTACAGTGTGAATAAGTCATTGGCTAACTTGATTGTATAGTACCTCTTTCTGCTTCCTTCCAACTTCTTTCTCAAAGAGCAGGCAGATGTATATGTTATAGTAACCTGCAACTTTTCTTGGCACTGTCTGTGGGCTAAAAATGAAGAAAAGCATTTTTTAACTTGTTCTGCTCTAAAAATAAATTAGCTTTCCAAAACCAGATTTGTAAGCTTTTTGTGTGTGAGAGAAGAGTGCAGATCCCTAAAAAATTTGCACTTGATTTTAATTCTTCTCGAAATGATCTGATCAAAGAAAAGAACTACATTCGACCACTTGAAAGACACACAAAGTAAAGATATGTAGATCAGTAACATAGCACATGATTAAAATCAAGAAGAATGTCCAAGATCAAACCTTTAGGCCATGAGGGCTCTCTTTCCTCTTTATAACCCTGTCAAGAGAAGCCATCTGAGACCACCACAACTTTTGAATTTAGAGTTGAAGCTATGAGCTATGATCGCAGTTCCCTTCACAGAGCAGCTAAAGATTCATAACAAATCAATGACATCATCATAATACCCACCATTATGATGTCATCATACCAATGACACAAACATGCCCCTGAACCATTAGTTTGATGCAAGTATATAAACGATGTCATTTGTGTGAAGATATTATATGTTACACTCTATATTTAGTTTTAAAGAGCATGTAAAATGAACACAGACTACAGAATAAACTTATAGAATAAACAAAAAAAAAGAAAGAGAAACTGCAGAAAGGATTAAAAACAAATATAAACAAATATAATAACAAAGTTACTTCTTACTCTATAATTACAAAATTTTCACCTTTTTCTATACCTATTTTTTTTCTAATTATGAAAACCACAAATTGTAAGAGTACTTTTTCATCCAAAAAGTCTACAAGGGATTTACAGTCAGCCATAAATGTACATGTTGTCTTTTCTCTAATCAAGGAAATCAATTTAGCCATCTCTGAAGCACCATCCTCTTCACCTCATTCCTCCATTGTAGGTAGTGTCAAGTCATTTTACTTTTTAGCATATAATGATCTTGTTGTAATTATCATGTATAAAACAACATTCCATGACTCTTTTCTAGTTGCTTGTCTTTTAATCCCAAAAGAAAATGTTCTGGTCTAATTGTACTTTGGTATTTAAAATCATCTGAATTAATGTATGTCTTTGCATCCAAAGTCATTTATGTGATGATGTTATCATTTACATGTTGCTATTTGTTTGTCCCACCTGCCTCTTGACAAATAGATTTTCCATTATTCTTTTTGAATATAAAGGGAAAAAAAAACCCAGAAGTATCTTTTTCACTCAGCACCTAAAGCTGAACTGAAAAGCAGATTAATGGATGACAATAAGAGTCAACAAAGGCCAATAGGTCACAAAGATGCTGTCTTAGCCTTGTATAAATTGTAAGAGTCCAGAGAAGGGTTTTTTTGTGCCAAAAAACGAAAGCCAATTTGGCTGCCTTATTTACGATTTTTGCCTGAAGCTAAATCAATATAGATTGTAGAATGATCCAAGATACAAACATGGAATTATCATCTTCATCCAAATGAAGGTAAATATACATGTCCTAGGATAATGTTGCAGGATCCAATCTGAGTCAGAAATCAGGACTATAGGTTTATTCTTCCAAGCTTTGGGGCTTTCACAGGAGCCCATCCTCAGGAAACTTCTCAGGGAAGTGATAATATATGCACTGGGCAGTTTTACATGTTGTATTTATTTGGTGCCTGATTGTGTGTGGCTTTTTAGTTGTTAATTGGGAAGTTGATGGTTGTCATTAATTGTTGTTTCCTTGTGCCACTGCTCTCTCAGCAACTAAGTACCTAGTAAACTAGTGGTAAATAAGTACTCCTACTGACTAGGAAGGGGTCCATTTCCCAGGCTTCAATCATTTCTCTGGCTATTTTTGTCCCTGCTTGGCCAACAATTGTGGTAGCTGCAAAATTGAATGTATGTTCTTGTTCATTGCAACGTGAAACAATCAGGAGTTCGGGTCTCCTCATCTAACTGCTTTGCCAGGCATATGAGTTAGCTTTATGGCCATTATGAAAATAATATATTATTACCACTATTGTTATTTTTCGACTATTGTGTAGGATTCTCAAGGTCCTTTCAAGGGGGCCCAAAAATTAAACATTAGCAGCACCAAGCAGCAGGACATCTATAGTTTAATTTCAGTAATATCCCCATTCATAAAAAATGAACCCAAGAATTCACAATTTGTCGTCTTTTGCTGAATAGCAGACAGCAGTCGTGTATTCAGAGAATTTGAAAGGATGAGAAGGTGAAAATCTGCTGTGAAGCAGAAAAATGCCTGAGTAAGATACAGTCCTGAGATTCTCTCAGTGAGTCTTCAATATCCAATTTATCTCCAAGATCAGCCAACTTAGAATCAATCATGCTCAACAGCGCTGATTATAATATAAAGTATGCTGAAAATATCAAAGGTCACATGCAACTATGCAAAATTTATCAGTTTGCCAATGGTGTCCTTTACTGCTGGAAGAATCTGAATTGGCTAGTGCCGAAAATTTCATTTTCTTTTCATTAGCATGAAGATAGATAGTTTCTAAGCACTTTCCATTTTAAGTACTTTGGCCTTTTCTTTTCTTTTCTTTTTTGCTGAATAGGCACATTACTCTTTTCCTTTCTTCCTGCATTAATAAATCAGGAATTGGGAGTTTCCTTCTTCACTCTTGATGTAGGTAAAGACAGTCATTTATTTATCCATTCCATATCTTCCCTCTGGTACACCAGTCCATATAAGTTAGAGAAGGTCATCCTTCTTACTTTGGTTTGATTCCTTCCTCTTTTTATTATCACAGAGGATCTCTATCAGTGAGCCAGTTCCCTTGGCAGACTAGCTTAGTTTTAGTCTGCTGGAATAGGATATAGAGCAGAACAGGGCAAAGTCAGGGTGCTGGGAAGCTGAGTCAGCATCAGAACATCTCTCTTGGAGCTTCATCAAGGATGATGCTGAAAGGACAAAGACAGATGTTGAGAGACATCAAGTGAGAACCTTGAAAGCAGAAGTGTCTTGCATTTAATGCAATGTCATTTGCTTTCTGGAGGCAATTTCCTCCTCATTAAGGGATTTTTTTTAAAAAAAAAGGGAGGGGGGAGAAACATCTCCCCACCCACCCAGCCCCTGATCCACTTTTCGAAGATGGAGTGAATCTCATCTAGTCATGCATTAGCCTTTACCCTTCCATTAGATCTGACTCTGCTGGGCCTCAGATGCATTTAAAACACGAGTCCAATTAGCCAGAGTGGCTTTCCTTGACAAGGGCTAGCCATTCTTTCCAAAATGATGAGAGGGGAAGGAAGGGGAGGGGGCATGCTTTAATGCTAAGGGAGCCTGAGTATTGATTTGGTATAGATCACTGCAGCTCCAACAGATGGAAGGTTGATTTCCTCTCCATCAAGAGCTGGAGAAGAGGAGAGAGTGTGAATTTCTGAGAAAGAAATTTTTAAAAAGGCTGCTTATATAAAGATCTGTTTCTTCAATCAATTTGAGAGTGTTCCTTTCTTAAAACCTACCTGTGATACAACACCTGAGACTTAAAAAACTAAGCTAATCATTGCAAACCAGAAGCTGGAAATTGCTTGGGGAATCCAGTCATTTTGTTAATTCCTTTGATCTGCTACAGCAAGTTTTTATTCATTGTTCTTGCATCAATTTAGGGCCCAAGGCCCTGAGCATTCATCCTTGTTAAATTCTGCTTTTATTGGAGGTATATAACATATACATGCAATCAAATGCCTAACTGTGGAAATAAGCAGTGGTAATATGTGTATGGATAATTGATTGTACTATTATGCAAAGTGCAACATGAAAAAGAAAAAAAAGTAATTGATATAACTTTGCAGTAATTAAATAAAATCTTGTCTAGAGATTTTATGCAAATGTCCATAAATTTTCTTGGCAACCGTACAGGACTGATTTACTTGTACCTGTATTCTGGGATATTTATTTCTCTGTCTGTCTTAAAACCCTACACTTTTCTGTCGATCTTACAACTCAATATTAATCATATCTGATCCTGGCTTTCTTCTCATGATTGACCAATGTTGCAAGTACCGGTAAACTCTGAAATAAAAATAACATCTTTAGTAAATCAGACTCTGTAATTAAGATGAATATTTTACCAAAGGTGTTATTTTCATTTCAGAGTTTACTGTTACTTACAAGATTAACAAATGTTGTTTGTTAATCTTGTAAGATGTTGTGTATAGGTAGGAAACAATAAGAAGTCAGCTTGGAAGAATTTGGAAATAATTATCACATTGTTGTAGGAGAATATCAGGCAGAGTTGGAGGGTGGAGTTAAACACATCATCAGCTTAGAGTTATTGCATTTCCACAAGTGCTCCAAGTCCAACTCCTCCTGAATTCCATTGACCCTTATTTGGTGCCAACTGAGTGTTAAACTTTAGTTGATCAGATTCATGTACGTCAGCTTAAATAAATGTTCTTTGCTTCAACCTAACTAATCAATCTTTGTGCCTGACAGCAGTAATTAGACAAGCAGTTTCCATTGAGTCCAATATCCAGAACCCTGCTTTCCACCATGATTTAGCAAATATCTCTGGAAAGCCCAGGGTTCAGGCATCAAAATAGCAATAGCAATAGCACTTAGACTTATACAGTATACCACTTTACAGTGCTTTACATTCCTCTCTAAGCAGTTTTTACAGAGCCAGCCTCTTTCCCCCAACAATCTGGGTCCTCATTTATCTACCTCAGAAGGATGGAAGGCTGAGTCAACCTTGAACTTGGTGTGATTTGAACTGCCAAATTGCAGGCAGCCAGCAGAAGTTGCCTGCAGTACAGCACTCTAACCACTGCGCCACTGTTATTATTCAATGGCACAATGGGACTACATTCCAGTTACTTGATTATTCCCTTTCATGCAATACTCTCACCTCAGAATAAAATGTTTGAGTTAAAGGCAATTTTAAAAGGAAAATTTAGCACAGTATGCCTTTTGGAGACTTTAACTACAATGAAGGCTTCTCCTGCTCCTCTTCCTCCTTCCCACTCCCAATTGTTTTACATAATAGAAAGACTATATTACTATTTATATAATTGAGAAAAAGGACAAAGTGCTTGAAAATAAATTCTTGATACTAAAGAAGAGCTAATAACTACACTGATTTCCTTTTCAATGTGTCACTGAAGAGGTTCTTAAAACAGATGAAATGTTATTGCTTGCCATAAAAAACTAGTTTGGTTAAATAAGAAAATAATTCGCTTCCCTCATGAGCTTTAATTGATTGATTGGGTTGGAGAGGGATGTGCAAATCATTTCATTATTTGTTCTCAGTAACTTGGCAGACCTCATAACAGTTCCTTGCTGATGGATCTGTGAACCTCACAAAGACAATTGTTTCTTCATTTTCAGCTAGAGGAAAAAAAAGCTAATTCCTTTCCTAAGGATTTATGAGCTATGCTTTTGCCTTCTGTGTTGGTCTGATGTTGCCGTAGAGACAATTTCAATGTTTATGTTGTTCTTTTCACCAGTAAATGATACAGAATAAAAAATGTAAGAGGTTCAGTGTCAGCTGATTTCTCTTTAGGCAACATCAGACTGTTTTAGAAGCACTGAGCCCAAAACTAGAAAATTATTCCGAGGTTTTGCATTTCATTTTTTAGAGAAGCCAAACTTCCAGCTAGCAGGAATGGAAATTTGGAGAGCTGTAATTCAACAAATCATCAAGCAAAGGACAAGGCTGAAACCACATGCCACTTTTATTGTTAAGCCTCCCTGTGGGGTCCAGAGGGCCCAGTCCCATTCTTGGAGGCAAAGATATAGCATGCTGCTTTGAAGAGTGTCAGATTCCCATATTTTTAAATGATAACCTTTTGACACTTTCAAGAAATAAGGTGAGACAATGGAGATAGTAGATATCACCAATTCTCCATGGAAAATTGGTGTAGGCGGTCAGCACCATAGAGGGTCCACCCAAAGTATAGAATTTGTATGTAAACTTGTACTTCATATGAAGTGTTAATGTTTTATGCTGCACTGCTAATACCACACTTGACATACTGTATCTAGTTCTTGTCATCACAATACAAAAAAGATGTTGAAATTCTAGGAGGAGTGCAGAGAAGAGCAACAAATATGATTAGGCAATTGGAGATTAAAGCATACAATGAATGGTTGCAGTTACTGGACATATCTAGTCTAAGGAAGAGAATGACTAGGAGTGATATATAGCAGTTTTCCAATATTTGAAGGGCTATCACAGAGAAGAAGGGGTCAACTTATTCTCCAAAGCACCTGAGGGCAGAACAAGAAGTATTGGATGGAAGCTTATCAGAGAGAGATCTAGTCTAAAATTAAGGAGAAACTTCCTGACAGTGAGAACAATTAATAAATTGAATGATTTGCCTCTGAAGTTGTGGCTTCTCCGTATCTGGAGGTTTTTAAGAAGAGATTGGATAAACCATTTGTCCAAAATGGTTTGGGATCTCCTACCTGAGCAGAGGATTGGACTTGAAGTCCCTATTCTGCTCTGTTATTCTGTAATTCTGAATTCAAGTAGCTTTCATGATTTCCTTATCAAGCTGCACATGAAAGCATGGCAAACAGTTTATGTCTAGACAAGCTGCATTTGAAGCAGATATATTTGGCATTCTGTCTTATTTCAGCTCCGGTAACCCATAATGCTTTCTGATGATGTTCTTGGTTTGCTTACAAAAGAAAGTTGATTGCACTATTAGCAGAAAGGTCAATATCAATTTCTGTTGCCGGAGTCTCCATGCAAATCTGTTTATCTTAATTATTCCCTCCTATTGCAGGTTCCAGAAGCACTGAGTCAAACAGGGAAACAATATGTGATGATTCTCAGATTTGCTGATTTGGGTTTTTTTTCCTTGTTTCTTTTGCACATCCATGAAATTTTAACAGCCTGCTTCCTTCCAGCCGTTTTGTGTCTCCTTCTTTAAAAATACATTAGGTGCTCGAGGATAGAAACACGCTCCCACCACAAATAAAGAATCTGTCTCACTTTTTCTGAGATTTGCCTCTGAGGTGAAAACAGATACTTTTTCAGAGGGCATGAAATGAAATAAAGATCAATGTTGGAAGTGTCATTTCAGAAGAGTTGTTCCTTAATAAGGTTGTGCAATTCTCAGAAACCTTTTTGTAAGCAGGTTCTTTTAAGTCCTCTCTTTTTAGAAACAAAGATTTCTGAGCTTGCAGCTGGATGGAGCAGAGTTTGGAGAAGTTCTATTTGGAGAATGGCAATGGGAGCAAAATAATAACAATAATCAATTGATGGACCCAAGTGAAATTATATAGCAGAAATCCATTGCTTTTTCCAGGCTGAGGGTACACATGGTCTACCAACAACATAACAATGGATGTCACCAAAACTATATATTTAATTTTAATTCAACCTGGTTCATGATATGCAGACTAATCCTCATCTTTTTAAAAAAAATAATTTTTCCCCTTCTGTTCATTTCAATTTACAATTCAGAACCAAGTTTAAGAGGGATCTACCATAGAAAGCTCTGAGGCACAACTTTTCTTTTCCTAGGCCATTGAAGTTCTACTAAAGCTCTTCCTTGCTTGAATGAAGGCTTGAATCACAGAATAATGTTGCAGGATCCAATCTAGGTTGGTCACTGGGACCAGAGATTTACTCTTCTGAGCTTCCAGACTCGTACTGGAGCCCATCTTCAGGGAATTTCTCTCTAGTAGAATGTTTTCTTTGCTCCTGTTTACTTATTTATTTGACTTATATTCCCATTTTTATTTGTACAACTCAAGTTAACATATCTGTTCTTTCCTCCCTCTATGATGAACAGCAACTCATATCCATGACAACAACTCTAAGAGGAGGGTTGGGTTGAGATAGTTTCATTTAGCCTGAAGTTCTCTGATGGGCTTCCATACTTAACTGCTAGTTTCTTATACTGGCATTTGTCCCTGGGAAATACAATATTTAAGGGAGAACTAGGCCATCTGCTCTCTTCATATCTGCTCTGGCAGTTGAACCATTGCACCAGTAGTGGGATTCAGCTAGTATTACCAACGATTTGGTGGATGTGGCTTGGTGGACATGCTTTGCATGCATGCACACACTTTGTGTGCGTGCACTGGTGCTGATGCATTTGTGCAGGTGCAGAGCCGTTCTAACTCACCTCCTGCAAGCCTGCATGATCCCAGTCACTTCAGCAGCTGCCGCGCGGCACTCTTCTGTGCCGCGCAAAGCAGCTGTGCTTCAAATTCAGGGGATAAAGGTGAGTATGGGAGCCGGGGTGAGCAAATGGGCCCAACAGCAGAGAAGCGAAGAGAAGCAGTTCCATCTCTGCTGCTCATCGCTGCTACTAGCTTGGCAGAACTGGGCAGAACTGGTAGAATACCATTGCTGCATTGCACTAAAGTGCCTTTCTGGTTTACCTCTTAGTTAGAGTTAATCCAGCAGTGACAAACAATGAGAGGAAAACAGGGGATGTCCTCTTTCCCCTTTCCTCTCTTCAGGGTGTCATGTGTTACCCATCTTAAATCTAAGATTTACAAGACAACCATCTGCCCTATTGCAGTGTATGGCCCTGAATGCTGGGCAGCAACAACAGGGACTAAAAACTATCTCCATGCCATGGAAACGAGAATGCTCTATACCAGGCATCTCTTTTCTTGACCACATCACAAATGACACCATTTGACAACATTTTGGCCTGGCACCAATTTTAGAGAAGATGAGAGAAGGCCGACTCTGATGGTATGGATATGTCCTGAGAGCAGCACCTTCCACTGTTGTCAACACTGCCTACCAACTAGAAGTCAATGGCTGGTGACCTCATGGGCACCTGAAACAGAGATGGCAAGACACCATCAACAAAGATATGCAAGCCATGGGCCTGTGCCCTGGAGACACAGCTGACTGTGCAAAGTGACATTGAATGAAACACTTTCTAATGTATTAACTTGTGAGAATACACTAGGAAGAAGGAGGAGGAGGAGGAGGAGGACCACACATTACTATCTAGTATGCTCAGTGAAAGGAGTCTAAGAAATTACATTTCCTGAGGACTGCTGTAGACTTCTCTTGAGCTATTTATGACAATGCAAAGTTCTTTCCCAGTGGGAGTAGTTGATGCCTTGCCTGTATACCTTTCATTTCCATCCTGCCAAATAAGATTTGCTGGCAATGTTCACAAAATGAAATGAGGGTAGGCAGAGTGGCAGAGAAATTCATTGTTCAAGTGCTGATCATTCTGGCTGTCTGGACTTGGAAACAGCTACATTATGGGTAACTTGTAGATGTTCAAGGCTCTTTTGTATTCTTGGCTACAGATTTTTGCTTTAAGCAGGGACATTTCCTCCTAGAACATTTTATTTTACTTTTAAATGAAAATCTTGCGGCAAAATATTATAGGAAAAAAAATCCTGCAGCAGCAAATTATCACAAATGCAATTATATAGGCTATCTATGTAATATTTTGCACACAAAATATATGCATAACATACAAAGGAACTTAACATTATTGGAAGGGGATTGTCAGAGCCAACCAGACCCACACTTGAGGATGTTTTAAACTAGCTACATTATTATTCTATTGCCTATTATACAAGAATCTTTCTCGATTGGCATTTTTGGCCTGGGAAAGACTAGAGAAGGTTCAACAGTATTCAAGGGGGGGATTGGACCTTTAACAGTTTAACAGAGTTGGAAGGGATCTTGTAGGTCATCTAGTCCAACCCCCGCCCAAACAGGAGATCCTACACCATTTCTGACAGATGGCAGTCCAGTCTCTTCTTGAAAGTTTCCAGTGATGAAGCTCTCACAACTTCTGAAGGCAACTTCTGTTCCATTGGTTGATTGCTCTCACAGTTTCTCCTTATTTCCTGGTTGAATCTCTTCTTGTTGCCCAGTTCCTACAACCATTCATTGTATGTTTTAGCCTCCAATCCCCTAATTAATCTTGGTTGCTCTTCTCTGCATTATTTCTAGAGTCTCAACATCTTTTTTTATAGTGTGGGGACTAAAATTGGACCCAGTATTCAAGGTGTGGTCTTGCTAAGGCTTAATAGACTGGTATTAGTACTTCACTTGATCTTGATTGTATCCCTCCATTAATGCAATTTAGGATTGCATTGGCTTTTTTGGCTCATATTTAGTGGATTGTCCTCTTGTGCCTATGTATTGATTCCAGGCTGATCTCCTGCTTGACCACTCCTCCCCCAATAGTCTCTCTTTGACATGGATGGTCTGAAAGGTACAATCTTAGTTGAGAGATCTTAAGAACAGATGCTGAAGGTGACATACTAAGCAAAGGACTGAAAAAGTACACAGCAGAGTATAGAATGCAAAGTGTCATCTCACCTCTCTTACATAGACAGCGTGTCTAGACAAGGTCCTTTGATCACTCCTTCAATTTTTTATCATCTAAAATGGGTCTGCATTTAGGCTGACAACCTTCCTTTGACCTTGAGTAGCATGGTAAGGTCCAGATTTTAAAAAAGACAGACAGACACAGGCCATACATTCCATTTGTTTTAATTTGATTCCAATTATATTAAGTCAATTAGAATTCATACAATCATTGCTCAAATGGTTAATGATTTCTCACCCTGCTCCCTTAAATATTATAACTGGACAATTTTTTTTGAAACTTCAGAATCATGAGGCTGTACCCAAGGCTTGCCTTTGGATGAGCTGCTTATGGCTTGGACCTCAATTGAGCAACTCTGATTTAGAAATCCATGTCCTAATTTTAGGTTTGAAAAACTTTAGCTGATTTTCAGCTCTTATATTCCTTTGGTTCAGCACAGAGGACATATCATCTTTCATTTTTTTTCAGTTACTAACATTGCTAAAACATTGCTAAAACTCCTTCTTTCTCTTTTTCTGCCCTCCCCTTTCTTTTTTAAAAAAAACTTTGCAAGGGCTAAAAATAAACCCTGTTTCCTGAAAAGCCTGCCTAATGGCATGCTGACGTCAGGAAAGAAGCATTTTGATCCAAGCAGTGCCAGGAAAGGTCAGGATCCTGCAACTTACTTGACACACATTATTAAATCAGGACCACTCTATGTTCTAAACTGCACAAAACGTTTTGCTCTTATGCTGAAATCTAATGATCTCTTTCTTCTCCCATTAAGGTGAGCAGTACAATTCATAGTCCCGGTGCTTACATTTTTGTTGTGAGTTTCTTGATATCATTTCTCCCTACTCTTCTTCTGTTTGTAAGTTGGACTAAAGGAATCTTCTTCTTCTTCTACTTCTTCTTCTTCTTCTTCTTCTTCTTCTTCTTCTTCTTCTTCTTCTTCCATTTTGGGTGGGATGGGTCATACAAAGTTCTGGCTTGAGCTCTTCTGGCAGTCTCAACCATTGTTATTTGATGCTGTTATAATGTGTCTTTGACGTTGTCTCTCCATCTTCTTTTAGAGCTGCCTCATGTTCTTTGACCTTATCCTTTTTTTTGTATATGCCTTGTATGGTATGGAATCCCACAACAAGGGAACAGAACTGACAAAGATTATTTTCCTAATACTCTAGAGACTTAGAGAAGCTTTTAAAATAACTTAGAATCATTCAAGTACCATTGTGCTGATATGACCATAAGGCGCGATGCTCTAAGATGTGTTAAGTCACTACAACATATAATAATATGCACATTGGAGGTCTTCTACTTCAATCTCCTGTGCAAGCAGGAGACCCTATAGCATTCTGGATAAATGGCTGTCCAATACCTTCTTGAAAACCTCCAGTGATAGAGCATGCACATCTTCCAGAAGTAAGCCATTCCACTGATTAATTGTTCTCACTGGGGATATTTCTTTCTTTATTAGATGGGTATCATGCATTTCATTCAAAATCTCAGCACAGTATTCATGCATAACTTTTCCTCTTCTTCTACATTTGATCCATCACAACCACATTATGAGATAAGCTGGGCCAAAAGAGAGAGGGACCAGTCCAAAGTCATTTAGCAGAGAGTGGAAAGGTATTAGTTCATTCCTAATCCAACATATACACCATGACATAACAAACAATTAGAAGTAAAGCCATCACCCTATGAAACATCAATATAGTGGGACCTCCCCCTCCAATAAACACATCTCCTGAACTGGACAAAAGCCAGTTTGCTCTGGCCCTGAATTCCTGAAGACTGACACACATTGACTGAAATTATATACCATGGCAAACCAGCATATTTTAATGTCATATGTTTCAGGGTAGTAGAGACAGTGGCTAATAAATGAGAATTTATGTCTTAGTGTACTGCAAGGAGTGAGCCAGTTGTGGTTATTTATTTACCTACTTATTTATTTGAATTTTCTTTCACCTTTATTAATTTATAAGTAACTCAATGCAGTGAACATATCCAACACGCCTTCCTCCTCCTATTTTCCAAACCACAAGAACTCTGTGAAGTGAATGGGGCTGAGAGAGAATGACTGCCTCAAAGTCAGCCAAGTAGCTTTTGTGTCTAAGGCTGGAGTCTGGACTAGAACTCACAATCTCCTGGTTTTTAGGCCAACACCTTAACCATTACACCAAACTATATTTCAGCAACCTGTAATTCATCTCAGGAGCTATTCATTCTTAATTGATGCTCCGCATGAACTCCTATCGTCCTTCATCATGAAGGAATCCCATGTTTACTGAATTGTGAATGTCTAATTTGGTTTCTTTGATAAGCATGGTGAAATGCTTTTCCCACCTCCACAAGTGATTATTTTGATCAGTTGACATTAATTGTGGGCTGATTTGAATAAAGTCCATTATGCAAAGAACATTATAAAGAAAGGAACAGCCTACAAATGGGCCAAGATGATTCAGCATAAATTTGAAGTGGTAGGTAGACCTATTATACCCTTTTTAAATGAAACAATCAATTAGAAAAATAACCAAGATGGCTTGAAGTTTGTGAGATCTTCACAATTTGATGCCCTCCTTTCTTTTACCTTATCTCCTCCCTCTCTTTCTTCCTCCCCTCTTCGTGGAAGCTACATATGGTGAACTATATCTTGCTTCACCATGACTTAAAATCCACAGTTGACTTAAAACCCACAACCCAGTAACATACATTCAGATTAATTGTATTATGTCTTAATACGATGGATGAGCTGAACCTCATTTGGTTTGCAATGAGAATCTGTTGTGACCCCAGTTATTTGGAATTCTAAAAGCAGAGTTGATGGCAAAGGTAGAATAGAGGGTGGCCATTATCATCAGGAAGAATTTTGTGGCTTGAGTGCCATGCACCGAAAACCAGATGTGAGATCCTGTTAATGAAATCGATCTGTGTGAATCAGGAATCAGATGGCCCCAGCTATGTAAGGCACCAAAGACTGACTCTTCCACAGGTATAAGATAATTCTGGGTGAGCTTACATAGTGTGATTATATTTTTCACTTGCTGGATTTTATAACCTATATGAAAAGTTATTTTTAATTGCTTCCTTTTAATTATGATCGTGGTCATATTAGTGAACGAGTGAAATATAACAACCCAACAATTATAGCTTATTCAGCAAAACATGATGAGGCACATCAAAGATAGCACAGTGTGTAAATGGTGGTTATATCTAATTTCAACTGCCTTAAATTGATTCAAATAACGACTTATTGATGATCACTCTCTTTCAATTGTGGTATAGGACTTTGAAATTAAAGATATATGGAGAACTCTTTCAACAAGCAAGCCCAAATCATTTTTGTTATCAATTTTAGCTGAGTTTATTTTAATGTGTTATAATAATCCCTGGATTGTCCTCAAAAATTACTTTGGTAAATCTCAGCAAGCCCAAATTGAAAGCAGTCCAATGTTGAAAATAAAATTTAACTGAAGCATTTTTTTTTTTTTTGCAGCATAAAGCAGTCAACACTGCTGCATTTTATTGCTGGACCTTTTCTGAATGAATAATCTGCTCCCAGGTGAATGAAACCTTTGTTTGTAAAATGAACAAATCGGAACAGGAAAACTGCAGAAATAACCTTAGCAGCCTTAAACCTTGAACATTTGCAAGGAAGCCAACTGTTCCTCCAAGTTCAATTCTTTAGAATTACTCTCAGGTGTGAAATTAAGTAAATTATGCTTGGCTTTAAGAAGATTAGACACATAATATTTGTCCAGAAAAAAATCTTGAGCATGTTTTATGGTTTGTAGAGTACAGTTATGGGAGACATTTTAACATTTTTATTTCCTCCACCTGATAATATGATGTAAAAAAGAAGTGAGAAATGCATCATGAAGCTAAATATATATGTTTTGAACATCATGCATAGCTATATTTTTAATTAATTTAGTGATTGTTACTCATTCAGAGTTGCGTGATGAAGGGGAATCCATCTATGATCCATGAAAAATAAAGTTTCTTTTTTATTGATGTTTAGTTCAGAATTGTTTAATAGATATGTGTCAGCCTTCAAGATCTTCTACTATTGCTTTGCATCTTTCGGCTGTCATAAGAAACGGGGGGGGAGGGGAGGTAGGGATAAGTCTGGGAAGTGAGCTGGAGGTGTTAAATTCTTCTGTTGTGTAAATGGGGGGGAAGCATACAATAGAGTTAGGTTTCTATTTCTCGCTTAGCTTTCTTTTCTCTGCGCAACTGCAACCCGTTATCAAAATATGCCAAGGTCAACGGACAGAGGCCTCATCATCACCTGAAGATCCCCACATGATCATATTCACAACTTTTAATTGGAAGAACCATCTGAACTATTGGGGGTGGGAACACTTCCATCACTTTGTATATGTGAATTGGGCGCCTAATTTCTCAGATTCAGAATTCTTTGGTTGCTACCACTTCACTTTCAGTAAAAGATAACTTTTCTCTAACCTAAAGAGTCTAAGTATTTCTTTCCTGGATTTTGAATGGAGCTCCGCCTGACATTATTCTGAATCTCCACCACCAGCCCACCTGGAGAGAATACCCAATTTTCTTCTGAGGGGGCCTGGACATCATGTCATCTTCAAATAGTGACCAAGAGGATCCGGGAGCCATTGGAGGGCAAGATTCTGTGCAGGAGGCCCAATCGCTAGCAGAGCTCAGTTTGGAAGAGGATCCAGCTGTGAAGCCCAGATGGTCGGTGGGAGTTGGTTGGAAAGATCCGGAGAAGGACCCCTCCCCTGGGGTCACAACTACCCACCGGCATGGAAAAGAGGAGCCTTGGCAAGAGAAGGAAAAGTGGGAACTCTTGCTGGATGAAGCCAGGAGACTCCTTAATAAAGCCTTTGAACAACCTCAAGCTGCACAAAGGTATGAAGGGGGAGGGGAAGTATCCCCAGCCAGAAGAAGCAGAGCAACTCCCTCTCCCATAAATCAACCCGATCCAGCAGCAGCCCCGGGGCCTTCAGCGGGAGGTGTGATTCCTAGAAGGCGTAGAGCTCCTAGGCTGCCTCCGTTAGAAGTAAAATACGGGGGGGATCCCAAAACCTTGGGATTTTTCCTAGCTCAAGTTTGGAGCCATATGGAAGAATATGGGGAGGATTTTCCCTCAGAAGCAGTCAAAGTGAGGTGTGTTACCAGGGCCCTGGAGGGAATAGTGGCAGAGTGGATGGTGACCTTGCATAATGATAATGCTCCTCAGTTGCTGAATTATAACCTATTCATGGCTGCACTGCGGGCTAGGTTTGAGGACCCATTGGCAGAGCGCAAGGCCCGAATTAGGATGGAAACCATAAAACAGGGGCGGAGGTCTGTGGCTGATTACACCCAAGAATTTAGACAGTTAGCTGGCCATTTCCGAGGCTGGCCCCAAGAAGCCCTGATAGAACTGTTTAAAGATGGTTTAAATGAAGATGTGTACCAGAGATGCACTGCTAGAAGAGACCCCAATGACTTCCAGATGTGGTACTTGCTGGCAGAAGAAGTGGAGATTGATTTATTCCAAAGTAAACGGCGGGGAGGTTATGGGTGGAGCAAGTATTCCCCCCCACGTCCTCAAGAGGCTCCTAAACCTCAGAAGGGAGGAGTGGCGGCAAGACCCAACCCCTTGGCCTGCTTTCGATGCGGGAAGGAAGGTCACCGGGCTGTGAACTGCAGAGTCAGGTTGGAGCCAAAGGGGGTGCCAAAGGAAGGAAAGAAACCTGAAAAGTCCCCAGAGAAGCCTCACGAAACAGCACTAAAGTCGAAAGAGACAGCAGAGGTCGCCCCTCCCACAGGAGAGGAATCAGAAGCCCCAGTGACCCCTGAGGAGGAGGATTCTGACTCGGAAGATGACTTCCTGGTAAGTCCAAGCGTGGGCCCTAGGACCATTCCGGTGAAGTTGAGGGTACCCAATTCAGGGGTCGAAGGGGAAATGCTAGCCCTGTTAGATTCTGGGTGCACCAGGTGTATAATCAACACGGAAGTAGTGAAGAAAATGGGCCTAAAGCTAAAACCTTTAAAGATGCCCATTTCCTTTTGCCAACTAGATGGATCAATGGCTGGAGGTTGCCCTGCACGTTATGTCATGGAACCTATAGAAATGGTCATGGGAGAGCATGATGAGACCCTGCGTTTTATTGTGGTCCCTGGAATGGAGCAACCATTAATACTGGGATTGCCCTGGCTCCGGAAATGGAACCCCCAGGTTAACTGGAGAAAGGGGTTGTTGCGCATATGCAAAAAGCAGTGACCGAGAGGAGGGGCCAGATCCCAGCCGAAGCCTGAGGCCCTAATTGAAATAGCTTCCACAGGTACTGAGCCCGTGAAAGATGAGGAGAAAATTCCCAAAGAGTATTGGGATTTAAAAGAAGTGTTCAGTGAGAAGGCCTTGGATGAGCTTCCGCCTCATCGGCCAACAGACTGTGCTATTGAGATTTTGCCAGGGGAGAAGCTTCTGAAACCAAAGTTGTACTCAATGACCCCACGGGAATTGGAAGAGCTAAGAGTGTTTATAGATAAAAATCTGGAACGTGGTTTCATTCAACCTGCTAGACCCCGAGTAGCGGCCCCAGTGTTGTTCCGGGAAAAGAAAGATGGTTCCAAACGCTTGGTGGTGGATTACAGAAATTTGAACGCTATTTCTGTGGAAAACGTGTACCCCCTTCCTTTGATGAAGGACATGTTGGCCCATTTAGTGAAGGGGAAGATTTTCACGAAGTTGGATTTGAGAGAAGCATACTACCGAATTCGAATTAAGGGGATGAGTGGAAGACCGCTTTTAACTGCCCGATGGGTTGCTTCCAATTCAACGTTCTTCCTTTTGGTTTACAAGGGGCCCCAGCTGTATTCATGCAAATGATCAATCAAGTGTTACATGAACATTTATACAGGGGGGTTCTGGTTTATCTTGATGATATCCTTATCTACACGGAAACTCTGGATGAACATGTGAAGTTAGTGCGGTTGGTTCTACAGAAACTGTGTGCCGCTAAGTTGTATGCTAAATTGTCAAAGTGTGAATTCCATCAAGAAAAAATTGACTATTTGGGATATCGCATTTCATCTGAAGGCATAGAGATGGATCCAGAGAAGGTGCGTGCCGTTCTGGAATGGGCTCCACCAAGCACCAGAAAACAACTTCAAAGCTTTTTGGGATTTGCAAATTTTTACCGGCAATTCATCCCGATGTTTGCTAAGATAGCAATGCCCACCACAAATCTCTTGAAAACAAAAGGGGAGGTGAAGCCAAGGCCAGGAAAGCCGCTGGAGTGGTCCATGGAGTGCCAAGCAGCTTTTGAAAAGCTAAAATGACTGTTTGCCGCAGAACCAGTGCTGAAGCACCCGGATATGGACACTCCTTTTGTGATTCAAGCCGATGCAAGTGATGTGGCTATTGGAGCGGTATTACTTCAAATCAACGAGAAAGGGACCTTACAGCCTTGTGCATATACCTCCCGTAAGCTGTCTGAAACAGAGAGAAGATGGGCCGTCTGGGAGAAAGAAGCTTTTGCAGTTCGTTGGGCCTTGCTGACCTGGAGACATTTCCTGGAAGGAGCAAAACACCCATTTGAGGTATGGATTGATCATAAGAATTTGGAAGCCTTAAAAACGCCCCGGAAATTGTCCCCTAAACAAGTTCGCTGGGCCCAGTACTTCAAGCGATTCATTTTCTCATTGAAGTACATTCCAGGTGGGAAGAATTTCATGGCGGATGCTCTCTCTAGACTACCCCAATATAATAGTATTCGCCAAGAAGTGTTAAGCCCAATTGTCTCAACCAAACATCTAGCTGCCCCAGTGATCACCAGAGCCCAAAAGAAGAACCAAGAAGTGCATTTATCGAATGACTTAACCGAACAATTAAAAGAAGCTTTAAAACTGGACGAATGGTTCCTGGCTCATTCAAGTGACTATACAGTTAGAGATGGTTTGGCTTGGGGCCAAGTTGTATGTGCCACAGGTGTTGAGGGGCCAAATACTACAACAGGCTCATGATTCTAAAGCAGCTGGCCATTTCGGATTTGTGAAGACCTTACATCTGGTTAAGCGGCAATTCTGGTGGCCTACTTTAAAGAAGGACATTGAAGCTTATGTAGCTAGCTGTCCAATGTGCTTCGGCAAAGAGACCTCCTGGTAAGCCAATAGGATTGTTACAAAATGTAGCTAGACCAACGACTCCTTGGAAAGAAATCTCTATGGACTTTATAGTAGAATTACCCAAAAGTGGTGGAAACATGGTCATCTGGGTAGTGACTGATTTGTTTTCCAAACAAGTACATTGCATACCTTGTTCCAAGATTCCCTCTGCTAAGACGCTGGCTAAACTGTTTATTTCACATATCTATAGGTTACATGGCATTCCGGAACGCATAATCTCTGACAGAAGGGTCCAGTTTACCTCAAATTTTTGGAAAGAGTTCCTGAAGTTAATGGGCTTCGCCCAGGGGTTAAGCTCCGCCCACCACCCCCAAACTAATGGGGCCTGTGAGATGACTAACCCAGTGTTAGAGCAATATCTTAGATGTTACATAAATTATCAACAAGATAACTGGTCCGAATTACTACCATTTGCTGAAGTGGCATATAACAACTCTGTACACAGTAGTACTGGATTTACTCCATTTAAAGTGGCTTCGGGACAAGATTTTGTTCCCATACCATGAAAAACCTAACATCCATTTGTTGGATGAATGGATAACTCAACTCCAACTTAACTGGCCAGTGACACGCAAAGCATTAGATGAGGCCTATCAAGCTCATAAGAAATTTGCAGACAAGAAAAGATCCCCACACAAAGAATATAAAGTGGGCGACAAGGTTTTCCTGTCCACCAGATACCTGCAGACCACTCAAAAGTCAAAGAAGCTTGGTCCTAAGTATGTTGGTCCTTTCACGATTGAACAGATTATAAATCCTGTAACAGTCCAGCTGAATTTACCCAAAACTCTTTGAAGAATTCATCCGGTTTTCCATGTTAGTTTGCTAAAACCTGAACGTACTTCTGATTTAAGACCCATCCAAGCTGACCCTCCCATACTAATACTGATTGAAGGTGAACAACATTTTGAAGTTTAAGAAATTCTGGACTCTCGCAAATGGAGGGGTCAACTCCAGTATCTTGTACCCTGGAAACATTTCCCTTCTTCGCAAGCCAAATGGGTTAACGAAACCATCGTTAAAGCCCCTAAGTTGATTAAAGCATTTCGTTCCAAGTATCCTGATAAGCCTTAGGAGTGTATTGTTTTGTAATTGCTGAATGATTAATAATTGTCTTTATATTTTCTCCTCTCTCTCCTCTAGGACTTCTAGGACTGATGATTTTCCTTTTTCTAGGAGGGCCGAATGTCAGCCTTCAAGATCTTCTACTATTGCTTTGCATCTTTCGGCTCTCATAAGAAATGGGGGAGGGGAGGGGAGGAAGGGAAAGTTTGGGAAGTGAGCTGGAAGTGTTACATTCTTCTGTTGTGTAAATGGGGGGGGGGAAGCTTACAAT
>BLBF01000065.1:7899378-7931815 GCA_015471245.1 Laticauda colubrina | reverse complement strand
GTGTTACATTCTTCTGTTGTGTAAATGGGGGGGGGGAAGCTTACAATAGAGTTAGGTTTCTATTTCTCGCTTAGCTTTCTTTTCTCTGCGCAACTGCAACCCATTATCAAAATATGCCAAGGTCAATGGACAGAGGCCTCATCATCACCTGAAGATGCCCACATGATCCTATTCACAACTTCTAATTGGAAGTGTCATCTGAACTATTGGGGGTGGGAACATTTCCATCACTTTGTATATGTGAATTGTGCGCCTAATTTCTCAGATTCAGAATTCTTTGGTTGCTACCACTTCACTTTCAGTAAAAGATGTCTTTTCTCTAAACTAAAGAGTCTAAGTATTTCTTTCCTGGATTTTGAATGGAGCTCCGCCTGACAGATATGTATGTTCCATTTTTTCTTTCATGACAAATCACATTTATTTCTGATCTCACTTACAAATATCACTCAGTCCAGCTTCAGACTACAAATAGAAAAGAACTCTTTCAGAATGGTTTAAAGGTTCTACAGCAGTTGAGAAATATTTAATATTTTCATAGAAATTCATTGAGTCATCTCTTAATTTATCACAGACAGTTCTTCCCTCACAGAGAATTATCCAGAATGCTGGTAGTTCATTTTGATAGGACTTCTCCATGACAATTCATGTTTGGAACCAGAAGACCAAGTCAAGCCCTCCAAAACATCCTAATTAAATCAAAAGACCTAGCAGTCCCAAAATAAAAAGCAGGAGTCATCTACAAAATAGAGTGTAAGGCCTGCAACAGCCACTATGTAGGACAAACAGGCAGAAGACTAGTAGATTGCATCCATGAATGCCAACTAGCAGGCAGAAGATGTAATGAAAAATCCTTAATGTCACAACACATGGGCAGCCTTGACCATAGTTTCAACTGGGAAACTATAAGTTTCTAAGATGAAGCCAAGTCCCAAAATGCTAGAAAATTTCTAAAAGCCTGGCACTCAGACAAATCAGCTACCAAAAGGTACATAGGCATAGAATCAAAGATGGGCTGCTGTGGGTACACATGGATTCAGGCAATCCTCTAGCAAACCTGCAAATCCACCCCTGCTGGCCTCTCCCACCCCTCCTCACCCCTCCCCTCCCAGGAGTCTCCACTGGCCCATTTTGGATGCCAGGTAACTGCTGGGCCCGCATGGAGGCTCAGGAAGGGCAGAAAATGGGCCTCACAGAAGTTCCAGAAGGCCAGAAATGGGCCCGTTTCTGACCTCTGGAGGGCCTGGGGAGGCCATTTTCACCTTCCCAGGAGCCCACCACCACCACTGTGGTGGTGCAGGAGGCTGACTAGGCCACACCCACCATGGCCATGCCCACCCAGCAACTGGGCAGAGAACTGGTTGCTAAAATTTTTGGAGCCCACCCCTGCATAGAATCATAGGGTTGGAAGGGTCCTTGGAGGTCTTCTAATCCAACTCTCTGCCCACATAAACAGTATCTACATACAATTCAAAAGAGACAATCAAAAAGTTCAAAAGGAAACAACAAGGCCTGAATGCCCTATCACCAACAATCAACATCCAGCTGGGTAGAGATTTACATCAGCATTAACATCAGACTAACTTTAATCAAGAAGCAAAAATACCCTTATCAAAGAATTGCCAAATCAGCTTATAGTAAACAACAGCCCAATCAAGAAACCACCAAGACAACTCACACCAAAACTGACAGGGAAAGCTAGAATACAAAAGGAGAGCAAACCCCACTCTCAACTAGTACTGATGATGTTACCTAGTTGGTTCATGAAATGTCTGCAAGAAAAGACCCAAGCTCAGAAGCACCAAAGGTCCTACAGAACGAGAAGATGTGAGAGATACCCCACTAGCCAAAGGTTGACTGACAGACCACCTGTCATGTTACTCTATTTTTTTCATTTCAAGATATATTGATGACCACTGTCACTTCTAAATCCAGCAAATCAAATATATTCATTACGTGATAAACTACTTCTTCTTTGATTGGATCTGTTTCCAATGTATTTAAATGTAGATTAAGAAAGGAAGAGAAAAAATATTCTACTCATTATAGAATTATACAAGTATATTTCATGTTCCACCCTTCCCCAAAGATTGTAGTTTTCCCTCATATGAAAAAAGCTTTAATCTCCTAAGTATTTTCACAGTTGTTTCTCCAGCAAAAACACCCATCCATTTATTTGCTAAGATTACTCAAAAGCTTTTGATGGATGTTCTCAAGATCAATTAATGTGTGGAAGAGCTGAAGATATTAATATAATGAATTTCAGAATAACCACTTAAAACACGTCTCATGAGCTGATCTTGAATTGGATAAAAGCCATGAAGATTGACAGATCACATTTCTAAATCACTTGAACTATATCAGTTACGAGTGTTTAGATCCTCATTTTACCAACCTCAGAAGAATGGAAGGCTGAGTCAACCTTAAATCAGTCAGGATTGAACTCTGGCAGTGAGCAGAGTCAGTCTGCAATTCTGTATTCTAAACACTGCACCACCATGACTCTTATTTTATATCATGTTCATACATTGTGCAAAGTCAATATTGTAAATTTTGTTTGACTAAACCAAAAGTAATTTATAAAGCTATTATCAACCATACTGCATTATAGCCCAGGATAGAGGTGGAAATGGGAGGTTACAGCTCAACCTTGTAACTACTTGGAGAGCTGCAGACAGTCATCTGATTATGTCATTAGGATGGATGTGGAGTAAACAATGTTTTTTTGGGGTGGGGGGAATTTCTTCTGGAGGCATGTAATACTATGAATGGGCATGGATGATTTCTGGGAAGCAAATTTACTATATATAAAAGGTCCTCTTGTTGGACAAGGCAAATTAAGATCCTTGGTGTAAATGGTGTAAATGATTTCACTAATATTATCTTGTATCACTAAGCTCAGCCTGTTTCTTAGGCTGAGCTTAGCAACTCAGCCAAAATTACCAAGTAAATGTTATCTTTGTTGTTATCTGTGTTTTACATTCCAGACGCCCAGAATAAAATGTCCTAACTCAGTTGTATAGCAGAGGATTTGAAATTATATTAAATTGTCTTCAAACTGATCTCCTGAATCATCGTTTGTAGAGTTCTTGGTCTTGCATCCTGCTGATTTTAGACAAATTAAATTACAGCTGCATGCAAAAAATCAAACAGAGCAGATGAAAGTAGCTGCAGCTGATCATGAATAGGGATTTGGCAATTTGAGGAATTTCAAACACTACTTTGAGCCTGAAACTTTTATGTGTTGGCCCAGAGATACAGAACAACAAAAAGAACAAAAATGATGAAAGGGAAAAATTTCCTTAGCAAGTGCTATTCCATGGAATTTCACTGTTTTTAAAATAATTTCTATATCACAAAATATCAATATATCAAGATCCAGTTCTAATTTTTTAGAACTTTATTGTCTAGGATTAACTAAAGGAGAATGTCATGAACTCTGAATTTAATAGGTTTTTTTTAAAAAAAACAACAATGTTATTTTAAGTTTTGAAAAAGTATTACCAGTCCTGGAAATATTATAACACTTGTGACACAAGTGTCGAAAGCCCCTGTCCCACTGCACCAACGGATGCAAAGAGGATGTAAAACGTTAAAAAACATTGGAAAATGCGATGCATCCATTGTGTACTCATTGCGTACATGTTTCATACACTCTATCCTTTGAGCATCCGTCCACTGAGATTTCATCCGCTCAAGAAGTTTTGAGCTGCACAAAACATTGTGAACGGATGAACTTTCCGCTGTGTACGATGTAAATCCGTGACATATGAGCAACAAACGTTCTATGTCCGTTTATCATCCGTTAAACGTCTGCTGTATCCTCTCTGCATCCTCTGGGCATCCCCTCAACTCACATCTGCTGCAGCTGAAAATGGAAAGAGGGAGGAAACAAAAGGTACACGGAACGTCTACACAGCGTTAGTAGCACAGAAATAGAAAGGATGAGCAGTGAACGGTTTGCATCCTATATACATCCTCTAGGCTTCCTATGAACATCCATTTAACATTCCCGCTACATACTACCCATGTCCGTTCTTTTCCTTTCTTTTCCGTTCTGTTTATGCAAATTTTTGCCACTTTTGGGAGCAGATGACAACGGATGGAGCACCCCTGAAATTTTGCTCGTCCGCTGTGTCCTTTTTGCATACGCTTTGCATTCGTCGGCCAGTGGGACCTCGCCTTAAGTAGATATTGTCCTGTGTATTGCTGGAGCTGGCCTGTCAATGTGTTAAGTGCTTTGGGTTGACAAACAGCAGGAGATGAGATAATGCCTGCTGGAAGACAAAAAAGCCTTTTGAGTTAACAACCAATGAAAAATATCTCCCATTATAGCAGTTGCTAAATATAAACATTTTTGGTTTAAGTGAAACCAAAAGTTTTACTTAGAGTTAGTCCCTCTAAGTAAAAAACAAAAAACAAAACTGACTTGATTCTAGCAGGCTGCAAGATTACATACTTCCACACAGATTTAGCTGCATTGATTAACTGTCTCTCAAAGGACAGACTGGGACTAAGGTCTTAAGAAGTCCAGAGTGGACACAGACAATATTTTAATGGCAGAAGTAGTTTGATGGTAATGTCATTGCTTTCCAAACCATATTTTTCCTGTTCTGGGGAAACTTCTGGGAAAGAAAAAAACACCGCAGACTGCTTCAGTGAGGTTTAATTTAAACCACAGAAATGTCAGCTGGGTAGGCAAATTATTGGCTTGTATTATCAACATTATGGATGTCTCTCTTCCATCAGGATGGATGCCTCCAGTTTTTGAACAGATTGGGTATAAAAGATGATGACGGTATCCCAAGAATCCAATGATTTCATCAAACTGATGAAATGTGTTCACAACAACATAATTCCACCCTTTTGCAATGTGATACAATGCGCATGTACAAAATGGGGAATATTCAATGTAATGGTGTAATGCTTATTTACTCATTTGCTGCCGATGCTGCTGATAATGCTCATTTGCTGCCGATGTCCCTTCTTCATGAAGATGTTTCTCTTTACATTTGGACATTAGAATTGGATTTGATTTACACATTTCTACCAAATACCCACAGTTTGCCATTACTTAATGGTGTAAATTATATTTTGAAAAAATTGACTACAATTAAAATAGTATTTTAAACATTGCCTTAACATTTTCAAATGCTCTTTCAGCAAAGAAAATAAATATTAGAAACTCCCTCCCCACATTTACTATACATTTCTTATGTTTGCATTGAGGTTATTAGATAATATAATGCATTCAGTTGGGAAAAAAATGGAAGTAGGAATTAATAGTGAAATTATTTTTCCAGAAAGAAAAAATGTACACTAAACAACTCATAGATACTTGCCTTCATTTTCTAAAGAAAGAAAAATTAACTGTGGATATTGAAAGGTTAAGAGATTGCCTGGGTTGTAAAATGGAATATCTAAATAGACCCTTTGGAGTCTGAAAACTGAAATATAAATTGGCCATTCATCACTAAGTGTGTGCAAGAAAGCTTTATTCTACTAACTAAATTGCTCAAGCAAAATTCTCTTTCATTAAATGATGCTGAAACTGGTAGGCAATCACAAGGAAGAAGTAGCCAGCTGTCTGGCCCAGAACCGGGCCTCACATGTCTTTGTTGAGCGCAATGAACATCCAAAGACCATCCTAACAGCCACCTTGAAGGAGATATGCTCCAGCTTGAGTGCTACTCTGACCAGACCATGTTCCAAACAGAGAGATGGTTCAAGTGTTGTCCCAAAGGTGCTTGGATGACTGAGACTCTCCATAGGCAGTTCAAGTTCTGATGTGCCAAAATCACTGAGGATACTCCTTGGAGGGCCAATGAATGACATTGAGGAACACCAGAACCAGGATTTCTCCATTCATCAAATAGATGATATCTGGGAATTCTTCCTAGATCAGGTTCTTGGAGGCATAGCTGGGAATTTTGGGGAGGAAGTGAAGCGAAGCAGGACAGACTCTCAGTGGTAGGTTGCAAATTTTTTAACAACAGGCTCTCTGGCTGGATAGGTATGGCCAGTTGGTCATGTGATTGGGTGGGTGATTTTACTCATCACACCCAGCCCTGTCTCCTGGCCACTCGCCTCAAAAGAAGAGGTAAGATTCAGCCCCTTGGGGCTAATCCCACCACTGGCTGGTCCTACCCCCAACCCATTTTTCGGCTTGTTTTTGGGCAGTTTTTTGGCCATTTTCAGGCTGTTTTCAGGCTGTTTTTGGATCAGAAGAATGGCCTGAAAAACAGCCTGAAAACGGCCCCAAAAACAGGCCCCAAAATGGGCAGAGACAGGGCCAGCCAGTGGTAGGATTTGCCGGTTCACCAAACTGTGCCTAATCTTAACTATCGGTCCACCAGAACTGGTGAGAACTGGCAGTAGCCCACCTCTGGAAACTCTCCTATTCACATGTGATAAATGAAGATTAAATAAAAGGAGAGCACCCAGTGGAGTGGAACTAGGAAATGAAAAAATACTTGCACCCCACAACAACTGGAGGAGAAGAAAGACAATCTCTAAATTAAAGTATGATGCTAATGGGAGTCGGCAATGGTAGGGGGATGACAGAAAGGATTGATGTGCCAATGGTTGCAGTTAAAACTCACAAAAATTACTGGAGTTTAGGATGGGGGGAAGAATTTATTAACACAATGTATAACAGATCAAGAACAAAATATCTAGTCATGTATTAATCTTTAATTACTGTATATTATGGGAACTGCACATTGTTGACAATGCCAATATTCAGGGGCCTCCAGTTATGAGACTGTCATGATTTCAGAGAGTTTAGTTCGACCCTTCTTTCTTTGATGTCTAGTTTACAAGAAAATTAAGACTTTAATCCTGGTGCGATATTGTATTCTAAGTGGTTGCTGCTGATTATGGAATGTTGTAGTTTGGCAAGGAGCTATTTCTTCTCAAGTGCAGTAAAACTTCATTGTCTTGTCCAGGTGGGAACTCACAGAAGCCTTTGGCTTTTTTATTGAGCTTGTAAGTGACAAATGACGCCTTGTTTGTTTGTTGTGACTCAAGAGGGCTTGCAGTCAGCAGCTTGCAATTTCTGTACCCACACAAACCTGTTCAGTTTTCCTTGACCTCAAGTGAAGATTCTATTATCTGGTGAGAATGGATATTAACTTCCTGGAGAAAATACTTATCTGATGTTCCCTGCTCAGCTTTTGCTTTAAAAGCTAAGTTGTAAGAAGGAGGAATGAAAGAGGGATTCAGTTGGCTGAAAGTGATAAGCAAGCAATTCTACAGCTGATAATAATGGTACCAATGAAGGAGAATCCTTATAGTTTAGGGTTGAAATGAATGGTCCTTGGTACTCTTTGAGCTTGCTTGTTTTCTTTAAGATGTTTCATTACCCAAACTAGGTAACATAACCAGTTTGGGTAACGAAATGTGTGCAAGAAAACAAGCAAGTTCAGAGAACACCAAGGACTCCTCAGGTTTAATAATATTTAGAACCATATAGAAGTTCATTGGATGGTCTTCAGAGTTCCTTTAATATTATTAATGCAAGTTATTGGTTTTTTAAGAAGATAACCAGAGTATTCATTACAGTAAAAATGTGATGAGTTCCATTATTTCAAACAAACCCAGATTGCCCAGTTAGACATTTTTTGTTTTGGAAACCAATGTTTTATAATCTCTTGTACTAGCAATTCAAAATGTGGAATTTGATATTTCCTGATGCTTGCCAGTCCATGAAGATGTATGGTGTGAATTTTCATTGCTGTCAACAAATCTTTTCTTCCTTCTTTTCTTCCTTCCTTCTGATATATGGCATATTTAACATGCACAAATCAGGGGAAAAAAGTATAAAAATATGAGCATAGATTATCTTTATATATGAAAGAATGAAAAATTGAACTTGATCATAGCCAAAACATTGCAGTTAGCTCAGTTTCTTAAAGTTGAAAACAGAGAGAGATAGAAATGAGATTAATATTTCAAATGCAGTTTGTACATAATTCATTTCAAAGTTATTAGTTCCCTCTTTTAATAGAGGCTAATAGGAAAGTTAACTTTTAGGATGCTGGGTTTTTTTTAAATGAAATTTTAATTGATAAGTTCTAATGTTTTAATTAGAACTCAAACTATTGTTTTTACTGGTTGCCAAGTAGAATGCTGCATTTTGTGAAACGGCAGATAAAATAAACTAAATTAATAATCTTCATAGTCTTGTTTTCATTCATTTTTTTCTCACTTGGAAAGCAATTCTTTTTCAGAAAAAAAAAAAAAGAAAATTTAGAGCAACTTATCATTCTGGTTGTCCTTTTCTGCACTTTCTTCAATTCTCCATGGATTGTTTGAGATGCAGGGATAAGAATAATAGACAATATTTAAAGTGCAGCTACACAATTTCATTTTTATTATTTTTTTTATATGGAGAAACTGTTTTCTTCACTTGTATAATCCTAGACCTGTCTCCTATGATACAAACCACAGAACTTGCCAAAGGTAACATCTAAACTTCAGTGTAATTTTCTGCCAGGGGTACATTGTGTAAGAAATCAGCAAAAAAGTATTGGAGGAAATTAGTAATTGGCTTGAAGAAATCACTAAAGTTAAAATTGAATGGGAACCGGAAATATTTCTATTGGGAATTCTAAAACAAAAAATTATTAAAAAATTATTATCTATTATATTTCACATATTAACAGCGGCAAGGTTTGCCTTCACCCAGAAGTAGAAATGGGAAAATATTCCCCCTGATTTCATGATCAAAAAAAAAGTTTTGGAATGCACAGAAATGGACAGGCTATAATTGGAACTTAAGAACAAAGAGGAGTCAGAATATCACAAGATTTGGAATTGTTGGTACAATTGGCTAAAGGGTAGACATGAAATTAATAAAACAAAGTTAAAAAAAAAGGTATGACAGAAACTAGTAAAGCCCCTGTCACACTGCACCAACGGATGCAAAGAGGATGTAAAATGGACAAAAAAGCTTGCCATCCATTGGTTAACGCGATGTATCCGTTCTGTACTCACTGCCTCCGTTTTGCTTCCTCTCTATCCGTCCAGCATCCATTTATGGACGTTTCATCCGCTCAGAAAGTTTTGAGCTGCTCAAAACTTTTGCGTGGAAAATGTATCCAATTCGTCTGTTCTGCATCCACTAGGCATCCGCTAGGCATCCGTTCTGCATCCGTTCTGCATCCGCTATATCCGCTAGGCATCCGCTGTGCATCCACGCAACTCACATTCGCTCGGAGGCAGGGAGGAAGTGGAACGGACGCAGAACGGATGCAGAACGGATGCCTAGCGGATGCAGCACGGAAACAAAGCATTTAAAACGGAAAAAACGTTCGCAGAGGGGACCTATCTCGGATATTAAGGATGTCTAGAGGATGCCTAGAGGATGCCTAGAGGATGCAAAGGGACACCTATACTGCCTATAAAAAGGGGGAGAAACTCACCTGCATCTCACTTTCAGACCAGCAGCCCACCTGTGCAGAACTCTGCAGCCTTCATCTGACTCTTGCTCTTCCACAGCATCCAGTCATGTCCACCGTGGATCATAACACAGTCCTTTTGGCAGCCACCATCCTTCTGAAACAGTGCGAAGCCATCTACAGGCTCTGTGAACTCTACTACAGGAAGAAAAAGAGGCGGCCAAGAAGCATCTGGGTATGAAGATGGATCGGGAGAAGAGCAGAGTATGGACTGTACAACAAGCTGAGGAACGAAGACACTCGTGCATTCCAGAACTTCATGAGGATGCCTCCAGCCATGTTTGACGAAGTTGTGCAGCGGCTGACACCCAGGTTGACCAAGGCAAACACCAACTTCCGGCCCAGCCTGGAACCTGGGCTCAAGGTGGCACTCAATCTGCGCCACCTGGACTCAGGGACCACCTACAGGAGCATGCAGTACGGCTGGAGGGTGCCACACAACACTATCAGCATTGTGGTCAGAGAAGTGGTACAGGCCATCATCGAAGAATACCTGGAGGAGCTCCTCCAGTGCCCCTCCACTGAAGAAGGATGGAAGAAAGTTGCAGAGCAGTGGTATCAGAGGTGGAACTTCCCCCACACCGTTGGAGCCATAGATGGCAAGCACGTGGCCTGCAAAGCACCACCCAAGTCGGGCTCCACTTATTTCAACTACAAGGGCTTTTTCAGCATCGTCCTCTTTGCCATGGTCGATGCTGACTACAAGTTCATGTACATTGATGCTTCAGGCAACGGCTCATCTACGGATGCCCAGGTATACAATGCCAGTCACCTCAAGGAGGGGCTGGAAGGCAACCTCATGGTGCGCTTCCCAGATCCAAAACCCCTGCCCAACGACATGCAAGATGTGCCCTACTTCATCGTGGGGGATGACGCCTTCTCCCTCACAACCTACCTCATGAAGCCCTACAGTTCCAGACTCCTCACCCGTGAAGAGAGGATCTTCAACTACAGGCTGTCCAGGGCAAGGCGGGTGGTGGAGAACACCTTTGGCATCCTGGCCAACAGGTTCCAGGTACTTCTCACCACCATACAGCATCGCCCAGAGACCGTGAGGAGGATCGTGGAAGCTTGCTGCATCCTGCACAATCTCATGCGCACCCATTACCGAGTGTTGCAGAACAGGCTCGTGGACCTCCAACAAGGCAATGGGGACATGGAGCCTGGGGAATGGAGGCAAGGGTGAAACCTGATAGACACTGAGGATGTGCAAGGCCCCAACAGAGCCTCACGTGAAGGGAAGAAGCAGCGCAACCTCCTGAGGCACTGGTGCAACTCCCCAGCTGGAGCAGTGGAGTGGCAAGACAGGATGATAGATGATTAATGGGTGCTTCCTTCAGCCTGTCTCATCACACGGATGAGATTGGGCCATGTATGTTGGGTGGGCCTACAATGAACAGGGCGTTTAATAAAGAGTTGTGTTTGTTTTGACATGTGTGGATGATTATTACATTGTTATTGATAATAAAGGGCCATAGGTGTGGCACCTGGGAGGGTGGACCATACAGTCCCACTATGCTTGCACTGGAGGTTTATCTATCCCCACAGCTATTACCCATCCCAAAGGTATCCCTGCCCACTGCTATCTTAACCCATCCCATAAGCATGCAAAGGCTTAAACCAATTCTAAATGTTTCCACCAAGACTTTATTAAAAAAAAGAAATGAAGCAAGTGTGTGAATCAAAGATAAACTTTGTTGAACAACAAGCTGTAAAAGAAAAATGACCCAAGTCAAGTGTCCAAATAAAGTCCACAGGTAGCCAGCAGCCAGTCTCTGGCATTCCTCCGGGTCACTCGGAGGTGTGCCCAGTCTCAGGGGTGAAGGGTCCAGGTGCTGTGGAGGTGGGTGCTGCTGGAGTGCTGGTCTGAAGCACCACTGGGGTGCCTGGCCCCGAAAGAACAACAGGGGATGGTGTGTTGAGAAAGCTCTCGGACAGCTGGCTCAGACCCGTGATGCTGAGAGGTCCTTCCTCCATGCCATGGGGTGTCAGCCCCAGTACTGATGACAGATGTACTGAGGCCGGGCTTGGCTGTGGGGTGGAGGAAGGAGCAGTGTAGTGGGGCTGTCTGGTCTGCAGCTGGGTGAGGACTGGTGTGGGTGGCATCGGTGGCATGGGTGGCATCGCTGTCGTCGGTGGCATCAGTGGCGTGGGTGGCATCGGTGGCATCAGTGGAACCGGTGGCAATGCTGTCGCCTGATGACTCTGTGCCTGGACTGGGAAGGGCTGCTGCCTGTGCTGCTGGACCTCCTGGTAGCCATAGCCCTGGTAGGTGAGGGCCTGTGGGAAGCCTTGGTATGGGAAGGACAACACCTGGGGTGGAGGAGCAGGCCTGGATTGGGTGGGAGCAGGTTCCTCTGGGTCTGGAGGGTTGTGAGGCAGATTGGTGATACGGTCCTTCACCACCTGGTACTGGGGTTCCGCCATGTCCCTGAGGATCTGGTTGACATAGGTGAGGAAGGGCTTGCGGTTGGAGGATGAGGAGTCAGAGAGGACCAGCTGAGAGAGGAGATCTATGCTGATCCGGATGGTGTCCCTGATCTCCAGGAGGACAGTGTGGCTCTGCCCCTCCTGCTGTCTGGCTCTCTGCCTTTCTGTGGAGGTGGAGCTGGGGGAGGGGTGGATGCGACTACGGCTGTGGTGGACGCGACGTCTCCTTTCTCCCATCGCACCAGGGAGTCCTCCACGCGCTCCAACACGGTTACAACACCTGTCCGCGGGTTCTCCGCCGTGGCACGCTCCACAGAAACCTGCCTGGAGACAGGGACTGACTCTCAGCTGGAAGAGGACTGGCTCTCAGCAAGCTGCCGGAGAGAGAGAGTAGTGAGAGGGGCTCCTGTTGCTCCTCGGTGGCTGATCTCACCCTCCAGGAAGCTGCAGGATCATAATCATCATCATCATCATCATCATCAGCAGCAGCAGCAGCAGCAGCAGGATCATCATCATCATCATCAACAGCAGCAGCAGCAGCAGCACCAGCAAGATCAGCAGCAGCAGCACCAGGAAGATCAGCAGCAGCAGCAGCAGCAGCAGCAGCAGCAGCAGCACCAGCACCAGCACCAGCACCAGCAGCACCAGCAGGACCAGGATCAGCAGCAGCAGAGTAAGCACCAGCAGCGCCAGCAAGACCAGGAGCACAAGCAGGACCAGGAGCACGAGCAGGACCAGCAGGACGAGCAAGACCAGGAGCACGATAAGTACGAGCAGGACGAGCAAGTCCAGGAGCATGAGCAGGACCAGCAGGACCAGCAGGACCAGGAGCAGCTTCAGCAGAGTAAGCACCAGCAGAAGCACCACTGCCAGGAGCAGCTTCAGCAGAGTAAGCACCAGCAGAAGTACCACTGCCAGGAGCAGCTTCAGCAGAAGCTCCAGCACCAGAAGAGCGAGCCCTAACAGCAGAAGCCCCAGCAGAAGCAGAGTCAGGGACAGGGGGCGGGATGGTGGCCCTGTCCCTCTTGCCAGGGATGGCGGCAGGTTGCTGAGGCTTTCGCTTCTTCCCCATGGTTGTGGGGTTGCTGGCTGGCAGGGAGGCTGGCAGGGAGGCTGGCAGGCATCAAGGCTGGCAGGAAGGCTGGCAGGAAGGCTGGCAGGAAGCCTGGCAGGAAGGCAGGAAGGCAGGCAGGCACCAAGGCTGGCAGGCAGACAGACTGGCAGGGAGGCTGGAAGGCAAGTTGGCAGAAAGGCTGGCAGGCGGGCAGAGAGCAAGGCTTGCAGGGCGGCTGGCCAGGAGGCTTGGAAGTAGGCTGGCAGGAAGGCTGGCAGCAAGGCTTGCAGGCAGGCATGCAGGCTGGGCAGGCAAGGACTTGATGTATCCGGCAGCAGGTCTTTCCTCCGAATGCTGCCCACGTGCGAGCTGATTCCCTTTATATCCATGTGGCTTATGCAATGCATCCCCCCCGCATGCGCAATTAACGCTCGGCATCCGTTCGGCTTCCGCTGTGCATCCGCTAGGCTTCCGCTCTTCATCTGCTGTGCATCCGCTTTACATCCGCTGTATCCGTTCCACGTCCGCTTTGCTGAGGTCCCCCAGAAGCCTAGTGGATGTGCTATCCGCTCCCATCCGTTCCCATCCACTTCCATCCACTGGGCTTCCATTCCGCATCTGCTTTCCATCCGCCCTGCGTCCTCTCCGCGTCCATTCCTTTCCGTGTTATCCGCTCCGGTTATGCAAATTTTTGCCCCTTTTGAGAGCGGATAACAATGGATGGAACATTTTGCTCGTCCGTTGTGTCCTTTTTACTAACTTTTTGCATCCGCTGGGCAGTGTGACAGGGCCTTAACACTATATGTAATTAGATTTGTAATATATAATTAGAAGAAACTTGTATTATATGTTTAAAGAAACAACCGTGAATGAATACTTTACACTATTTGAGAGATGTCAGATTGAGTGAACATTGTTTTGCTTAAGGCCGTGTCACACTGCCCAACGGATGCAAAAAGGACACAACGGAAGAGAAAAATGTTACATCCATTGTATCCGTGCTCAAAAGGGGTGAAAATTTGCATAATTGGAGCGGACAACACAGACGCGGGGAGGATGCAGGGTGGATGCAAAGCGGATGCAGAACGGAAGCACAGCGGATGGAAGCGGATGGCGTGGCCGCTAGGCTTCCGGGGGGCCTCAGCGAAGCGGACGCGGAACGGATGCAGCGGATGCAGAACGGATGCACAGCGGATGAAGCGGATGCACAGCGGAAGCCTAGCGGATGCAGAGCGGAAGCCTAGCGGATGCCTGGCGTTAATTGCGCATGCGGGGGGGATGCATTGCACAAGCCCCCCGGATATAAAGGGAAGCAGCTCGCACATGGCCAGCATTCCGAGGAAAGACCTGCTGATGGATACCTCGAGTTCTTGCCTGCATGTCTGCCTGCAAGCCTTGCTGCCAGGCTGCCTCCAAGCCTGCCTCCCAGCCTGCCTCCCAGCCTCCTCGGCAGCCTCCCTGCCAGCCTTGCTGGCAGCCTGCCTTCTAGCCTCCCTTTCAGCCTTGCTGGCAGCCTGCCTTCCAGCCTCCCTGCCAGCCTTGCTGCCAGCCTGCCTTCCTGCCTCCCTGCCAGCCAGTCTGTCTGCCAGCCTTGGTGCCTGCCTTCCTGCCAGGCTTCCTGCCAGGCTTCCTGCCAGGCTTCCTGCCAGCCTTCCTGCCAGCCTTGGTGCCTGCCAGCCTTCCTGCCAGCCTTCCTGCCAGCCAGCAACCCCACAACCATGGGAAAGAAGCAAAAGTCTCAGCAACTTGCCGCCATCCCTGGCAAGAGGGACAGGGCCACCCTCCCACCCCATGTCCCTGACTCATCTTCTGCTGGGGCTTCTGCTGCTTGGGCTCGCTCTTCTGTTGATGGAACTTCTGCTGTAGCTGCTCCTGGCAGTGGTGCTTATGCTACGTACTCTGCTGAAGCTGCTCCAGGTCCTGCTGGTCCTGCTGGTCCTGCTCGTTCTGCTCGTGCTCCTGGTCTTGCTGACCCTGCTGCTGGTGCTTACTCTGCTGCTGCTCATCCTGGTCTTGCTGCTGCTGCTGCTGCTGCTGCTGCTGCTGCTGCTGCTGCTTATGATCCTGCTGGTGATTATGCTGATGCTGATGATGCTGATGCTGATTATGATCCTGCTGTTGCTGCTGCTGCTGCTGTTGGTGTGGAGGAGCAGCCCCTACAACCAGGAAGCCCCTCTGATGAGGGCCCATCTGGTCCTGCCAAAGGGAGGAAGAGGCGTATGCAACAACGGGAGAGGAGGCAGTACTACATTGAGGAAGCGCACGAGGATGAGGTGCTGGAGTGGCTGAGAGAGAACGACTATCTGTGGCGGGAGGGACACCGGCTGTACAGGGACACCAAAAGGAAGCAGGCTGCTTGGAGAGAGAGGGCGGAGAGTATGGGCTACACTTCGGAGGTGCTCCTCGGCTGGTGAAAGCACATGCACACCTGGTACGGGAAGCTGCACCACAAGAAATCTGGCCAGGCCAGGGTTAAGTTGACGGACAGAGAGAACTATGCCATGGCCAAGTGCAGCTTCCTGGAGGGTGAGGTCCGCCACCGAGTAGCACCAGGAGCCGAAATCTCTACCCTCTCTCTCCGGCAGCCTGCTGGGAGCCAGTCCTCTGGCAGCCGAGAGTCAGTCCCTGTCTCCATGCAGGTATCTGTGGAGCGTGCCACGGCGGAGAACCCCCGGGCAGGTGTTGAAAGTGGTGGAGAGCGATGAGGACTCCCTGGTGCGGTGGGAGAAAGGAGACATCGAGTCCACCACTGCCGAAGCCGCATCCACCCACACCTCCGCCACCACAGTAAGGCAGAGAGCCGGACCGCAGGAGGGGCAGAGCCACAAGGTCCTGGTGGAGATCAGGGACACCATCTGCACCAGCATAGGTCTCCTCTCTCAGCTGGTCCTCATCGAATCCTCCTCCTCCAACCGCAAGCCCTTCCTCAATTATGTGAACCAGACCCTCAAGGAGATGGCGGATCCCCAGTACCAGGTGGTGAAGGAGAGGATCACCACGCTGCTTAACAACCCTCCAGACCCAGAGGCACCTGCTCCCACCCAGTCCAGGTCTGCTCCTCCACCCCAGGTGATGTCCCTCCCATACCAAGGCTTCCCACAGCCCCTCACCTACCAGGGCTACAGCTACCCAGAGGTCCAGCAGCACAGACAGCAGCCCTTACAAATGCAGGCACAGAGTCATCGGGCGACACCATTGTCACCTGTTCCAATGATGCCACCGATGCCAACCATGACAGTCCTCACCCTGCTGCAGAGCAGACAGCCCCACGACACTGCTCCTTCCTCCATCCCACAGCCAAGCCCGGCCTCAGTACATCTGTCCTCAGTACTGGGGCTGACACCCCATGGCATGGAGGAAGGACCTCTCAGCATCACGGGGCTGAGCCAGCTGTCCGACACCTTCCTCAAAACACCATCCCCTGTTGTTCTCTCGGGGCTAGGCACTCCAATAACACCTCAGACCAGCATTGCAGCAGCACCCACCTCCACAGCACCTGCTCCCTAACACCTTATACTGGGCACACACCTCCGAGTGACCAAGAGGAGTGCCAGAAACTGGCTGCCTGGATATTTGTGGACTTTATTTGGACACTTGACTTGGGTCATGTTTATTTTACAGCTTGTTATTAATAAAGTTTATCTTTGTTTCACACACTTGCTTCATTAATTTTTTTCTATAAAGTCTGGGTGGAAACTTTAAGAAATGGTTTAGCCTTTGTATGCTTGTCGGATGGGTTAAGATAGCAGTGGGATGGGCAAGGATACCTTTGGGATGGGTTCAGATAGCTGTGGGATGGGAAGGGATACCTGTGGGATGGGAAGGGATACCTGTGGGATGGGCAGGGATACCTATGGGATAGGTAATAGTTGTGGGATAGATAAACCTCCAGTGCAAGCATAGTGGGACTGTATGGTCCACCCTCCCAGGTCCCACCCCTATGGCCCTTCATTATCAATTACAATGTAAACATTAATGCAGACATGTCAACATAAACACAACTCTTTATTAAACGCCCTGTTCATTGTAGGCCAACCAAACATACATGGCCAAATCTCATCCGTGTGATGAGACAGGCTCAAGGAAGCATCCATTAAGCATATACCATCCTGTCTTGCCACTCCACTGCTCCAGCTGGGGAGTTGCACCATTGTCTCAGGAGGTTGCGCTGCTTCTTCGCCTCACGTGATGCTCTGTTGGGGCCTTGCACATCCTCAGTGTCGATCAGGTTTTGCCCTTGCCTCCAGTCCCCAGGGTCCATGTCCCCATTGCCTTGTTGGAGGTCCACGAGCTTGTTCTGCAAGATTGGGTAGCGGGTGCGCATGAGATTGTGCAGGATGCAGCAAGCTTCCACGATCCTCCTCATGGTCTCTGGGTGATGCTGCACGGTGGTGAGAAGTATCTGGAACCTGTTGGCCAGGATGCCAAAGGCGTTCTCCACCACCCGTCTTGCCCTGGATAGCCTGTAGTTGAAGATCCTCTCTTCATGGGTGAGGCATCTGGAGGTGTAGGGCTTCATGAGGTAGGTTGTGAGGGAGAAGGTGTCATCCCTCACGATGAAGTAGGGCACATCTTGCGTGTCGTTGGGCAGTGTGTCTGGATCTGGGAAGCCCACCATGAGGTTGCTTTCCAGTCCCTCCTTGAGGTGACTGGCATTGTATACCTGGGCATCTGAAGATGAGCCGTTGCCTGAAACATCGATGTACATGAACTTGTAGTCAGCATCGACCATGGCGAACAGGATGATGCTGAAGAAGCCCTTGTAGTTGAAATAAGTGGAGCCCGACTTGGGTGGTGCTTTGCAGGCCACGTGCTTGCCATTGATGGCTCCAACGGTGTGGGGGAAGTTCCACTTCTGATACCACTGCTCTGCAACTTTCTTCCATCCTTCTTCAGTGGAGGGGCACTGGAGGAGCTCCTCCTTGTATTCTTCGATGATGGCCTGCACCACTTCTCTGACAACAAAGCTGATGGTGCTGGGTGGCACCCTCCAGCCATACTGCATGCTCCTGTAGGTGGTCCCTGAGGCCAGGTGGCGCAGAGTGAGTGCCACCTTGAGCCCAGGTTCCAGGCTGGGCGGGAAGTTGGTGTTTGTCTTGGTCAAACTGGGTTTCAGACGTTGCACAACTTCATCAAACATGCCTTATGAAGTTCTGGAATGCCCGAGGGTCTTCACTCCTGAACTCCACCATCAGCTTGTCGTAAAGTATGTACTGTGCTCTTCTGGCGAACCATCTTCGGAGCCAGACTTTTTTTGGGTGCCTCCTTTTCTTCCCGTAGTACTGTTCACAGAGCCTGTAGATGGTTTCGCAGTGTTGCAGAAGGATGTTGGCTGCCGAAAGGATTTTGTCGCAATCCACGGTGGATATGACTGGATGCTGTGGAAGAACAAGAGTCAGATGAAGGCTGCAGAGGTCTGCACCACTGGGCTGCTGGTCTGAAAGTGAGATGCAGACGAGTTGCTCCCCCTTTTTATGGGCAGTATAGGTGTCCCTTTGCATCCTCTAGGCATCCTCTAGGCATCCTCTAGGCATCCTCTAGACATCCCTCATATCCGAGATAGGTCCCCTCTGCATCCGTTCTGCATCCGTTCTGCATCTGTTCCGCATCTGTTCCGCTTCCTCCCTGCGTCCGGGCGGATGCGAGTTGCACGAATGCGCAGTGGATGCCTAGCGGATATAGCGGATGCGTTAACGGATGCGTAGCGGATGCAGAACGGACGAACTGGATACATTTTCCATGCAAAAGTTTTAAGCAGCCTAAAACTTTTTGAGCGGATGAAACGTCAATAAACAGTTGCTGGACAGATAGAGAGGAAGCCAAATGGAGGCAGTCAGTACATCACATTTTCGAACGGATGGCAAGGTTTTTTGTCCGTTTTACATCCTCTTTGCATCCGTTGGTGCAGTGTGACAGGAGCTTTAAGTTGTGATAAGCAGAAAGTTTGATTTTATTGTATTTATATAAATCTGTTTAATAAAATATTTTTATAATAATGATAAAAATAAATAAATTGTGACAACAGTTTAAAATACTATATATAAAGCTGCACACAATGTACTCTAAAACTTTTAAAAAGTAAGACGTCACTTTTATTCTCTTAAAGGAGGATGAAAAGGAGCAAATATGGAGGATCTGTGCAAATTTCACAGAGAGGGAGTGCACATCAACTATTTATGATTATGGATGATCACACAATCAGTCAGATGTTTGGACTAGATTTGGCATTTTGTCTGTCTATTTCCCAAAAATCTGGATTAGGCAAGTGTTGATGTGTATGATAATAAAGGTGCTTTTTGAAATTTCCTGATGGTGATTTTATCAATGCTGATGTTGTTCATGTTGCTGATAACACCCAAGGCACCTATTACTTTACTATAGTTTACTATAGTAAACTATACTATAGTTATTCTACGATTCACAGAATACTTTGTATTTTGTGATTTGCCCCAGTTCTTTCTCTTGTGTTCTGATGTCTTCAGGCACTGCAATGTCCACTATCTAGGAAGACTTTTTTTTCTTACCAACAATTGTTAAGTCTGGGATATTATTATTAATATCAAGCTAGGAATAACTTAATATTCCCAATTTTTGAAAATGCTGCACTGCATCTTGACAAACTGCTTGCCAAGAAGGGCTAATCTACATTTTATCTGCAATGCATCAGTAGTTTAAGTGCAGCCTGTTTTAGCATCTTTCAGAGAGAGCTGATGCCAGAAAAAAAGAATGCTGCATCCATTTGTATCTCTAGTTGGCAACTGGCTCACAAGTTGACATTTCTCTGCACTAAAACCATTCCAGAATTACTTCTATGAAAGCTTTTAAAGACACTTTAAGCAGGCAAGTTCTGAATGTTGACATCAGACCAATATGGAAATCTGCTGTCACTTTCACATCCATGAAGCACGGGTTTTTGTTTTTTGTTTGCTTTGCTTCAAGATTTTAGCAGCACAGCATTTGTAGGTACCAGAACAATCAGATACCTCAAATGACTTTAGCAACTCTTCCTAAGTACATTACATTTCAAATAATATTGAAGAACATTTTTTAAAAAGCCAGAATCCCACAATATCAAAGCTTGTAAGATGCAGCAATTTAGCATGATTGCAAACAGTACTAAAAACTGACCTAAACTCATGGAAAGCTTGGGTAATCTCATAAGAAATCTTACTCTACCTCCACATGAGATCTCCAAAATGTCTCAAGGGATTCCAGATGATTGGAGGGAGATGACAACATTATTATGTGACAGGATACAATGGCACTCTCCTCTCCAATAATTGCAGCTTTAGTGGATAATCAGCTTTAGTTGAGATCCACAAATGAAAGAACTAGATAAAAAATAAATGTAACCAATTTGGTCTCATGATTAAGGCACCAGGCAAGAAAGCAGAAGACTATGAGTTCAAGTGCTACCTTAGCCATGAAAGCCAGCTAGGTAACTTTGGGCCAGTGATTTTCTTTCAGCCCAACCCCTCCCCCAAGATTGTTGTTATTGGAAAAGGAGGAGGAGGAAGGTGTGTTGAAGATGTTTACAATACCCAGTTATTGGTAAAAATAATAATGGCAGGAAATTGGTAAAAATAATAAGGGCAGCAAATTAAATAAATAATAATAGTACTTTTCTCCAACCTGGTTCCCTAGCAATATTCAGGGTTTCTATCTGCAACATTCAGGGTTAAGAACCCATCTTCCATGAATTTACTTGTCTATTTGGATGAATATATTTTAATAAAATGCATTTGATTTCTGTTCATTGCAGTGACCTGAGTGCCATGCAAAAAAATAAATAGAAAAATAAAACAACAACTCATCATTATGAAACAGATCTCTGAAGGGAAATTTTGCTCAACCTTACTTTAGCATGTTTTTTTTTAATCATATGAAACATTAGGATAGTTAAGAGAGATTTGGACAACTCGCCACCTGCACCATTCAACCCAGCAGCAGAGGACTGGGAATCCTATATCGATAGATTCTTCATGTTCCTGGAAAGCAACGATCTACAAGGAATCTTGGACAACTGAAAAAGAGCCGTATTCCTGATGCACTGTGGGCCCACAGTGTTCAAGATGGCCAAGGCACTAGCGAAACCAGACAATGTGAAACAGATGGCCTGGCCAGATCTAGAGAAGCTACTGAAGGCTCACTACGCACCGACCGTCTTCAGCCTCATCCGGAGACATGAATTTTACAAATGAGACCAGAGAGAAGGTGAGAGCATTGCAGATTTTGTAGCAGCTCTCAGGGACATTGGAGGGGCATGCGAATTCCTAACCATGGATGAAGCCATGAGGGATCGCGTGGTCCTTGGACTAAGAGATCTTACCCTACAAAGCTGGCTGCTAACCCAGCCAAAGATTACCGTTACTGAGGCTATTGCTGAAGCCACGGCAGCAGAAGCAACCAAAATATCAGCAGCAAAGATGCAACAGATGAATGCCAATTCATCCAAGACACCAACCGAAACAAATCAGAGCACCGAGAAAAAGGCAGAGAGCGCACACAAAACCACCACACACTACGCAGACAGTGGATCATCCGGAATCGACGATGACAAGGAAGAGGAGATCCACAGACTCCAGGCTGAACGAGAGCGACAACTGAAGAATGGTCGTAAGTCGGGGTTTCAGTGTGCCGGGTGTGGAAGAGACCACCCTCGTTCTGAGTGCCGGTTCTTAGATGCCATGTGCCGGTACTGCGAGAGACGGGGTCACATTGCATGAGTATGCCGAAACCGAAAAAGCTACAGCCCCAGATGTAGGGACAACACACCACCAAGAAATAAAGAGAGGCAAACGTGGAGCCACGAGAGTCGTGAAAGCAAAGGTAGGTGGCTAAACGAGAACTACAGGAAAGAGGAAACACATCAAACCATCACCATCGGTCACTCTAACACAACTAATGGCTGAAAAGTACATGTGACAGTCCGGTTCGAGGGCCAAGAATGCAAAATGGAGGTCAATTCCAGATCGTACCTATTGATGGTATCATGGGATACCATCAAAAGACTAGTACCACATATTGGCAGAGCTGAACTAGAACACCAATCACGAATCTTAAAAGACTACCAAGGAAACAGAGTACAGGTAGTCGGATTTGGACACTTCCAAATAAGATTCAAAGAACACCAGAAGATCTTGCCTCTAACCATCGTAGACCAAAACCGACCAAGCCTACTGGGACTCGAGTGGTTCAAACCTCTAGGAATCAGAGTGACCAGCATTAACCGCATCGGCAACGCAGACTGGGAGGAGAACCTGATGAGGGTGTTCCAGGACGTCTTCGATGGAAAGTTAGGCAAGTACCGAGGGTCCCCTATCTCATTAAATTTAGACCCAACAATAGCTCCAATTAGGCTGAAGGTGAGGCGAGTCCCCTTCGCACTAAAACCCAAAATTGATGAAGAATTAAATAAACTAATAGCACAAGGCATTTTGGAACCAATTGAACACGCAAAATGGGAGACCCCAATTGTGACCCGTTAAGCCGGATGGGTCCGTGAGAATCTGTGGGGATTGCAAGGCTACCCTAAACCATGCGCGACAACAAAGTGCGTATCCTGTTCTAGTAGTGCAACATCTACTACACTCATTGGGGAAAGGCAAGGTTTTCACAAAGCTCGACCTTGTTCAAGCTTACCAACAATTGCCAGTAGACCCTGAAACAGCAGAGGCGCAAACAATCGTGACTCATAGAGGAGCCTTCAAATGCAAAAGGCTACAATTCGGAGTCAGCGTAGCCCCTGGGGTGTTCCAAAGCCTAATGGAGCGGTTATTACAAGGGATAAAAGGAGTAGTCACATATTTTGATGACGTGCTAGTCTCAGCTAATGAAGAGAGACAACTAGAAGCCCGTCTCAGAGTGGTTTTACAAAGGTTCCAAAAGGTGGGACTCAAGGTAAAAAAAGAAAAGTATAAATTGGCCACATCGAAAGTCAAATTCCTGGGGTACCAAATCGATAAAGAGGGCATCCACCCCACAGAGAAAAAAATTAAGGCAATCAAAGAAGTGCCTAGACCTAAAAACAAAGTAGAGTTGCAAGCATTCTTGGGACTTATAAATTTTTACCATGTTTTTCTGCCACAGAAGGCAACAACGGCGGAACCACTACATAGGCTATTGGACAAATCAGCCACCTGGACCTAGGGACGATGTGAAGAGACAGCGTTCCAGAGGATAAAAGACCTCATCACCTCTGACTCGGTATTGATGCAATATAGCGAGACATTACCGTTAGCAGTCACCTGCGACACATCACCGTTTGGCATTGGAGCCGTACTTAGCCACATCCTGGCTGATGGGAGAGAAACACCCATTGCTTTTTACTCCAAGACACTTTCAAAAACTGAACGGAATTATAATCAATTGGACAGAGAGGCATTAGCGGCAATATCCAGCGTAAAACGGTTCCACGAATACCTTTACAGTGGTACTTTTACCCTTGTTACAGATCACAAACCCCTATTGGGAATACGAGCTGGAAACAGAGTTACCCCAAATATACTATCCCCGAGAATGACAAGGTGGTCCGAGTTCCTTGCAGCCTACAACTATAGACTGATCCACCAACCTGGTAAAGACATTTCCCACGCCGATGCCTTGAGCTGCACTCCCTTATCAGACATAGAGACTGATCCGGCACCAATCACATCCGCCCTACAGATTGAGACTCTGTCAAACCTACCAATAACCATGGCTTACATTGCAAGAATGACCGCAAGAGAGAAAACCTTGTCATAGGTATTAAACTGGGTAGGAAAAGGATGGCCAGAAAATGAGACAGACATTACTTTTAAACCTTTCAAGAATAGGCAAACTGAACTGTCATTGCTAAAAGGTTGCATTCTATGGGATGATCGAGTAATGATACCAGAACCATTACAAGAACAGGTACTGTGCATGTTGCATGAAGGCCACCAGGGCATTGTGCGAATGAAATCCCTGGCCAGGAGCTATGTATGGTGGTCAGGGATGGACAAAGATATTAGGAAATGGGTTGAAACCTGTGGGAATGCCAAAACTCCTGGCCTGCACCCCCTTCAGTACCTATCCTAGACTGGGAAACACCAAGGGGCCCCTGGTCACGAATCCACATAGATTTCGTGCAGCCAACAAAAGGACATACATTTTTAATCATAGTAGATGCTTACTCCAATTGGTTAACTCCAAGTAAGCCTCATGAACTCCACTACCACAGAAGCATTCATGAAACAACTGCGAAAACTATTCACCACACACGGGTTACCGGACGTGCTCGTCTCAGATAACGGCCCACAGTTTACTGCATTACCATTCAAAAAATTCCTCACTGAACATGGCATACAACATGGCTTGACAGCACCAGGCTGACTGGCTACGAACGGAAGGGCGGAACGCATGGTCCGGTATACCAAAGAAACTTTAGATAAATTAGACACAGGAGACATTCAAGAAAGAATTGAAAAAATGCTCACCATACAGCATATAACACCAAACTCCACTACAAATAAAAGCCCAGCAGAATTACTAAAGGGCAGAAAACTACGATCACAATTAGATAGGATACACCCAACATATGCTGCTAAAAAAACCAACCAACTCCTCTAGCAAATACCACAAATTCGAACCAGGAAACTTAGTCTATGCAAAAAACCCACTGTGGGTACCAGCAAAAATAACACAAATAACAGGACCTCGGTCCCATAGACTAGACACAGACGATGGCCAAACCTGGCGGAGACACATCAACCAGTTACGGTCACGAACACTAGAACGCACCACTGACAAACCCAGATACGAAGAACAATGCACACACACACCAGCAACACCACAAACATTACCCAAAAATATCAACAGACCAACCAGAGAAAGGGGAGATCCCTCAATAACAAATAAGGGGGGGGAATACCCTCCGATAGAAAAAGAAAACTCTCCGGTAGAAAAAGAAACCCCACAAAATCAAAATAGATACAATAAAAAACATGCGCAAATAAATGCAAGTAAAAACAATGACCTACCTGCAGAAGTCTTCGGTGAAAAAGAGCAGGAGGCACAAGAAGACCTAGATGCCTTGTCGGAAAAGAGCAGCCGAGTTGACTCTACCAGCCCGAGTAGGCCGGGCGGGAGCGGCATGGCTGACTCTACCTTCCAGGAGGTTCCACAGAGAAGGACAGGAGAAACAGTGATCCCGTCCGAACCCGCTGAAGATGACGACACAACTAAACTGTGTAGGTCAACTAGGCAACCTAAAAGCCCCACCTACTTACGTGACTACGTGCGGTAGGACCATACCAAGAGGGGAGGGTTGTTCCATATTAACATACTCCAAATATTCCTATTGGACAAGAAGAGCCGACACTGATTGGTTACTTTTCTTGACGCTGATTGGCCAATCATAGCTAGCCTATGATTGGCCAATTCAAGTGGCAGGAAAAACAAGTAGCCATCATTGGACACTAGCCGCGAGCAACTTCTCTATAAAAAGAGCTGCCGCGGCTCCTGGTTCAGATGGACTTTCTGCACTAAATAAAAAGAGCTGAAGTTACTCTGGTCTCTGAGTCTTATTCTTCCGCGAACACAGCATGGTGGACATGCGCGGATGCCAGAAACTATTAAACTAAAATCCACACATGGTTGGAAAAAATGACAAAAAAGCATATAGACTTGAAACTAGAGATATTTTTATTGGGAATTTTACCTGAAATATATAGTAAAGACTTGAAATATCTGATTGTAAATGTATTAACAGTGGCTAGGATGGTATTTGCTAAAAACTGGAAAAATGAGAAAATACCAACACAGGAGGAAGTTATTAAGAAAATATTGGAATGTGCTGAAATGAGTAGATTGACATTTGAAATCAGAGAACAAGAAGATAAACAATTTTATAAGATTTGGCATCTATTCTATCAATGGTTAGACAATAAAACATGGTAATGAAATATGTAGATTTTTAGAACATAATGAATATAAAAGATGTATTATTTTTATTATATCAACATTTTACGGAATTTTAGCAGCTCACAATTCTAAATGAGTTCATGGTGGCTGGTCTAGAACTAAATAGTGGAAAATTCTATAGCACTTCAATCAAGGAAGATTACAAAAGTCAGCACATGCAATACAGGCCTCATGCAAGCAAGCTGTTATAAATGGTATCTTTTGTGCATGTTGAAATATAATGTGCTGAATGTTAAGCTTTTTTTTTATTTAGTTGAGTGTGTGAAATGGTCCCTTGATGTCAGAATTAGTGAAGTAGTATTTAAATAAGCCTCACTAATTTACTTTTTGGCAAACAGATGTTTATGAGTGGCCAAGCCCACGTGGGCATTTTTGAATATGGACCAGCAAGCCCAAAGATGCTATTTTGTAAGAATGCCAACATGGTTTCAAACATTCAAATATGTCTAGTGATGGGATTTAATTTTTTTTAATACCGGTTCTGTGGGCATGGCTTGGTGAGCAGGGCAGGGGAAGGACACTGTAAAATTTCTAATCAGAGATGGTATTTGCTGATTCTCTGAACTATTCAAAATTTCTGCTACTGGTTTTCCAGAACTGGTCAGAACCTGCTGAATGCCACCTCTGGTCCCACCAGCCAAAAAGTTGGATGTCTCCTGTGGAAAAAATATCCTTGCATGTAGATTTGTGATTGCAAATCTAGCTTGTGAAGTTAAAAGATCTAAACATTTTCTTAATTTTGAGAGCACAGGATCAGAAAATTATTGTAAAATGTAGCATGAATTCATGCTATTTATCACTTACTCCTCTTATGTTTCGAATTGCAACCTTCCATATATCATGGTTATCACCAGATGATCCCATAGATATTGACCTCTACCACTCTTCATGGCTTTGACCAATGGATGTTTGATGTAGAAGAGTCTTTTTGCAGTAAAATAGAGAATATGCAGTCTAGATTTACAGCCTTAGCTGGATCTATGTCAAAGGCACCATTGTCAGCCAACAGAACACAAGTTGCTCAATATGCTCCAGGTGCAGCCAAAGCACACTATTCCATATAAATTAGGATCTTTCTCTTTCATCTCTAATTAAGTAATGATCTTGCAAGCCAACATTATTGTTGACTGTTTTATGTTCAAGATTTCCACCGTACTGGGATAGAAACTATCAATTAATAAATGTCAGCTGCATATAAAAAAAACTTGTATAAGGTGTTTTATAGATGGCATTTTGTGCTGGCAAGGATGTTTAAATATAAATCAGCTAAATGTTGGAAATGCCACTAGGTATCTGGATCATAATATCACACGTGGTGGACATGTGTAGAAGCAAAAAATATTAGACAAAAATACATACGTGGCTGGAAAACAACAACATATTGATTTAAAACCTGAACATTTTTGTTGGAGATTTTACCTGAAACTTATAGTAAAAAGAATGCATATTTAACTACTCATGTATTAACTGTACCTAGAATTATATTTGCACAAAACTGGAAAAGTGAAGTGATTCCAACTAATGAAAGCGTGATCAGGAAAATATTAGAATGTGCAGAAATGAATAGGTTAATGCTTGCAATTAAAGAGAAGGAAGAAACAGAATATTATATGATATGGGAACTATATTATCAATGGCTGGAAAATAAATATGAAAGGTAGAAACAAAAAGATGAGTGAAATATTGAAAATATTAATAAAAATAAATACATTAAGATGAGGATGATATATTATGTAAATCAGTATTAAGTTAAGAGTATAAAATTAATACTAATGTAATGCATAAGGCTGTACATTTAATTATTATTGCACAAAATATTTGTACCTATTGTTTGTATTAAAAATAAAATAAAAACATTACTAAAAAAAAAAAAAATTTCCACCATACATCACTCTCCCAGCTCGTTCCCTGTCTTTTTTTTTTTAAAGTTTCACCAAAGAAATATTAGGAGTAAACCAAGAAAAATAAAAGTGATGTGAAAATAAAATGTCTGTCAATAACTTGTGAAGGACCACAAAAATATATTCCCGTATGTCTTTGGAAATAAAATAAAGTCTGTTTTATATTTATGAATTCATTTATTTGCATGCAGTCCCCACAAATAAAAGAGAACAAGGAGAGAGAAGGACAGTCTTAGATGTGAAAAGAAAAGTTTTTTCAGGTCTATCTGGTATGAGAATGAGAAAATAGTCTCCATTCCTAGAGAAAGAGATTGTTAACATCTAAAAAAATTGGTGGCTGAGAAGTGACTGAGCAAGAATATTTGAGCAAAGACATTTTCATTATATTTTTATGCCTACTGTTGTTACCCCTCCCCCACCTGATGGAATTTAAAATTATATAGCATCTCCATAAGGAAAAATTGTCCTCTGTTATAATAGAGGTATCTGAAATTTATGCCCCAATTTAAGGAGGCAAGAGTGATTTCTAGATGCTTTCTACCAGTATTCAGCACTGTGTGTGTGTATGTGCATGAACGCTTAGTATTCCATTTTTTTAAAAAAAAATTGAAGTATCATGTCTATTGGTGACAGAAACATGAGAGCTCTCATGATGAAATAATAGATAGTTGCAACATTTAGAAAAGAAAATGTTACCTATTAAATGGATCCACTTCCTCCTCCCCCCACTCTCTTAAAGACTAAATTTATTTTGCTTCTATTTTATAACAAGATTCAGAAATGTCTTGGAGGTTTTCTTCTTTAGTTAAGCTTTAATAGGAACAAAATATTGAACTCATGTAGTCCAACTGTATACCTCAATGTATGCCTAAGGAATTATTAGATTGGAAGAACACATTAATCTTTCTTAAAAGACATAAATTCTTTCCACAAAGCCATTACTTGCTCCATTAGGGAAATCTTACTTAGTACCCAATAGTTCTTTGTGATTGCTCAGAAAAAAAAAAATGCAGGAGATCTAATTACATACATCATCTATCTTATATCTAAAAATAACATTTTACAATACATAAGAACAGAAGTCACTGAAGAACTATTGTGAAGCTAGTGATCTGTTTCTGGCTTTGCTCATTTAGTTAAACCATAATATAATATAATATATTTAATCCTGATCTGACCAATAATAATGGCTTGGATTTATCCCATTGCTTCTCATATTATGACTTAGCATAATATGTGAATTAGCTTGGTATGTTTTTAGACAATACAAGAAGGAATTGTTGTGTTGTAAATTGTATTGTAAATGCAAATTATTTTATTGTAATGGTAAAGGTACAGCTCTGGTCACCATGATATAAAAAAGGACACTGCAATTCTAAAAAGTGTGCAGATAAGGACAATCAAGATGATAAGGGGTCTGAAGGCTAAATTGTATGATGAACAGTTGAGGGAACTAAGTATGTCTAGCCTATTGAAGAGAAAGATTGGGAGGGGGGCATAATAACTCTTGCAGTATTTGCAGGGTTGTTACAGAAAAAAAGGGGTTAACCTGAGGACAGGACATGAAGTAATAGGTAGAATCTGCACAAGATGCTGGGAAAAATCACACTTGCAGTAAATATATGGATGAGTGAAAATGCACATTGAAACATGAGTATTAGACACATACACCCATACACACAATACCCATTTCTCCCCCCTCCTCAATTGTTAGAAAACAGTCCAGAAGATAATTTAACAGCCAGGAACTGGCTATTTCATCAAATTTACCAGTGGGACTACAAATTTTTGCAACCACTTTAATAGAACTGCAACAGGATTAAATTTAGCATCATACTGAACTCAGGGATTCTGCTGTTTCCAATTTGTGTGTCTCAACATTTCTGAAGCATTAACTAAACCAAAATCTTTCACCATTCCTCTTCTTCATCTGATGTCTGAAATAATTTCAGTAAATCTTTTGAATATACAATTAAATAGAACAAATCTATTTACAAGAAATGCTACATTAAGCAATTATATTGGTTCTATTTCAGTATCAACTACAATGAAATTATGCTTCAGAGTTAACAGATGGGAGCCTTTTATTCCGATTAAATTATTTATTGACAGGTAGCAGATGGCAGTGTTTTTTCTATGAAATTAGCAGTTTAATTGGAGACCCATCTAAACCTGAATGGGTTGCTGAGATACAATATACAATCTGTCTGTATTTTTTTTTTTTTGCAGAAAAAAATCCCTTTGGCATACATTATAGTAATTTAGTTATAACCATATAGTCTCATATTGAGATTAATCTATTTCTGAATCATGTCAATCTAACACTTCCCCAGCCATGCTTTCACTATTATACTTATATTGCAAATTATCATATTATTTTAAAGCATAAAAGCATTGTTTTAATATGTTTTTCTCAGTTTTCCCTGCCCCAATATGCATTTTATTTGAAAAATGGTATATATTTGGTATACATTTTTCTTAAATGACAGTTACATCATAAATGTAAGTGTGAAAGAGCTATTGTGTCTACAGTCTAGGTATTAATGCAGAGAATATAAATTCAATTTTTTTTTTGTTTTTTTTTAAAGCAGACTGAACAAAATCCTTGAGAATAATAAATCCATGTTATTTTATTCCTGACATCCATAAGTAGTCTGATGTCATTACCCACTGAAGAAAAGTTAATGGGTGTATAAAAGAATAATTTAAGCCAAGTAGCCTTGGTCAAGCTCTCTGGAGATGATAATATTGATCTATACTAGGGAAAGCAGATCTTAACCACTGTCATATATTTTTACATTTTATTTGCTTGCAAGAGGGTCTTCTTTATTTATAAAGTCATTTAAAGTTAATAAATACATTGGATCCAGAGTAAGATGCTTTTTAATAGATGCACTAAAATAAATGTGATATATTTGTTGTGCCTAACTTTTAGCTTCTGTTGCCTTAATAGATCTGGGAAATCTGGATTCAACTCAGGATCTTCTCAGCTGTGGAAAAAAAAGCCAGGATCAAGTATCTGTGTCTCTGTGTCTGTCTGTTTGTCTGCACCCCTCCTGTGTATGTGTGTGTGTGTGTGTGTCTCCCTCTTCAAGTCAGTACTGACACATCGCAAGAACCTGGACAAGTTCCTGCAGCTTTCTTGGCAAGATTTCCAAAATAATTTGTCCTTGCCTTCTTCTTCCTAAGGCTGAGACAGCAGCACTAGCTCAAGGTCATCCAACTAGCTTTGTGCCAAAGGAAGGATGGGAACTTACCCTCCTTGTTCCTAGCCTGCTGCCTTTAATCACTACACCAAACTGGCTATAAAAAAGGGGGAGAATTTGCTAGTCAGAATTAATGGAGTTTTTATGCAATTTGCATGTAACATCTGCAAAACTCGGCAAATCCCATTTCTAGAGTAGGGTTTGAAGAAAAACTTCTATACCCAATCTTGGCCAAACACATGAAAAGAAAACTCGTGGACTTCCAACTTCAGTGGGGTAATGATGAGTAGATGGGAAACCTTTGATTAAACAAAATTATTATTATGAAGTATGATTAATATGCTTATTATTTTGATTGCAAGTCATAACCCATAATGCAGAATTTAAAGAACAACATTACAATTATATCAGCTGATACAGTTCAAAATGAAATTTAAATTTGACCATTTAAATAACTGCCATATATTGTAGAGAAAGTCTGCTTTTTTCCTCTTTATTAGGTCTTGTTCAAATAAATGAAAGAGAATTAGTTTCAGAATTCTTTTAAGGTTTAGGGGAAAAAAAGTAGAAAACTCTTCTTGACTAGATAAAAAAGGAAATAAAATTGGAAAGCATACTCAAACTGAAGATACTGTAGATGCAGAGTAAGAATATTTCTGGAAAGCTAGAAAACAAATTGGTGTTGCATTAATTGAAAAAGAAAATAATCTTGTACTACTTTTGAACTAAAGTTCAAAAGATCAAAACTAAAGTTCAAAAGTGATCAAATTCAAGTATTTACCTCAATGAGGCTGAAATGAGGTTTCTCCTCAACCAAATAGACTCCCAAGTAGGATATTGTAGATTTCAGGGAGATCCATTTGAAAAAAGATTGTGCATTTGTGGAACACAACTGTTTAAAAGATTGGACACACCCTTTTTGAATGCAAACTGTCTTCTGCAGAAAGAGCTACTTCCTGAGATTCTTATTTAAAAACTAAAAAAAATGAGGGAAGGAACCTGTATATCATTAAAAAGACTGCACTCTTTAGAACAAAGGTCATTTAGAAGAGGACAGGTTGGGGTTTAGGGGTGACAATTTATTATGAATTTTTTTTTAAAAAAAATTACTTGCATATGTAGGAGAAGAGCAAGCAGAATTGGAGGTGAAGTTGAATGCATTAGCAGCAGAGAGTTCTTGCATTGCCACAAGAGATCCAAGTCCAGATTCCTTGAATTCCATTGGCCCTTATCAAGCACCAATTTAATGCTGTTCATTGATCATATTCTTGTGTATAGGTATTAGTAATAAAACTTTCTGAGCTACAAATTGATTGATGGCCCTGAACTTTTGTGCCTGACAGGATATTTGTATTAGTTTTATATTTTTGACATGGTCAAACGACTAAATTAACAAAGATTCCATTCCATTCCATTCCATTCCATTCCATTCCATTCCATTCCATT